>SJYG01000118.1:20583-39141 GCA_006410535.1 Litocranius walleri
GACCCACGAGACCCACGCGCCAGCTCTGGCACGTAACCAGCTTTACTCTGGTGCAGGGATTCCAGTTTTCAAAAGTCACTCAACTTAGTAAGCTGTCCCAGAATGCAGGGGCTGCAAAAAGAAGGAATGCAGATCCCAGTCATCCTGCTGGCACCCTCCTGTCTTGGCGTGTGGGATTGTTTCCTCAAACCCTGAATTATGGAATCACAGTCTGTGACATAGAATTCTTGCTGTCTGATATCAAGACCAAGCTAATGCTTTTTGGGTTTTGGAGAAACAAGGATTTTTCCTATGTGGGTAACCAGTTTGGTTTCATCCCCAAAATGACTTTTTAAGATACTAACCTAACCCTAATCTCTAGTTCCAGGTTGTAGACTTCAAATAAAACAGTCTGACTTTTCAGCAGCTTTGGGGCTGGTTCTCACCCAGCTGTAGACTGGGAAGTGACAGAGGAGCCCCCAGCCATGTGAGCGAGGCTTCATAGCTTGGAGCCTTGGAAGGTGAGGCAAGGGAGGCTGGATGCTGGCCTGCCCTGGAGCAGGCGCTAGATGTCTCTGCAGCCACAGGACCAGCTGCTCTGATCTCTGATGGGTGAGAAGGAGGCTGGACTTCTGGAGCTTCTAATATGGGCTAGTTTTGAGGTCTGTCCTTTGATTTCATCCTCATGAGCACTCCTGGAGGTAGGTGCTAGGATCTTCCACGTTTTTGAGCAGAAGACACTGAAGCTCAGAGAACTTGACTAAAATAGGTGATTCTGAATTGGCAGAAGATACTTTACATAGCAAAGAACATTGCAAAGAAAGGCAATGCCAAAGAAAGTTCAAACTAATGCACAATTGCACTCATCTCACATGCTAGCCAAGTAATGCTCAAAATTCTCCAAGCTAGCCTTCAACACTACGTGAACCATGAACTTCCAGATGTGCAAGCTGCATTTAGAAAAGGCAGAGGAACCATAGATCAAATTGCTGACATCTGTTGAGTCATAGAAAAAGCAAGAAAGTTCCAGAAAAACATCTACTTCTGCTTTATTAACTACGCCAAAGCCTTTAACTGTGTGGATCACAACAAACTGTAGAAAATTCTTAAAGAGATGGGAATACCAGACCACCTTACTTGCTTCCTGAGAAATCTGTAGGCTGGTCAAGAAGTAACAGTTAGAACTGGACATGGAACAACAGACTGGTTCCAAATTGGGAAAGGAGCACAACAAGGCTGCATATTGTCACTGTGCTTATTTAACTTTTATGCAGAGGACATCATGAGAAACGCTGGGCTGAATGAAGCATAAGCTGGAATCAAGATTGCCGGGAGAAATATCAATAACCTAAGATATGCAGATGACACCACCCTTATGGCAGAAAGTGAAGAACTGAAGAGCCTCTTGATGAAAGTGAAAGAGGAGAGTGAAAAAGTTGGCTTAAAACTCATCATTCAGAAAACAAAGATCATGGCATCCAGTCCCATCACTTCATGGCAAATAGATGGGGAAACAGTGGAAATAGAGGCAGACTTTATTTATTTGGGCTCCAAAATCACTGCAGATGGTGACTGCAGCCATGAAATTAAAAGATGCTTGTTCCTTGGAATAAAAGCTATGGCCAACATACACAGCATATTAAAAATCAAAGACATTACTTTGCCAACAAAGGTCCATCTAGTCAAGGCTATGGTTTTTCCAGCATTGGTGTACAGATGTGAGAGTTGGACTATAAAGAAAGCTGAGCACCGAAGAACTGATGCTTTTGAACTGTGGTGTTGGAGAAGACTCTTGAGAGTCCCTTGGACTGCAAGGAGATCCAACCAGTCCATCCTAAAAGAAATCAGTCCTGAATATTCATTGGAAGGACTGATGCTGAAGCTGAAGTTCTAATACTTTGGCCATCTGATGCGAAAACGGAAAAGACCCTTACATTGGGAAAGACTGAAGGCGGGAGAAGGGGACGACAGAGGATGAGATGGTTGGGTGGCATCACTGACTCAATGGACATGAGTTTGAGCCAGCTCTGGGTGTTGGTAATGGACAGGGAGGCCTGGTTTGCTGTGGTCCATGGGGTTGCAAAGAGTCAGACACGACTGAGCGACTAAACTGAACTGATTTTTAGTGAAGGTACTATGAAAACATGTACTTTCTGAGAAGTAAGAAAAGTAGCCAAAAGGAAAGGAATGAGGCAGCATGAAGGAAAGAAAAGGAAGGGGAGGAAGAGGATGAGGAAGGGGGGGTGCATGTGTGCTGTGTGTGTCCATGATGAGTGTGCGTGTGCATATGTGTGTGTGTATGTCCGTGTGTCTGTGTCTGTGTGTGTGTGTGTGTCTCTGTGTCTGTGTCTGTGTGTATGTGTCTGTGTGTGTGTCTGTGTGTGTATGTCCGTGTGTGTGTGTCTGTGTGTGTATGTGTCTCTGTGTGTATGTCCGTGTGTGTGTGTGTCTGTGTGTGTATGTCCGTGTGTGTGTGTCTGTGTGTGTGTCTGTGTGTGTGTGTCTGTGTGTGTGTATATGTCGTGTGTGTGTGTCTGTGTGTGTATGTCGTGTGTGTGTGTCTATGTGTGTGTGTGTTTGTGTTTGTGTGTGTCTGTGTCTGTGTGTGTCTGTGTCTGTGTGTGTGTCTGTGTGTGTGTGTCTGTGTGTGTGTGTCTGTTTGTGTGTGTGTCTGTGTGTGTGTCCGTGTGTATACACGTGTATGTCTATGAGTGTGTGTGTGCATATATCTGTGTATGTCTGTGTGTGTATGTCCGTGTGTGTGTGTCTGTGTGTGTGTGTCTGTGTCTGTGTGTGTGTGTGTGTGTATGTCATGTGTGTGTGTCTGTGTGTGTATGTCATGTGTGTGTGTCTATGTGTGTGTGTGTTTGTGTTTGTGTCTGTCTGTGTGTGTGTGTCTGTGTGTGTGTGTATATGTCGTGTGTGTGTGTCTGTGTGTATGTCGTGTGTGTGTGTCTATGTGTGTGTGTGTTTGTGTTTGTGTGTGTCTGTGTCTGTGTGTGTGTCTGTCTCTGTGTGTGTGTCTGTGTGTGTGTGTGTCTGTGTGTGTGTGTCTGTGTGTGTGTCTGTGTGTGTGTCCGTGTGTATACACGTGTATGTCTATGAGTGTGTGTGTGCATATATCTGTGTGTGTCTGTGTGTCTATGTCTGTGTGTGTGTGTGTGTGTGTGTGTGTCTGTGTGTGTGTATGTCCGTGTGTATGTGTCTGTGTGTGTGTGAAGGCGGGGGCTGCAGTGAGGGGCAGAGAAGCAACATGGGGGAAGCACAGAGACCCCACCTGCTGCCCCTGGAGGCTCACCTGCCCTGTGAGTCCTCAGATGATCCCCACAAGGAAGGTGTATAAATGTATTTTACAACAAAACAAAGTCTGGCGGCCCCTCTTATCCATCTCTAATGTGGGAATTCAGAATCCCACTTTCAGCACAGGTTTAAAGAAAAAACGGGGTTCAGAAAGATGCATGTGCTCCGCGTTTATAGCGTTGCTATCCGCAATAGCCAAGATAATGGAAGCAACCGAAACATCTAACAACAGATGACTAGAAAGGATTTGGTTGCTAACGCAACGTCGCAAATCAACTCTGCTGCTCGGTTGCTCGCTTTTGTCTGACTCTTGGCGACCCTGCGGACTGTAGCCCCAGGCTCCTCTGCCCATGGGATCCTCCAGAAAGAATACTGGAGTGGGCTGCCTTGCTCTCCTCCAGCGGGTCTTCCCCATCCAGGGACTGGACCCGAGTCTCCTGCATTGCAGGCCACTGAGCCGCCAGGGAAGCCTCCCAAATCAACTATACTTCAATCAAAAATAGTCTAAAAATGATCTTCATGGAAAATGTGTGGTTATATTGTGACCCTAGTGTTTGCCCATGACTTCCCCCAAGCTTGTATTTCTGCTCACTTAGAGCTTGTGGTTTCGCAGTGTACCATCACATGCTCCCGTTAAGGTCTTGTCTGTCAGCTACAGAAGGGACTGTTCTCTTCGAAGCAGGAGTAGTTGCTGAGCAGCTGGTTTACCCGGCTGTTGCCTTGGTGACGGCTCTGGGTGTGTCTCATGATCCACTCTCTCCTTTGCATGAATCCCTATGCACTTTTCTTTACGTCTTATTCACAGGAAGCCATGTTTATCTTACGGAGATTTGAAGCACATCTGAACTTGGGGTCGGCATCCAACGACAAACTCGAAGGACGCTAAGGTGGGAAACCCCAATGTGAGGTCCTTTCTTCGACGCTCAGCACGGGCCCTCGGGACTCGCAGGCGGCCGTCTCCCCACTGGTGGGTCCAGGAGACGGCAGGGAGCCCTGTGCGTCCTCCCTCCTTCCTGGATGAGTCAGAAGCTAACTCCTGCGGAGCCCTCACACGGCCCCATATGTGGCGGGCACGGCAGTACCTTCAGAGGCTTTGGCAGCCTCCTCTCCTCAGCCTTCTCGCTGTGCCTCAACCACAGTGGCAAAAGTGCCGCGGCGTCAAAATCTAGACGACGGCTGGCCCAGGGGTCACGGGGTCACTTCTAGCTGAGATCACTGTTAGAGCACACACGTCTTGCTTTTTTTGTTGACAAATTTCTTCCCCTGCCCAAAAGCAATTTCTGGGTTTATAGACGGATGGAAATGTGAATATGTGGATTCCAGTACAGAGCAAATGGCACAGAAAGACCTTTTTCTCGTTATATGCATAGGGCTCCTCATTACATTAGACTTGCTGCTCCAGGCCTCCCTCCTCAGGCTTACATAACCATCTCAGAGTCAAGGCCAAACTCCACACACGGTATCAGATCTCCGCGTGACTCAGGCAGACCTCTGGGCCCCTGACTCAGTCTCGCGCCCCCTGCTTCCCGGCACTTGCCCACAGAAGGGCTGAGTCACTCGTCTGCTCTTCATGAGGCGCTCAGCTTCATCTCGGAGATGTCAACCTTCTCACCACCTACGATTTATCACATCCCGTTTCCTCCCACCATGCAGCCTGGCCATTTAAGAGCTGTGCCATTTCTCTAGAAATGCTTTCAAACATCTATGAGCACTTCAGTCTTTTTGCACAGCTGAGTTCCCAGAGCCAAGCAGACGATTCTTCACAGAGTTGGGATGAAGCTTTTATTTTTGAATGAATGAACTCACTGTCCTGACCACCTTCAAACATCAGAGGGGGAACTGGATGTTGGGGGTCCCAACCCCAAGGAACACGTAGATACCAAGAGAGAAAGAAAGACTTACACTGCCAGAAACTAAGAAGCCAAGAACTGTGCTAATGAGCTCCCAGATCCAACTCACCTGCAAACTAGCCCGAGATGCTGGACGCCTCCCCCACTCAGCCCTGAGACGCAGTGGACAGAGGGACGAGGCGGAGCAGGTGTGAGGACCAGGAGAAACCTCGGGGGGATGGCAGCAGGCGTGCAGGGGCCACAGGCAGCGTGGGTGTGAGCGGAGATGGAGGTCTTCATTGTTCTCTTACTTCTGTGCCAGATCTACAATATGAAGCAGAAAGTGCTTTTTCCAAAGAAAGCATCAGGACCAATGAGAAAACATGGATATTTAGCAGACGGGGAAACTGGTCAGCTTATTAAGAAAAATAGGTTAGAACCTACTTTGGGCTACACTTGGTGCCAGGCTGATGAAAGCTCTAAATGTGAAAGCTAAAAATTTTAAAGAAAACATAAGGAGAAATATGAGAACATACTGGAGAACTGAGGATGAAGGCGCTTCTTAAATGAGATCCCCAGAACAAAAAAAAAATGTTTAGTTAATTGATATACCAAAATTGAAGATTTATTTTCAATAAATAAATTAAGAAAATTAATAAAGGTGATTGACCATCTGATGGTGTCCATGTGTAGCGTCATCTTTTGTGTTCTTGGAAGAGGGTATTTGCTATGACCAGTGTGTTCTCTTGGCAAAACGCTGTGACAGAGGATGAGATGGTTGGATAGCATCACCGACTTAATGGACCTGAATTTGAGCAAACTCTCAGGGTAGTGGAAGGCGGGGGAGCCTGGCGTGCTGTGGTCCTTGCGGTCTCAGAGAGTCGCCATGACTTAGAGACCAAAGAGCAGCAGCAGCCGCACAGGTGAGACGCTGGGAGAAGGCTCACAACGCACAGGATCAGGAGAGTGGGTCAGGGAGCTCAGTCGCTCATCATGTCTGACTGCTTGCGACCCCTTGGACTGCAGCACGCCAGGCCTCCCTGTCCATCACCAACTCCTGGAGCCTGCTCAAACTCATGTCCATAGAATCGGTGATGCCATCCAACCATCTCAGCCTCTGTCGTCCCCTTCTCCTCCTGCCCTCAACCTTTCCCAGCATCAGGGGCTTTTCCAGTGAGCCAGTTCTTCACATCAGGTGGCCCAAGTATTGCAGTGTCAGCTTCAACATCAGTCCTTCCAATGAATATTCAGGGCTGATCTCCTTCAGGATGAACTGGTTGCATCTCCTTGCAGTCCAAGAGGCTCTTAAGAGTCTTCTCCATCCCCACAGGTCGAAAGCATCAACCCTTTGGTGCTCAGCTTTCTTCACAGTCCAACTCTCACATCCATACATGACCACAGGAAAAACCATAGCCTTGACTAGACGGACCTTTGTTGGCAAAGTAATGTCTCTGCTTTTCAGTATGCTGTCTAGGTTGGTCATAGCTTTCCCTCCAAGGAGTAAGCGTCTTTTAATTTCATGGCTGCAGTCACCATCTACAGTGATTTTGGGGCCCAAAAAATTAAAGTCTGACACTGTTTCCACTGTTTCCCCATCTATTTGCCATGAAGTGATGGGACCAGATGCCATGATCTTCATTTTCTGAATGTTGAGCTTTAAGCCAACTTTTTCACTCTTCTTTCACTTTCGTCAAGAGGCTCTTCAGTTCTTCTTCACTTTCTGCCATAAGGGTGGTGTCATCTGCATATCTTAGGTTATTGATATTTCTCCCAGCAATCTTGATTTCAGCTTGTGCTTCATCCAGCCCAGCATTTCTCATGATGCACTCTGCATATAAGTTAAATAAGCAGGGTGACAATATACAGCCTTGACGTACTCCTTTCCCAGTTTGGAACCAGTCCATTGTTCCATATCTGATTCTAAAAGTTCCTTCTTGAATAGCATACAGATTTCTCAGGAGGCAGGTAAGGTGGTCTGGTATTCCCATCTCTTTCAGAATTTTCCAGTTTGTGGAAAGGCTTTAGCGTAGTCAAAGAAGCAGAAGTAGATGTTTTTCTGGAACTCTCTTGCTTTTTCTATGATCCAACGGATGTCGGCAATTTGATCTCCGGTTCCTCTGCCTTTTCTAAATCCAGCTTGAACATCTGGAAGTTCTCAGTTCACGTACTGTTGAAACCTCTCTTGGAGAATTTTGAGCGTTACTTTGCTAGCGTGTGAGATGAGTTTCGCTGTGCAGTTGAACGTTCTTTGGCATTGGATGACGATCCATCTGAACCAACTTCCTCTCCAAATCCAAGATTGAAAAATGGATTCAGATAGGTGATTCACAGAGACAGAACTCAAGTGTGTGACTAACAGGAGTGTGGAAAGTGCTGCGTCGAGTGTGCCCTGCTTCTTCCCACCAGATGGCAGCAGTTAGAGCGACTGGGTCTTGCCACGTGTTGGTGAGTATGTGAAGAAAATTTCCCACAAGGTGCTCCCGATCTGCTAAGGCCACCACAGGAGGCATTTCAACAGGAAGGACTCAGTTAGTGCAGCTCATGTGATCTGACAATCCTGATGTGATGGAATTCGTCACATCTCCTGGGCTCTCAAAAAGTTCCGGGCAGCTGCGGCGTCATGAGCAGCCACTGAACAATGGGAGAATTTGTGTGTCGTGGAGTAATTCAGAAGGTGTCCACTTAATGCATGAGGTACACTGTAAGGAAGCAGGTGAACACTGGACAGTATTGATCTTTTAACAAGCGATGCTGAGGCACCAAAACAGCACTGTGAAGTCCATAGAATGATGCATGTTGGGACCTTAAGAGCACGCACACACACACAGTAGCTGTCTGTAAGGGACACTTATGTATCCAGGGACACTTCAAACGCACTGCAGTTGAGTCTGTGGGAAGAGCAAGGAAAGGGAGTTGAGGCCCGGATATGAGATGAATGGAGTTACCCCGACCTGGGGGCAGCCTTGCATGCAAACACTTGGTCTGTTGTCACGGGCTCTGATGAACATGACCCTCTGCACTTGAGGTTCAAGGTTGTTTACATGTGGTCAGAATCAGTTAAGTCGCTCTGTCGTGTCCGACTCTTTGTGACCCCACGAATCGCAGCATGCCAGGCCTCCCTGTTCATCACCAATTCCTGGGGTTCACTCAGACTCACGACCATCGAGTCCGTGATGCCATCCAGCCATCTCATCCTCTGTCGTCCCCTTCTCCTCCTGCCCCCAATCCCTCCCAGCATCAGAGTCTTTTCCAATGAGTCAACTCTTCCCATGAGGTGGCCAAAGTACTGGAGTTTCAGCTTCAGCATCATTCCTTCCAAAGAAATCCAAGGGCTGATCTCCTTCAGAATGGACTGGTTGGATCTCCTTGCAGTCCAAGGGACTCTCAAGAGTCTTCTCCAACACCACAGTTGAAAATCGTCAATTCTTCGGCGCTCAGCCTTCTTCACAGTCCAGCTCTCACATCCACACAGAATAGACTTCAACGAATAATCACAGGAAACTGGAAGAGTGCTTAACAGCTGCAAGAGCCAGTCAGCTGCGGAAGTCCGCGGAGGAACAGACGGTGAGGATTTTGAGTATGGCGAGTATGTAGGAGTCCCATCGCCATTGCTGGATTCTCTGCCTCCTACGTGATGAAAGTTTGGCAGAAGGACTTTGATACAGATGAGCAAAGACCAACAGAAATATCATGTGGCCTGTGTGGACGATGTGTACAGATTAATCAAGGGGCATGCAGCCTGATCAGAGGTGTGAAGTGGCCCCAGACCCTAACAGCCACTGGGCTCCCAGGCAGACGAGGAGGGAACGCGTCCTTGGGGCTGCCTCCTCTCTCTTTCCAAAGACAGAAGGAGACGGGAGCCCCAGGCACCCAGTACTGTCTGCCTAGGGAGGGGTGGAGGCTTGCTTGCGGCTCCATGCATCTTTTACGAATAACTGGCCTTCAGATATTTGAAGGGCATCTCACAGAAATCCGTAAGTAAGCAACTGTGATCATCTGCCGTTGCTCTCTGAAATGCACGCAGCCCCTCCAGCCCTGCAGCCGCGGGCCTCCCTGTTCCCTGTCCTCTGTGAGCCCACACACCACATCTACGTGTCCACCCAGCCGTCAACGGACACCCGTGTGTCTCCACAACTTGCCGACCACGAGCGGTGCTGCTGTGAGCCTGAGGGTGCAGGCCGACCTGCAAGAGCCTGCCTTCAGTTCTTTGGCATCAGTGCCCAGGAGTGGGGTTCCTGGAGCATATGGAACTTCTGTTTTTAATTTTCCAGGGAGCTCCATATTGTTTCCCATCATGACTGCACCATGGACATTCCCACTGAGTGACATAAGCCAGCCGCAGAAGGACAAAGACCGATGAGCTCCCGTGAGGAGTCTGGAAAGTCAAACTCACAGGAACACAGAGCAGATGGGGTTGCCAGGAGCTGGGGCGGGGAGGCAGAGAGAGGGGTCGCTATTCTGGGTACACATTCTCTGTTTCACAGGATACGTGAGTTCTGGAGATCTGTGATACCAGCAGTGCCTGTGGTCAGAAGACCCTGTGCTGTGTGTTTCAAAACCATACCTCTTGTCACGTGTTCTTATCACACACGCACACACACGTGTGCACACACACACACATGTGCACACACTCACTCGTCATGAAAGAACACAAGGTTTAGAGGTGACGCATATGTTTAGTATCTTGGTATTACTGAGGGTGTAGACAGATGTCTAAACTCAAGGAAGTGTGTCCGGTACACACTGATGCATTCAAAACGGATAACTAGCAGGGAGCTCCTGCAGAGCCTGGGGAGCCCTGCTCAGTATTATGGGGGAGCCTGGATGGGAGGGGGCTCTAGGGGAGAATGGAGAGGTGTGCATGCATGCCCGAGTCCCTTCACTGTTCACTAAACCGCCACAACATTGTTGATCAGCTAACCCCAGTGCAAAACAGAGAGTTTAAAGGCAGAAGGAGAGGCTCGCCCCGGGATGACCAGACTATTGCCACGGCATAAACTCCACAGTTCCGAAAACTAGCCCCAAGGAAATGGAAACAGACAAAGCCTGGAGCCGAAGATTAACTGTACCTAAAACAACCAAGATGATGCCGGTCAGACCACCGACGACCCGTCTCAAGACGACACTCAGCTGACTGTGCGGTCTCTGCGGGAGCCCCTTCCCTCTGTGAACGCCCGTGTCCCTTGACTGTCTGTGATGGGCAGTCAGCCTTTGCACAGGAGGCCGCCCTCCCACTCCTGGTGGCCGGCATCTGAAATAAAGAAAACTTTGCTTCCCGCCACTTTCCGGCTCTTGGCCGGGTCTGCGCGGCGGGCAGGGCGCAGATCCTTCTGGAAGCACAGTCTCGTGCGTCCCGCGCGGCCCCTGCGCCTCCCGAGGTCTGAGCCCGCGCGTGGCCCCCTCCCCACGCCAGCCTGCGGTCTCGGAACGCCGAGACCCCCTGGACGCCGAGACCCCCTGGACGCCGAGACCCCCTGGACGCCGCCCGCCGCCCGCCGCCCGCCGGGCCCTCCTGGCGCGAAACGAGCCGCGCGCCGACGCCCGGGTGCGGCGCGCCCTGCTGTGGGTGCCCGGCCGCGCCTTCCTGTCGGGCCCAGACGGGGCGGGAGGCGCGCTGGGTGAGGGCGGCAGCGGGCGCCCGCCGGGCGGGAGGGGAGGGACCGCGCTGGAAGGGACCCGACGCAGCCGGGCCGCGGGGGCCCGCGCCGTCTCCCCCGCGCAGGTCCCCAGACAGAGCCGCCCGGCCTCCCCGGCCCAGGCCGGCCGGGAGCGCCCCTCCCAGGACAGGCTGGGCCCGAGGGGCCGAGGGCTTCAGCCCGCGGCACATCCGGGGGCAGCTGAGCAGCCGGGGCTCCTTCAGACGGCCTGACCTGGCCGTCAGCGTCTTTTGCTTGTTTATCCTTCCGGCCGTGTTCTGTGGCCTCCCGGGTCTTCGTTCCCCAATCGGAGGTGAACCCACGTCCCCTGCAGTGGAGGCTCGGAGTCCTAGCCAGCGAGCCTGCAGGGAGCTGTCCTTGCTCTTCACCAAATAAAAAATTTCAAGGACTCCATTTCTTATTTATTCAAAACTTTTTCGTATTTTCCCATATCTGCCTATCCCTCTCAGCTTATTTCATCATAGTTTTCATATTGCCTTTTATCTAATTACATAAACTTATTATGCAATAATAAGACATATTTTATTTATTAATAAATGTATCTCATATTTTCTTTCATGTTCCCTGAGACATAATTATTACTGAATCTGCTAGCATTGTACTACAGTGCACTGTTGAGTATTTTTCGGTTTTTGTACTTAGCTATTTTGTTTGTCCAGGTTTCTTTTTTTCCTCAAAATATTGTATGCCACTTGGATTGTCAGTCTGCTCAGAACGTCGTTTTATTTGCTTTTCTTGTGTACTCCAGGCATGTCACTGGCTTGGATCAACTTTCGTGTCAGTTTCTTAAACGCTGATGTGCATGGGCAGATGGTATAAAATCAGATCCTAGATCCGTTTCAGTTCAGTTCAGTTGCTCAGTCGTGTCCGACTCATTGTGACCTCCCGAACTGCAGCACGCCAGGCCTCCCTGCCCATCACCGACTCCCAGAGTCCACCCAAACCCATGTCCACAGGCTTCAGCTTTCATTTCAAAGCCTTCTACTCAGGCATCATGGGGGTTTCTGGTGGCTGCTGAATGCCGGTCCACACTCACTCGGAGACCCCGGCCCTGAGCCAGCCAGCGTGCGCTCAGTCATGCCCAACGTTGCGGCCCCATAAACTGAAGCCTGCCAGGCTCCTCTGGCCATGAGATTTCTCATTCAGGATGTTGGAACGGTTGCCATGCTCTCCTCCGCAGAATCTTCCCAACCCAGGGATCAAACCCGTGTCTCCTGTGTCTCCTGAATTGGCAGGCAGAGTCTTTACCAACTGCACCGCCGGGGAAGCCCCCCCAGCCAAGCTGAACCCCAGACACAAGTTGTTACTAGTCCAGTAAGCCAGCTGCAACAGAGCTGCCAAGTGGAACCAGGACGTTTCACCGGAAAGCCACAGCGTTCCGCTCCGGGGTGCTTGCTGGGGGAGGTGTGCAGAGCTGCCCACCTGCCACAGGGCGGGGACCACAGACCTGCCTTCCAGAAAGACGGCTCTCATGGGGGAAGAGCGCCAGTGAGGACAGGGCAGCTAGAACTTGTCACCAGGTGGCTCAGTCCCAGGTGCTGGGGGGAGGCAGGCCTGGACTTCCAGGTTTGCAGAGAAAGAACCTCGCTCACCTTATTTATAGGAGAAGGAAATCCAGGCCTTTGTGGGCAACTTCAGGCCACACCGCCCGCCTCACACAGCTAACCGGGGCGGACCTGCCTTTGCACTGTCAGCAGCTGGCAATGTAACAGTTCTGATCTGAAGACACAAGGTGGTTTTGAGTCTGCAAGTCCCTGTTACGCAAAAGGCAGAATTGTGAGCGGAAGGGCCGTGGGCTCTGGAGGCCAGCAGGTGGGCCCGAATCAAGCTCTGAGTGAGGGCTGGCTTGCCTGCTTTCCCTGCAGGTTTGTTTACAGGCGACGCAAGCACACACGTGTGAACACATCAGCACACACGAACACATAGGCATGTAGCAGGCACACCTGTGCACACACACGAACACAGACACCTGTGCACACAGGCGAACACGACACCTGTGCACACACGCACATTTCCAATCAGACTGTGAGCGTCATCGAATCCTTGTGGAGCCTAGACACACGTTTGAATGCACGTAGCGGGAACTTCCTCGCGCTCTGGCCAGCCTTTCAGCGTTGGTCTCGGGGATGGACCGGGAAGCCTCACCCTGAAGAAGCGCGCGGAGCCGGGTGCCCCTGGATCCGACCGCAGGGCCGGCCTCGAGGGACGGCCTGCAGCGGCCCCTGGTGGGCAGCCCGGACACTGCGCCCGCTGGCGCCTTCCCCGCTGACCTGGGTCTGCGGGCACCTGGCCTTTGTGACGACTTTCTGGACAAGCGCCAGCGCGCCGCTCACGGCATCCCAGAAGCTAATGGAGGAGGAGGGTGTGTGTGGCCCCCCCCACCCGCCCAGGCGGCCGCCGCGGGGCTCCGTGGAAGGGCAGCGCCCCGGTGCCCTGGCTGCAGGGGAGGGGGGGCCAAGGGCAGCCCCGCCCGCGAGTGAGGCCCTGGGCTCAGCTCCCGCCCCAGCTGCGCAGCTGGGGCTCAGTCCTTGCTGGGTTCTTTCTCCGTATTTATTTGCCTCTTCGGATCAAATTAAAAGACACCAGGACACAGGAAGGATGACCAGGGAAGGCAACATGAGTTCTTGGAGGAAAAAGAACTTCTTTTTGGATATTAATCAAATATCCCAATATCCTCAGATATTAGGCGAATCTAATGGTTAAGTTCTTCTACCTGCTCAGAGTTCTCTCCCGGGGAAGGAGCTGGAGCAGAGCCTGAGCTCGGAGGGAACCACGGGGTGGGCTTCCACCGTCAGAACAAGGGGCCCCAGAAAACGTGGGGCTCGAAGTCTGAGCAGCTTATCCCCCCGGTGTTAGCACATTAAATGAAAATTAAAAGGTGCAATTATGAAACAGAAAGAGATAAAAATATAATTTTACTAGACGTGCATAAACTTAGAAAAAAGAGAAGCCGACCAAGCCCAGGTCCTGGTGGGAGCGGATGGAGCCCTTGGCCCCAGGCACAGCCGTGCTCCTCCCCGGGGAGCCCATAGCCCGGTGTCACCCTGGGGCCCGCCTGAGGAGGCCTGCCCTGCGCTGCCCCCATGCGGCCCTGGGTAGCGCCCAGGCGCTGAGTCCTCATGTATGCTAGTGTGTGCTGAGGCTGTGAAGGGCAACGAGTCCGCGTGTGCACTGCTGTGTGCTGAGGCTGTGAGGGCTCTGAGTCTGTGTGTGCACTGGTGTGTGCTGAGGTTGTGAGGGCTCGAGTCTTCATGTGTACTGGTGTGTGCTGAGGCTGTGAGGGCTCCGAGTCTGTGTGCACTGGTGTGTGCTGAGGCTGTGAGGGCTCCGAGTCTGTGTGCACTGGTGTGTGCTGAGGCTGTGAGGGCTCTGAGTTTGCATGTACACTGGTGTGTGCTGAGGCTGTGAGGGCTCCAAGTCTGTGTGTGCCCTGGTTGTGCTGAGGCTGTGAAGGGTTCCAAGTCCGCGTGTACTCTGGTGTGTGCGGAGGCTGTGAAGGGCTCCGGGAACCCTCCTCCCGGCTCTCCTGAGACGTGGCTGCCTTCGCCACAGGGTGGTGGCCTGGGTCCCTCAGGCTGTGAGATGATCTGCTCGGCAGCCTGGCCCGCATTCCTGGCCTGGGTCCCTCAGGCTGTGAGATGATCTGCTCGGCAGCCTGGCCCGCATTCCCTGCCCCAGAGATGCAGTGAGCACGGTAGGAGTCAAAGAGCATTCGGTTCCCTCTGTGCACTGTCTATGGTGAAGGTGCGTTTCGCACATATTAAGTGTTTTACTGAAATGAAGTTGCCTGCTTCGTTTTACCCTTTAAACCTCGGCCATTGTAAGCTTCACAATTCCATCCTCGGCGACCTGATCTCTCGGGAAGATCCTTCTGGCAACTGGACTGGAGCAAGACCTGGAGGCAGAGCTCAGCTCCCCCTGGGCGGGCGCTGGGCGGGACACGCACGCCGGCAGGGCCCGGTCGCTCTCCCTTTGTCTCTGGGTGGGCCCCGGAGCCCCCGGAGCCCCTGGCGCCCCTACTCGCACAGCAGGGCGGCAGGGCAGGGGCTGCCAGAGAAACCCGCTTACTAGTGTGTGTCTTCACCGCTGCTGATTAGCTTACGGTGAAACCCCAATGGCGGTGCCGGAAGACGCCGGGCCTGGGACGGTGCCTGTCTTCTCTTCACTTAGGACTTTTCCTCTTGATGCCAGGTCTGTGCTCTGCGTGCCCCGAGATCTCTGGTCACAGGACATGAAATGTAAGAGTCTGTGTAATGTCGGGGGGGGTGTATACAACTTGGGGGGCAGTCACAGTTGCTACGTATCTGCACATATTACATATCTGATCTGATAGTCTCTAAAAGAGGTCCTTTTTCTAGAAAATGAGCCGCACAGTTGAGTGAGGATGGTGCTTGTTTCCAGAGGCCCCTCTCCCTGGACAGGACCACGGGGCCAGGGCAGCAGGGCAGGTGTCCGTGGAGGAGAGGGGTCCACGGCCCGAGCCGACCGCACCAGCGAGGCGCCCTGGCGCCCGGCTCAGACCTGTGCTCATTGGTGACCTCGACTTCGCCCTGGGCCTTGAGCCTGAGTTGCTTTGGTTTCTCAGGGGAAGTCTCTCAGGGCCGCGGTCCTCCTAAGAAGCCAGAGCAGGTTCCTAGCTCCCTGAAGGCAGGATTTCCTGAGCTCCTCCTGCCTCTGGGAGCACAGGCCCAGACGCTGCTGGAGCACGGAGAGCCGGGAGGCGGACCCAGAACCGCACCCCAGAGGGGCAGTGGGTGAAGAAGGCTTGCGTGGGTCCAGGCGCTGCTCCTGGGTCTCCGAGTCCTAAACCCCGCCCTCCCCTGAGCTGCCTTTGCCCAAAAGCTCCAGCCGTTTTCACCTGTAGCCGCGCCTCCTGAGCAGGGGCCCTGGGAGTGGGGGGCGTCCAGGGACACTGTGCGTTCAGCCCACTTCTCCACGTAAGGAGCACGACTAAGTCAAAAGTGGAACGAATCCAAAAAAACCCACTTTCTCCGCCGCAGAAAACTCGCATCCTGGGAGCGCTGATCGCCCATGACGCTGCCCTGGGCCCGGGCAGTGGCCGAACCGGCATCACAAGGAAGCTGCGGGCCGGTTCTGACGCTCAGGGCTCCTCGGCGGACCTCGGGGTCTGCGGGAGCTGGGCTCGGCCGGCGGGGGCAGCACCACCCGCCCAGTGGCCGCTCTGGACCTTAGAGCCACCGCCTCCCGCGCGGGTCTGTCCACAGGCAGGACATCAGGGGCCCGCTTCTTCCGAAGGGGCCGCTGAGACAGCCCCGAACCCTTTAATCAAGACCACAGTGTGGACAGCTTGGACATGAAGCTCCTGCCGCGCTGTCTGCCGGCCTCCGCCCCAATCTTTCTTCAGCCTTTGCAGTGAACTCGTGCTGAGCGAGCCCCCCACTGGGCCGGACGTCCAGTCGCCCCTGCCCCGCAGCGCCTCTCACCCTCCGAGCACCCAGGGCGCATGAGCCCACAGACTTGGGGCCCTGGAATAACCTCCCTGGTGTCTTCACTCTCCTTGGTGTATGTGTGAACCCTGTCCACCCTCTGAGGACCTCCTGTGACTCGGACTAAATGTTACCTTAGTACAACTGTGCAGTTGTAAGTATATAGAGGATGCATCTTAAACATTTGCAAAGCAATGTCTAATGAAGTGTCCCCTTGCAGGTAAGACGGTTTTAGGGGCAGAGAGGGAGTAAAGCAGTCCGCTGATTACAGATGCTCACAGCCCCACATCACAGGACCGCAGCTGCTATGAACAAAAGGCCCTCAGATTCCATTGATTGCAACATCCTCAACATACCTGATAGCTTTATAAACACATAGAATTCACTTCTGGGGTCCTGAGAAATGCAGACTTGTTTAAAAATGGGAAATCAAATATAAAACTACCTTAAAACTCTCTATTTGGAGCATTTGTCCTTTTGGGGTATAAAACGAAAATAATTTTTAAGTATGAATATAGAACATGTATTTGCTGAGTTGATGACAATAGTCAAAATTTGGAACAAAACATCAATCAGGTTAGATATAAATGATTCGAAAGTCACATGGTTGATTATAATCAGTATTATTTTTTTTCAGAGCCCAAACATGTTTATTTCCGTTCTCCTTTTTAAGATAATCTTGCTGTATTTATGTATAACTCAAGGTTGACTATTTTCCTGATATTATGTCCATTAGCATCTTACCTCTTGGACACATTCTGACTTACATCTCACCCCAGAGAACAGATGTCGCACTTGCTGCCCAGCACTGGCTCATGACGCGCCCCATGTCCCCATCCAGAGATGTCTTCCCTGCCCTGGAGTCGAGGAGACAAAATGAGAGTGGGGGGTGCAGAGGGACCCTCAGGGCAGGATCGGGACCTCAGAGAGGCCAAAGACCCCCGAAGGAGGCCACTGTGGCCGGAGAGCCGAAGCCAGCGCCTGAGACACAGACGGTCAGAGTGGAGGAACCCCAGGGCGCGAGTGCCCCACTGGAGGTGCCCCTGCCTCCCGCCAGGGCCGGGTCAGAGCTCTGAACTCGGAGGTCCTTCCCCCTGGACAGGGGCTTGGGCTTCTTCTCGTCCACTGCCATCCTTCCCTCTACAAACTCAGCGCAAGGTGAGCGGAGCGCGGCGCCTTCAGAGCCGGCTTCTCCCGATGACCAAAGACGTGCATGTACGTGAGATCCGGATTTGAGGGGAGACATCTGCTCATCCCCCACACCCCTCAAAAGCCAGAGCCAGGAGAAGCCTCTCCCCACCGGGAAAGCTAGGACGTCATTGCTCACCCTGACACCCAGGAAAGGGGGGCTCTGGGGAACTGGGGTCCCCTGGGCTCTGGATGCAGAAGCCCCCTGGGCAAGACCTGCCCCAGAGGGGGTGTTTCTGGGGCACCGGTGTGACCCCTAATCTGGGGTCATGTGTCCTAGTCTGGAACACCCCTTGGGTGACAGGTCAAGACTTGGGAAGTTAACGTTGACTGTTAACCTATGGATCTTCTTTCAGAAGAAACTCAACAAAAGCCACAGACAGGTAACCAGAAAAAAGAAAAACAATGAAAGACAATTAGACCTGGGCACTTGGATTCTAAGCTTTATTTTCAACATTTTGCATCCGACTTGCGAGCAGAGCCCCCTCTCCCGCCTGGCTCGCCAAGGTCAACCTTGCCCACAGTGACTCTGGCCTCAGTTCAATTATGTAAAAGCTGAATTTAGACACGAATCACCTTTTAAATATTAACTAACTTTAAAAATATTAATTCACATTAATTATTAGTTAACAAACCTTCCAACCTCTAAATCTATTTTTCAGCAGTTAAACCTGCTAGCATGCCAGTAAAGAGGTTTCTATTAAAGAAAAAGTCCGTAACAGGAACGCAGAATGCCAGCGGACACCTATTTTTAGTGCTTCTTGACATAACAACCGGTGGCGTGTCAGGCATTTAAAATGTCCTTTCTGAAAACAGGACAGAAAGGAAGAAAGAAAAGGGAAAATAGAAATAAATCGCGGGCGTGGACAGAATGCCGTCGGCCAACAGGTTATTTCCCGCTTTGACGCTCCAAGCCGGGCAGGTGGGCCCGCGGTTCCGATACGACCTGTGTTCACGTTTATTTCCCTGTGGACCGACTGCCTGCGATGACCTCGCATCAGATACAGGAAAACAAAGCAGCTCTCACTAGCGGACGCTGGGGGCTGCTCAGGACTCCGGCCTCGCGCGTGCCGCCCGAGGCGGCGGGAGGCGGGCGGGCGGCGCCGCGGGCGCAAGTCCCGTCCTCGCAGGCGGCCGCGCGGGCCACCGGCCGCGGCT
>SJYG01000118.1:39566-161262 GCA_006410535.1 Litocranius walleri
GGCGGCCTTGCTGGGGTGCCGCAGGCGGGAGGGGCGCGGGGCCGCGGGCCCGGCCACGCGCGTCTGCGCCGCCAGCGTCGGCGCGCCCTGTGTCGCCAGCCCGGGCCGCGGTGCGCAGGGAGCCGCCTGAAAGGAGCCGCGGACCGCGACCGCCGTCCCGCAGGCCTCGGCCCCAGCGGGGTAGTCCCGAGTCCAGGCCGGGAGCCGCGGCAGGCGACGCGGCCCGGCGCACGTGTTCGCCCCGGGGCCTCGCGGGGGCCTCGCGGGCGCCCCCGCGTCTGGTCTGCAGCCGAGGTCGCCGCAGGCTTGGGGGCCCCTCACCGTGAGGACGGAGCGGCCACTCTCCTCTCCGGACGCCCAAGCGTCCCAGGAGGCAGGCTTCCACCCCCTTCGAAGAGTAAGACGCACGCACAGACCCAAGAGTGAGCTGCTTTCCCAGGTCCCTGCAAGAAAGAGGCCAGCGTGCCAGCTCCGGGGGTCTACGCCGCTCATTCCCGCGCCCGGGCTCCTGCGGACCCGGACCACGGGCGCGGGCGGGCCCACACGCGCCGCGGTGCCGGGCGCTCCCCGGAGCAGAGCCAGAGGCCGGGCGTCCGCCCCCCCGGCCGGAGCCGCGGCCCGCGGCGGTCAGCCCTGCAGCGCCGGCCCGGAGCCCTCGTCACCGAGAAGGAGGCTGGAGCCCGCGGAGCGGAGCGAGGCGCCCCGGGTGCAGCGGAGCAACCCCCGCCCCCGCGCCCAGGGCAGCCGCCGCCTCCTCGCGGCCGCCGGCGTCGGGGCGCGGCCGACCACCGGGGGGGGCTGTCGCGCCTCCGAGGCTGCGCGGCGCAGCCCCTGTCCCGCCGGCTCCCCGGGCCCGCGGGGGCCTTCACACGCCCTGTGCGCAGCTCGCAGGGGCAGGCGACTGCAGGCCGCTTCCACACACCCTCGGCGTCTACTGAGAAGCCTCATCAGCTTGCAGTTACTTGAATGCACCCAGCGTGGGTTCAGGTTGGGACACGATTTATGCAGCCCTCTCCAAGAAAAACAACCCCAAAGGACAAATGGAAAATCAGTTACAAAGGTGACCGTTGACTACAATATGAAAAGCACACACTGCGTTTAAAAAATATGGCAAATACTCCAAGCAGAACAAAACCCACGTAAAATAATACATGCCGATCAACTGATACACAACAGCCACGAGGTTGCAGATTCAGCCACGACTGAGCTGAACTGAACAGAACATACAAGTTTCTCCCAATGGTCCACATACTATTTAACCACCTTTCACCTGCCAACGAGTATTTTTCTATTTTAATGTCATTTCCCCTGGAGAGAACAGAGAAAACTCAGTTTCCATAGATGCACGCAATTTATAGTTTTATTGTAACTTAATCGATGATCAGGAAACATGAGGCTCCATGGAAGAGACCCTTGCTCTGTGTGACTTGGTTCCCAGTCTACACCTTGCAGACCCTGGGACTGTGGTGGACTCTGTCTCACACATTATAAATATGCATGCATAGAAACATTTTCTGTGTATGTGCTATGTGTGTATGACTGTCTCCTTCACAAAATACTCTCAGCTTAAGAGATCTGCTTGGACTGGGGCTGCATGAAGCTGCTGACAGTTGAAGGACTAGCCCCTTCAAGCCTCACTCCTTCCCGAGCCCAGACCCAGAGGACAGGCCCACGCTGGGACTGGCCTCCACCCAGAGGACAGGCCCACGCTGGGACTGGCCTCTGCCCTGCCCCTCTGCGGCACGGCCGGGGGACAGGGACAGTGGTTGGCGAAAGCTCTGAAAGTTGTTTCCACACTGGGAAGCCCGGCGGTCACTGAACTGTCCACAGAAGTGACAGCAAGCCGCACGACTGCCCCCAGGCCCCAGACTGAACCACGGTCTCCCGCTTCGGTGAGCTGCGTCGCCCTGGTGAGAGCTCTCGCCTTCGGTGAGAGCTCAGACGCCCTGGTCTCTCCATGTGCCTCCTGGCAGAGGGGCCCCCAGGCCCCAGACTGAACCACAGTCTTCCGCTTCGGTGAGCTGCGTCCTCAGACGCCCTTGGTCTCTCCATGTGCCTCCTGGCAGAGGGGCAGAAGGTGGAGAGAGACCGCAGCCTGACCCGCTCCAAACTCTGCAAACATACAGGGCAGAAGGGGCACAGCCTCCCTCGGTGAGGGCCTGGAGACAGGCTGCCAGCCCTCAGCTCTGCCGTCACCACTGAACACTTGCAAGGGACTTTCAACTAAGAGGGTCTTGGACACTCTCTCCGTTTGAAGGGTCACATCCACAGGCGATCCGGCCTAACCCTCCCCTCCCTGAACCACCTCAGAGCGTCTGCCTCCATTGGCTCACTTTTACTCCAAGTATTAAAGACATTTTCTTCTCTGGGAGCTAACTGGAAACTTATTTGAAATCAATATCACATGTGCTTCCTGAAGTTTCAAGTCAAGTGTTAATGGGAGGCACTGGGGCTGACCTTTAAGCCAGTTCAAGAGCGCCCGTGCCCTTGAAGCCCAGCGAATCTAATGAATCTGGAGTATGATCTCGGCTCGCAGCGCCTGCCCCCAGAGCGAGGGTCTGGGGCAGCGAGCCGGGCGGGAGACGTGGGCCCTGCCCCGCCGGGCGGGCTGCAGGTCCCGGTGGTGACGGCCTCCGCCCACACGCACAGCTTCTCGCTGGGTCCTCACAGTGTGGGTCTTCAGAGGCCTAAGAATGAGGCCAAAATGAGCGGGAACCGGCGGAACTGTTAAGAACACGCTGCCCCTTCTCCTCCGCGCCCTGCTGAAATCCACATGCAGCGTTCCGGGAGTTTGCGGTTTATGTCTGGGGGCTGCTGCTGCTGCTAAGTCACTTCAGTCGTGTCCGACTCTATGTGACCCCATAGACGGCCTCCCACCAGGCTCCTGTGTCCCTGGGATTCTCCAGGCAAGAACACTGGAGTGGGGTGCCATTTCCTTCTCCAGTGCATGGAAGTGAAAAGTGAAAGGGAAGTCGCTGAGTTGTGTCTGACTCTTAGCAACCCCATGGACTGCAGCCCACCAGGCTCCTCCATCCATGGGATATTTTGGAAACAGTGCCTTTTCCTGGGAGAGTGAGACGCGCGCACGCGCACACACACACGCCTGCCTCCCTCTGAACGGCGCCCAGCCTTTCTCCATAAACCTCTTGTCTCCCAGGGAGGTTGTCTCCTCCATAATTATGTGAAGTAAAGTGTTACTATGACACGGTGTATAGTTTTTCCAATTAAAAGCTGAAGTGTTTGATCGCTCTCCATCGAACAATACATTTCTTACTGGATATCTGGCATTATTCTTCTGGAAGTCTTTACGATTCCCCACTTATCACTATAGAAGCCCCTGGGCCTCCTTCCCCATAAAGTGCCTACTTGCTGCTCTTTCAGCTGGCCGCGCTTGCATTTGCTCAGCTGGCCCCCGGCCTGGACGTGTGCGGGGCCCCGGGGACGAGCCCCGCCTCCCCGTCGTCACAGAGGCTGCAGGACCCTCTTATACAGCTGGCTTCCACTGCTGCGGGTCTTGCAAAGCTGACCCCTGAATTGCACTCTCGGGGTGCTGGGGTCTCGCACCCCACCTCATCCCCTGCGCTCCCCAGGCCGCACATGCCCGGTCTCCGGGGCTCCCTCTGGAAACACGTCTCGGGCTGGCTTCACCTTCTCTGGCTCCGCTCCCGTGTGGAGCAGACTCTGAGCCGCCCACAGGCCAGAAGACCGTTCAGAAGCTCAGCCCATCTGGCCCCCAGGCTCCCGTCAGACCCCTCTCTGTGCAGCAGACAAACCGCCTCCCCACCCGGCGAGCTCCTGGCCGCAGACAGCCACGGAGGCCTCAGAGCCCAGGTGAGCGGCTCCTCGGGCGGGCGGGTGTCTGTCAGCTCGCGGCCCAGGCCCGCTTCAGCTGCGCTCGCCCGCCTGACTCCTCTTCTGCCGTGACGCGGCCTTCAGGTCTAGCTGATTCACCCGCTTTCTGAGCACACTGCCAGCTCAGAGGAGGACCTCAGAAAGAGGCTTTCAGAGAAATGAAAGAAGAAATGAACGAATGTAAAGCGGCGGGTGCTGAGTGATGGCTGTCCTCAGACAGTGCAGGACAGAACACCGCTCCTGTTCCGAGCAAAGCTGGAGGCCGCCAGAGGCGCCCGGGCGCTGCACACCCTGAGGCGGCGGCTCAGCCGCTCAGTCGCATCCAGCTCTGCGACCCCACGGGCTGCAGCACGCCAGGCTTCCCTGTCTCTCACCATATCCCACAGTTTGCTCAGACTCATGTCTACTGACATGAAAACAGTGAGAGACTTTGTTTTCTTGGGCTCCAAAATTACTGCAGATGGTGACTACAGCCATGAAATTAAAAGACGCTCTGGAAGAAAAGCTATGACCAACTTAGACAGCATATTAAAATGCAGAGAGATTCCCTTGCTGACAAAGGTTCATCTAGCCAAAGCTATGGTTTTTCCAGTGGTCATGTATGGATGTCAGATAACGAAATCTAGCACTGAAGAATTGATGCTTTTGAACTATGGTGTTGGAGAAGACACTTGAGAGTCCCTTGGACTGCAAGGAGATCCAACCAGTCCATCCTAAAGGAAATCAGTCCTGAATATTCATTGGAAGGACTGATGCTGAAGCTGAAACTCCAATACTTTGGCCACCTCATGTGAAGAGTTGACTCATTGGAAAAGACTCTGATACTAGGAGGGATTAGGGGCAGGAGAAGGGGACGACTGAGGATGAGATGGCTGGATGGCATCACTGACCCGATGGACATGAGTTTGAGTGAACTCCAGGAGATGGTGATGGACAGGGAGGCCTGGCGTGCTGCAGTCCATGGGGTCACAAAGAGTCGAACATGACTGAGCAACTGAACTGAACTGAATTTCCACTGAGTCAGTGATGCCACCCAACCATCTCATCCTCTGTCATCCCCTTCTCCTCCTGCTTTCAATCCTTCCCAACATCAAGGTCTTTTCAAATGAGACAGTTCTTTGCATGAGGTGGCCAAAGTATTGGAGTTTCAGCTTCAACATCAGTCCTACCAATGAACACCCAGGACTGATCTCTTTTAGGATGGACTGGTTGGATCTCCTTGCAGTCCAAGGGGCTCTCAAGAGTGTCCTCCAACACCACAGTTCAAAAGCATCAATCTTTTGGCGCTCAGCTTTCTTTATGGTCCAACTCTCACATCTGTACATGACCACTGGAAAAACTATAACTTTGACTAGATGGACCGTTGTCAACAAAATAATGTCTCTGCTTTTTAATATGCTGTCTAGGTTTGTTGTAGCTGTACTTCTAAGGAACAAGCGTCTTTTAATTTCATGGCTGCAGTCACCATCTGCAGTGATTTGGGAGCCCAGGAAAGTAAAGTCTGTTGCTGTTTCTATTGTTTCCCCATCTATTTGCATGAAGTGAGGGGATCAGATGCCATGATCTTAGGTTTTTTAAATGTTGAGTTTTAAGCCTGCTTTTTCATTCTCCTCTTTCACTTTCATCAAGAGATTCTTTAGTTTCTCTTCACTTTCTGCCATAAGGGTGGTGTTATCCACATAGACAAGGTTACTGATATTTCTCCCAGCAATCTTGATTCCAGCTTGTGCTTCATCCCATCTGGCATTTTGCATGACGTGCTCTGTGTGTAAGTTAAATAATTAGGGTGACGATATGCAGCCTTGGTCCTCCTTTCCCTGTTAGTCCCGGGGAAAAACACAGAGTAAGCCTGAATCAGTGCGTCCACGCGATGCACTCGCTGAGCACCTGCTGGACGCCACCACCAAGACACTGAGTGGAAGGGACACGTGGAAAGCAGGAAACTCTGGCCTTTCCAGGAGGCAGGAGGCTAAGACGAGGTGATTTGTAAACACGAAAGTGAGCCCAAGAAACAGAAAACAGCCAAGACGACTTATCACAAAGTTCAGACAGCTGGTCCAATGCAGGGGCCGCGGGAGTCTAGAGGCCAAAATGAATGTGTGTCGAGAAGAAACATCTGTGGACGCAGCAAGAAGCAGGCTGCGAGCTCGACTCTCTTTCTGCCGGGACCCTGGGGGTCCACAGTGAGCCCGGGACCCCACAGCTCAGCTCGAGTTCACCCTCTGCATTCGTTACCTCATGCTCTGCCCCGTCCCACCCGGGTCTGTTTCATAAAAACAATGAAATAATAATTATGACCATGCCAACACTCTTTACTGCTAGACGTTGTACTAAGTGTCTAATGTGTACTTGCTCATTCAGTCCTCGCCAGAACGATCCCTCTATAAGGGAGGTAATATTACAAAAGAAGAGACCGGGGCACAAAATGACGGGTGCCTTGCCCGAGGCCAGAGGCTCCAGCAAGGCAGAAACAAGAGGGCCAGCTGGCCGTGGCCCTGGAGTGTCTACACTGAGGCCTCAGAGGGCGCAGCATGGAGGCTGGGGATTTTCAGAAAACTGATTGTGCAGCAGTTCCGACCAAACGGAGGTGGTTTCCACTGCCCTGATGAAAGAGCGGGTGTGAGGAGGAGGCCGAGGGGTGTCACGGCGTGTGAGGCGCACCCTTCGACCCACGTGAAACCGCAAGTCCTTGGGCAGCTTCCTGAGCACCGTGACCCCTGGGGTCGGAGCCCAGGCTGCCAGAGGCCGCTGGGGGAGCCATGCGGGACCACCGTCCTGCCAGCGACGAGCCCGAAGTCTGGCTCAGTTTCAGAATCTCCGTGCCCAGCGGGTAGGAAACAGATGCTGGGATAAGGCGTTTGGCTGAATGTAATTTCATTATTGGCTTGAGTATGACTTTCCTTTGCTCCAAAAGCTTACATCATTTCTAAATATATCTAACTCCTGCAGATGTAGGTGACCAAAGAAATGCGCTTACAGCCTTCACTCACCCCAACCATCAATAACTGACAGATACCAACACGAGGCAGCAATCTGAAATGCTTAAGTTTCCCATCTATCATAGACTGAACTTCATACTTGCCATGTTGAAACCGACATTTGTGAGATGCCACAGGACAATTTGCTCTCTTCAGATGCAGTTTAAGCAGTTTTTTAAAACCTTCTCTGAGTGATTTGTGAAGCGTCTCTAGCCAGTTGGTTGGGTTTCTCAGCACTCGCCATCTGGAATCATCTCTGCTGTGTATTTCTGTTGCTTTATTGCCCTGGGTTAAAATGCACGTTTTAAGGAAAGTGAGTCTTTTTCGTGTTAACCATTTAAAAAAGACTTCATAGTGTGTGTTGAGAAATAGGACCAGCTCTGTGGCTCCCAGATGATCAATTAGTGATGGCTTAAAGGCAATGGCACCCCACTCCAGTACTCTTGCCTGGAAAATCCCATGGATAGAGGAGCCTGGAAGGCCGCAGTCCATGGGGTCGCTGAGAGTCAGACACGACTGAGCGACTTCACTCTCACCTTTCACTTTCATGCACTAGAGAAGGAAATGGCAACCCACTCCAGTGTTCTTGCCTGGAGAATCCCAGGGACGGGGGACCCTGGTGGGCTGCCGTCTATGGGGTCACACAGAGTCGAACACGACTGAAGTGACTTAGCAGCAACAGCAACCTTGCAAAATAAGCCTGAGGAGCCGCTGTCTCCAGGGAGCATGTGGGCCGGGGCCCCCAGGAGTCAGCCCTGTGGGGAGGCGGCCCTAGAAGGTTCTGGGTGTCTGCACTGGACAAACACCACAGGCCAGGCAGATTAAACAACAGACACTTGTTCGCTCACAGACAAGCTTCGACGTCCAAGGCCCAGCCTCCTGCTGTGGGCGAGGCTGGCTTCTCCCGGGCCCCTCTCCTGGCGTGCAGACTGGTCCCTGTGTCCTCACATGGCCGTCCCTCTGTGAGCGTCTATGGCCCATTCTCCTCTTCCTAGAGGGACGTCAGCCACGTGGGATCGGGACACCCCCACCATGATGTCATTTTATGCCATCGATTCTCAAAGGCCCAGCTCCAAACAGCCCCAGGGACGGGGGGTCAGGCTCCAGCTTAGGAACCTGGGCGCCAGTTCATCCCCTGAGAGTAAATCTCTAAACGGCCCCTCTTCCCTCCCCCGCCGGACACACGGGGTCGTTCCCTTGCTGCTCTGCCTTGGGAAGCTGACAAGGTGCCTGAGGGTGAAGCCGGGGATCTGTGAGGCCCCTCAGGGGTCCTCACTCAGCCTCCAGGGACCTGTGGGAATCCGCACTGCTCCCTGCCAGCCTGGGCCTGGGCTCTCCCTGTCCAGGGTGGACCTGGCGGCCCCTCTGGCCTTGTGGTTCTCAGGGGGTGGCTCCCCATGGCCTCGCCGCCCTGACGCGGTGGGGAAGACACTGCTTCTGTTTGCTCAGCTTCATCGTGAGGACGGGGGAGGCCCCACAGCTCCTCACCTGCAAGCCCTGAGCTGAGGGGACCTCCTTCGTGCAGAGAGAGGCTGGTGGCACCACCCGCAGGTCAGAGGTCAGCACGCGGAGGACAGGGCGTCCCCAGGGTCCCCTCCGCCGCCGAGGCGGGGCTGGGAGCTGCACCGTGAGCTCTGCCCCCCGAGGGGCCGGAGCGGAGGCGGACTAGTGGCGCTCCCGCCTGACTGCCCCCAGGCCAGCGAGGTCCCGTCCTCTGGCCCCGAGCTTAGCCCCCAGACCACCTCCTCCTGGTCTGTCCCTCCCGCCCGCCAGCCCGAGAGGCCATCAGCGTCTCCCCTGAGAGCTCTCCTTGGTCAAAAACAGGCAGAGAACAGGCCTGTCCCTAACAGAAACCGTCCAAGCTGGCCCTCAGGTCCTGCTGTCCGAGCCTCGGAGACAGGTGACCGCCCCCGCCTGATGCGGAAAGTCGCTTCTCTCTTCAGCTGGAAGCTTTGGGGGGAAGGATAGGAAAGGTGGGGAGATCGGCCTCTCTGTCTGTCTGTCTGTCCCCTCCCGCTCACTCCCTCTGTCCCCCTCTCTCTCTCTGTCCCTCTGTTCTCTTCCCAAACCTGGTGCACACGTTTCTCTCCCTGGTTACAGCCCCTCACCTGTCCCCGTTTGCTTCCTGAAATCCTCCTTCCTCCAGTTCGGCACAGGCCGCCCTCCAGGCTGCACTGGAGCAGCTCATCTGCAAGCTGTTAGCATCTCTGGACACAGGCGGCTGAAGGGGGAGGACGTCGTGAACCCAAGAGCTGACTAGGCGTCGGCCTGGACTCTGCTCTGCACCGTCCGTCAGGAGTGGACCTACACAGGTTGCTGCAGACACTAGCCACCTGCTCCCCAGAGCAGCCCTCTCGTCCTATCCCGCTGTCCCGGGCTCCCAGGGGAGTGCCCGTGTGTCCGCCCGTGTGGCCTACGGCGGGCAGGAGTCCTCCCGCTCTGGGGAGAGTGGCGACCAACTCTTCTTGGCACCACCCACATGACCCCCTCATGGGCACAATCAAGAGCTGGCCCAGAGCCAATCCTGGCACGTCGCATCCCTAGCGCCCTGCCAGGGTGGGGCCCGTCTACAAAGCACGCAGGCCAGGACATGGCGGCTGCAGGCCACTGTCTGCTCAGAAAGTCAGCGCCTCTGGGGATGCGGACGCCACCCCAGACCCTCATCCAACACCCACCTTGGGTGGGCCGCCCCAGACCCTCATCCAACACCTGCCTTGGGTGGGCCGCCCCACTGTCAGGACACAGCCTCACTGGAGGCTCCCAGCACTTCGAGGACCCTGAGGAACATAACTTTTCCCTAGCAAATCCCTCTAGCCTCTCTACCCGAATCGTACATGCTTTAGAGCCCAAGAGAGAAACATTTTTAGTGGAGTCCCCTCACTTTCCAAATGGGGAAGCTGAGGCCTGGGGAGGTTAAAAGACCTTCCCAAGGACTGCATCGGGTCTCAGGGGGCTGGACTGGCCGCCCTGACTCACTCCACCCCTGGAACCCCCTCTGCCATGCTGGGGCCCCCCAGGATCTGGAAAGGAGTCTGCGTGGGGAGGGCACCGCTCCCTGGCAGACGCCGTGCCGCCTGAGCCGGGGCCTGGGGGATCCGGAGCTTTCTCAGGACCTCAGAGCAGGGCCCAGATTTTAAGCTCCGCCTAAGCTCCACAGTTCATCACAGCCCAACCGTGTGAATTATGAGAAAAAATGAAAGGTAACAAAATAGACATATTTGAAAATGTAAATCCAATTTTTGAGCTCTGTATGCAACAGAGCGCCCAGTTTGGGGACCAACTCCTGGACGTTGCCCTGGGCCCCTCACCTCCCTGCTCTCGGCCCTGGAGCCCCTGCCAGCGAAGGGGCCGCGGTTCCCGGTGACAGATCTCCTCAAAGCACATCCCCGTTCCTCACCTGCCACCTGGGGCGACCATCCCCAGGTGCTCGCAGGCATTCCCTTGCCTGGGTGGGGTTGTGTCTAAGAAGGGGCAGAAGCAGTTCAGCCCTCGACCGCCTCGGCCTGAGGCCGCGCTCTGTTCCCCTCTGAACGCAGGGACTCCCTTCCTGATGAAGACGTGTGTGCTCAGCGTCCCTGGGAGCGCTGGGCGGGCTGCTGACTATAGCCTCAGGCGCGCTCCGCGTGAGGCGTGGCGGGGAGCCGAGTCCAGAACACCAGCCACGTGTGGGGAGCACACAGCTATGGCGGGAGGGGGACCAGGGCCTGGTCGGCCTCTGTGCTCCCACTCGGGATGGGGGAGTCCCACCCTCAGATCAGCGGGTGCGGTGTGAGGAGTCAGGACCACATGGCCTTGGGGCAGATGGACGGAACCAGCCGAGATATCCCGACACCTGGAACAGTCGGAACAGGCCCCTCGCACGTGCTGGTGAGAAGAACCAGCCCGCTGCTGGGGAGAAGCAGGTGTGCAAGCAGGCATCGCGGAGCGGAAAGCACCCTTGGCTCCTCCATCCAGAGCTGCTGCTGCCCGCGGCCCCCTGGTTATGTCCTGGCAGCCAAGGATGCCCCCGGGATGCAGACGTGTCTCTGGCTCAGTGATCTCCCTTACCATCATGACCCTGGTCACTCAGCGACCTCTGGGAAGTGGCAAGAAAAGCAGTCTTCCTCTGAGGCTTGTCAGGAGGATGAAGTGGGAAAAGACACAGGTGGTACAGGCCTGCACTCTGCGGGATCACACGCTCAGACGCGAGCTCGTCCCATGACCTGCCCTGTGAGTGGAGCCCACGCGCCTAAGCTGACCCAGGAGTAAGCCAGGAGGGTCCAGATACTTGGTCTAGATGTCTCTGCGACGGTTTGCGTAGAGGACCCACATCCTGCAGTAAAAAGACGACCCTCCACAGTGTGGGGGGCCGTACCCAATCCGTTGAAGACGAGAACAGACCGAGACTCCCAAGGAGGCGGAAGAGCCTCTTCTCCAGGGGCTCTGGGAACCAAGCTGCTGCGCCAGCCCCGGACACGGCTCCAATCAGCCCGTAGACTGCACCGCACCAACTCCCGCCTCAAGTGAGCCGCCTCCTACACCAAGGCCCCCTCCCTCCAGCCTGCTGACTCTGCTTCTCTGGAGAACGCTGACTGTCACAGCGTGTCCGACATGAAGAGCTCTGGTGGCTGTTTTTCGATAGGCAGGATGCTGCTGGGCAACTTTGCTGGAGTCTTGATCACCCAGAGTGCACTCAGTCAGTACCTTAGTTTTTGCACTTTGTCTGAACAGGTAGCAAGCTTCCTGAAGCACAGACCAGACTTCCAGCCCACGTGCTCCAGGGCTGGCATTGGCGCAGGGAGCACCAAGATCTGGCAATGGACTCGCGATTCTCACTGCCTTCATTAGTGCTCCCACCCAGGAAGGAGCGCAGGCCTCCTCTCCCGACTCCCGAGCCGCCTGGGGGGTCCCCTGACCCATCTGACGAGACAGACCCCTTAGAAATTCATCCCAAACCTGCCCCACCCTCCCTCGGACCCAGCAGCATGTATCAGCGGCTGGAGGGGTTGGCGTGAGAAGAAGGTAGACATGGAGAGATATCCCTTTGCTTCCAGAGGCCGAGGGCCCACTTGCAACGGCATCCTTGTTTGAAGCGCCTCATGCTCACTGTTGGGACTGATGATGGAAGAGCCGTGAGCAGAGCTCACGTCCCCGTGTCCGTCGTGGCCAAGGCTGTCCACGAGCTTTGTCAGCTCAGACCTCTGACCCTTCTCAGGTGACACCGACTTTGCGGGGAGGGCTCAGCCAGCCCTTGGGGGGCCCAGCTCTGCAGACACTGGGTCGGACAGTGCCCCGGCCTTCACAGGAAGCCTGTGCTGGGAAGGGTCTTCAGCCCTGCCAGTGGCTTCAAGGCTCCTCTCCATCCTGGTGACGCATCTCTGTCACTGTCTCCTAGAAAGGAGCCCGAGCTGCTTGTGAAACCCCTGAACACGCTGAGCCTGCGCTGCGTTCCACGCACAGACGCCAGCGGGGGAGGGCAGAGGTGCGAGCGTCCTGGGCTCATGTTCCCGGAGCTGGGGAGTGCTCACGTTAAGTCAGTGCTTCCTGAGTCAATGAATGAACCGTGTCAGACGTGTCGGTTGCCTTTAGATAGCTGGTGGTGTGGTGGCTCATTGGGTAAATAATCTTCCTGCAAGGCGGGAAGACCTGAGTCCCATCCCTGGATCGGGAAGATCCCCTGGAGAACAGAATGGCTACCCACTGCATTATTTTTGCCTGGAGAATCCCATGGACACAGGAGCCTGCTGGGCTGCAGTCCATAGGGTTGCAAGGAGTCAGACACGACTGAGTGACTTTCACTGCCCTGCTGTATATACTGAAAGCTGGACAGCATCACCGACTCAATGCACCTGAGTTTGAGCAAACTCTGGGAGATGGTGAAGGTTGGGGAAGCCCGGTGTGCTGCCGTCCAGGGGGTTGCAAAGAGTCAGACATGACTGATCGACTGAACACCACCACCCATATGCACACACACACACGCACGCATTTGTACTCTGCAGGCAGTCGCAAACAGAAGTGGGTAACGAAGCTTTCCTCGCTGGGTAACAGGCTCTCCATCTGTGGCACGCCACTGAGAGATGTGTTAGTTGTCACGCCTTGAAGTGCAGTCGCGAGCGTTGTCCCTGTAAGACACGGATTCCGGGAGAAGAGAGGAGAAACTACCCTTCCCCGTGCCTTCTCCCGCCAAGGACTGAACCGGCTCTCGAGGAAAGCCGTGGGGACCATCCCGACCAGTCACTCTTCGGAAACCCCTGGCTGCTGATCGTGGCGTCTTGAAATAATACACACAGAAGTGTTTCCACTCCAGAATAACGGGATTTTGAAAGTGAACATCCTCTCCACTTAGCTGAATTTGGATGTAATGTAATTTGTGATCACCAAAGAAGAAAACAGGACCAGGGCAGCTAACTGTATTACGAGTGTGGAGAAGAGGCTTAAGGTGAAGTATTTACAATAGGTTTTTTTCCTGTGCATTGAAATGTCAGGAGGGGAAGAAAGCTACGTGGGCCGACAGCTGGTTCAAGTTAAGTCGATGCTGACGTGGAATATTAAATTTTCCCTGCTTTGTGAAGAATGCAGGTTGTTCTCCGCGCTGGTCCACAGAGGGCCCTGGGGCTTTTGCTGAGCTGAGGTCCCGTGAGTGTCTGAACTGCTGGCTCAGCCACCCACAGGGTCAGCATGGCCCGCGGTCCCAGGGCTTTGAGAACGTAGTGGCTGTTCACCAGCCTCCCCGCTGTGCCAGAGGCGGCTCTGTGCTCTTTGGATGGGGCGGGCGCTGTCCATCACAGACACGGGTGTGGCGTGAGGCGAGAGGGATGGGCGGGTGATGAGAGAGAGCCCCTGGGCTCCTACGTAAAGCGCTGACCTCCACCCCACAATGCGTGAAGGCCTGGGATTAGGCTGAGGGCCTTAACGGCGTGGATGCTTTAAATCCCAGTTACAAGCTAAATGGGGTTTAATTTGAAGGGATCCTGGGTTCTGAAAGAGTTCGTCTATCCCTAAAGAGGAACAAGCTGATTCGTTCCCCTATGAAGTTCACCTGCAAACCTGCTAAGCATTTTACATTTAAGGCCAAGTGAGAGCCAGTGCTGAGAGGTTTAGAGAGAAGTTCCATTAGGACTCCTCCAAAGGACCAATGGAAATGAGAAGTTAGGCAAATCCCCAAAGGGAAAGGCACAAAAACGCAACAGCCCCCTCTTCATTTCGGATCACACTTGTTGATCCAAACAAATCGCTCAGACTGCGTTTGGACCAGCTTCTTGTGGCCGCAGGAAATGCCTCGCTTCGTCATTTGCATCTCTGGAGTTTCCCCACGCAGGCCAAGGGCGGCAGAGGGGAAGTTAGAGCTCCCGCCTCACTCTGCCTCCTCATCCAGAAGCAAGCCCAGCAGGCCAAGGGCTGGGCAATGGGCCCTGTCTGTGCCGCGAGTCTAGGAGGGAGCGCGTGCCCCTCGCCTGCTGCACCTCACGTGGCGAGAGCTCCACGAGTCTTCACGGATGTCACAGTGGCTGTAATTCAAGGTCACGGGGAGCAGGCCTGCGGATCAAAGGCGGCTCTGCAACAAGACCCTCCGGTGTGGGGCTCGGGCGGAGAGGCCGTCAGTGGGTGACCCCAGACGGGTTCCTGCTCCTCTTCAGTCGTACAAATGAAGCTTCATGTTCTAAGTGCAAGGACACACGGCCTATTTTACAGTGTAATTCAGGAGCAGACAGATCACGCGTGGTGACTGTTTGGAGAGAGGAAAGTGGTGGAGAGAGCCGGCCTGGCCTGCGGGTGACATCCCCTGGGTGTCAGGGTGCTCTCCGGGGGAAGTACTCACGCTGTGCTTGGCGGGGATTTAGGTAGTATCATGACATGGAAGGACTGCTTAGATTATAAAGATGTAATGTCCAAAATCTAGACTAATTTTAGTGGCAACTGTACAGTGTGAGAGCTTCCACTGTGGCTCAGCTGGTAAGGAATCTGCCAGCAATGCGAGAGACCTGGGTTCAGTCCCTGGGTGGGGAAGACTCCCTGGAGAAGGGAAAGGCTACCCACTCCAGTATTCTGGCCTGGAGAATTCCACGGGCTGTATAGTCCACGGGGTAGCGAAGAGTTGGACACGACTGAGTGACTTTCACTATATAATGTGAATTACATTGTACGAAGTTACATCCATAAATATTCACGTCTTTACAGTGTCCTGTGTTTCCCACAGTACCTGCATCAATATCCTTAGATCCTAAAAGCTTGTTCTGCAGGGGAATTTTGGAGCAAGCAGAGGATGGAGGGAAAAGGGGACGTGTTCATTGAAGACCTCATGGCCTCAGCAAAGCCATCAGATCCTGGACGCCAGCTGCCTCACCAAGAAGAAAGAAGTCGTGAGGAGAGATGAGCGTCGCTGGCCGGTAGATCAGGCCTGGGGCTTAGGAACCACACACAGACACGTCTGGTCAGAGCCCAGCACGGCGCAGGTGTCCAGCCAGCGGCCACTCCTGTCGTAGACTCTGCTTGGGCTGCTGATGGGAAGGGGACCAGGTGTCTGGCAGAGAATGAACACGTATAAAACATGCCATGTGTGAAAGCAGAGACCAGCCTGGAGGGAACCGTGAATGGGGGCTGGATGTGAAGACGCCCTCTGATCAGCTTAAACCACGGAAAGCTGCCCGCATCTGCGGATAGACCTGTCACCTCCTGCTCTGGGTCGCATGAGTCCAGAGTGGCCCTGAGCCCTGACTTGGGCCCATGGTCCCAGGCCCGGCAGCAGCCTCCTCTGTCGAGGCTGGGATGTGAGTCAGGGCAGAGGATCACACTGCAGGCCGGTTGCAGTCCTCTGACGCTCGTCAGAGAAGCATTTAATACCAATCAGAAATCTCACGCCAGCTCGACATCCAAGAAAATGTCCAGGGTGCAAAACTCTCCATAGAAAATGTAACAGGCACAGCTTCACCTGGAGTATCTTCAGAAAAAGGCACAGCCGAGGTCTCACGACCCCTTCAACTGTAGCCTGATCGCCATAACCCGCCTTAGACGAAAACCTAAAACGTCATTTGTTTTCCCTTGAGAATTCTATTTACTTACAGCTAACCAAAGCCAAGCAAAATGGCCATATTCTTCTCCTCATTATGCTTATTACTGCATGAGTATAAAATCAAGTGCAACCCATTGGAGATCTGTAAATGTGATACTGCTTAGAAAGTTCTCCCCAAAGTGCCTGACTTGAGAGACACAATGATACCTTGAGTTGCCCAACTTGTTTGTAAAAAATTAGAATAAAATGATCATTTCTCCTCTTAAAGCCTGGGCATTGAACTCTTACACAGAAGTAGCGTCTCTCACAGCCAACAGGAGATAAAGGCTATAGGCAGGTAGTCACTGAGGCTGGATATTTGAGGCTGGAGGATGAAAAGTTGGAGGCTGGGGGGAGGCTGGCGGCTGTGAGCTGGGGGCTGAGACCTGGAGGCTGGAGGCAGACCCGTCGCTCTGGTAAATGTGAATACAGCTGTGTATACGGCCCTAAGCTCTTAGCCACCAGCTTGGAAAGGGGGACATTAAGCAGGAACCCGTGGGAGGCTGGTGAGGGGAGCCTTTACGTCCCAGGTGGGCAGGGACACCAGTCAGGGCGTTATAAGTTTGGCAAGTGAAGGAGGCGGGCCAGGGTGACGCTGAGCGAATGAGCTGACGGGACCCTTGCAGGGAATGTGGTCCGTCTGCTGGAGCCCCGCTCCCTGCCCCGTGAGGTGCCAAGTCTTGTGGAGCTGAGCCCTGGAGCACCTGGCTGGATGCCAGGGCCGCGGGGCTGGGCTGGGGCGAGCCTGGGCGCCAGGTGCGGGAGGCTGCAGGCCACGCTGGCTGGGGGCTCTAGAAACAGCAACGGGGGCCATCTGCTGGTGAAGTCTGCAGAGGGGGTGGCCACGAGAGGCTCTCAGGAAGCGCAGACATTGGCTGGGCTCAGCCCGCTGCCCAGGCCGGCCGACAGCACCATGTGGGGGCGGGAACCAGGAGGGGCTCGGCGGCCAGGACTCGGAGTGACCCGGGGAGCTGCCGGATGGGCCGCAGGGACCATCCATGGCCTTCGGGCTCTTGGAGGCCACTGCCCTGACCACTGGCCCCAGCGGGTGGCAGTGAGGCCAGCCGTCTGCAGTCTGAGAGGCAGCTGCGGGCCTCTCCTCTCGGGGAGTCACTCTTCCCTAGGATCTGAGCTGGAACCACAGCCCAAACCCTCGCTCCAGGACGCTTCATAAAACATCACTGGGAAAAAACAGGAATGACGTGATCCATCAAGCTGCTGATCACAAATTAAACATCCCAAACTTCCTATCTCCTGAGCACCAGGAGCATCCAGCTAAGACTATGGAAGAGACCATGGCTGGATTAGCAACACGGATGAAGGCAGGGAGAGGGGTCTCCCACCCGACGCTACCACTGACAGGCCGGTTCATCAGAGAGGAAGATTGCAAACCCACGACAATCCACGATTAATTAGAAGTTGCTTTTTAAAAATTCATCAAAAATAATGGTGAAATAACAGCACAATAGGAAAATGTATTAATAAGTGCATATTTTTGTCAGGGCTTCTCAAGCTCTGGAGTGTGGACCCTGGAGGCTCCTGAAACCTGCCGCAGACTCGGGAGCGCAGTGCCCTCTTCATCAGAACCCTGAGGTGTGTGTTGTGTGCTGAACTGTGTCCCCATATTCAGGTCTCGAGGTCCCGAACCCTGGAGCCTTGTGTGCGGCCTGATCTGTAAGCACGGTTGGTGCAGATGTGGGAGCCGGGAGGGAGCCTCTGTGGCCTTATCTGTAAGCAGGGTCACTGCAGATGTGCGAGCCGGGAGGAAGCCGCAGCGCAGGGCCCCAGGGCAGCGCGAGAGCTCTGCTCGCTCAGTCGTCTGATATTTGTGACCCCGTGGACTGCAGCCCGCCAGGCTCCTCTGTCCATGGGACTCTCCAGCAAGAATCCTGGAGTGGGCTGCCTTTCCCTTCTCCAGGGGTCTTCCGGAGGTAGGGACTGAACCCGGGGCTCCTGTGAGTCAGGCGGGTTCTTTACCGTTTGAGACGCCGGGGGAACTATAATCCAGTGTGGCCAGGGTCCTCCTAAAGCGGGGCCTGTCGGCACAGAGACACGCCGGGAGCAGGTGGGGAACAGCCGGGGCAACCACGCTGAGGACGCTGGTGGCCGCCCGCAGCCCCAGCAGCTGGAGGGGCCAGGGCAGGGCCCTCCCAGCCCCACGGGGGGCCACCTGCCAGCCCCCTCAGCTCGCGCCTGCACTCCAAAATGGAGCTTCTGCTGCTGGAGCCCTGCAGACTCATGCCAGGACTCGCCGTGGGTGTGCATGTTCTCCCCCCACCCTCTAGAATATTCCAGGGCCAGAGGGTGAATCTGTGGGCTTTCAGAGATCCACTCGACTTCCTTCTCCTCCTGCAAATGTGTCTGGACCCAGCACCCACAGGGCATCAACGAGGACCTCCTGTGTCAGCCGTCAGGACAGCAGAGATGGAGCAGTAACGCTCCAAGGGTCGCCTAACTGCCCCGGGCCTCGGGATTTCTTCTGGAACAGCTGTGCAAAAACAGCGATCTCAGAGCTGGGGCCTGGGTTCTTCTGTCCCGCACTTGCAGTGACTTGAGGCCGTGTGACTTGAGAAAGCCTTTGGCAAAGCCCTGAAACCGTCGATCCCAATCCCAAGGTGGTGTCTTTTTAGTATTTTCTTTGTCAGGATGGGACGTGTGCGAGCAAGACATTCACACAACTGAAGCTACTTAGCACGCATGCACACAACCAACTCCACTATTTATTTTATTGCTGTTTTTGAGGAAATATTTAAAATGTTTGAAAATATCTTCAGTATTAACTGTAATAGGTTAAATATCAATAGATACAATCCACTTCTCAGTTCATTTTATTTCTCTGCCACCGAGTAATTCATCCCTGTTTTTGTTCAACCTTTAAAATGTACCAAAAAGATAGAAAATAAAAAGAAACGCAGCTCTTACCCTGGGGCTGATATTTTCAATCCCAGGGTAAATGCCATTCTGCATTTAAGCTAAGTGTACAGAATTAATATCAGATGATGCATTCCAAATCAAATGTCTGCCCGAGTGCATGCTATTTGGGCTGCTGACCCAGTGATGAGTTACGGTCACCCGAGGACCCTTAGCCTGAGGCTTGTGTCCACCAGAGGCAGGCAGACCTCTCGCCCTGCTTACCCGCGTTCCGTGTTGCTGCTGGACAGTAGCTTTCCAAAGTGAGCTTCTCTTTACACTCAGGTTTATTTTTTAATTGCATTATTTTTTTTGTTTCATATCTAATTGTTCTTACTGTGAGGAAATTATTCAGAGTCTATGCTCCATTTCAATTTTTAATAAAAGATTCTGCCTCTGCCTCTCCTGCTGCCCTCTGTGTCTCTCTCTGGCCCTTTGTCTCTCATTCGTCAGAGAGGACGCTCAGCATAGCGAGAATCCGCGGAGAACATCCTCAGTTCTTGGGAACCCTGGTGTGCACACCTTCCCCTCCTTACGCTGTGGAAAGGCAGCTCTCAGGAGACCGTCAGCTCTTTGGTTCACGATTCCAGCCGCGAAGCTCGAGTTCATGGCCATCACAGGAAACGTTATTCCATATGTAGGAAGTCGTCATCAGGTATCTCAGTCAAATTTTGTTTTTATCCTCATAATCAAGGGGAAAAAAAGGAAACCCACACCCTCCTATCAATCATAAAGCATTGAAGGTAAACTATTTCTCTGGGTCCTGACCCTGTTTAATCACATGAAGAAACCAAATCCACACTATAGACCATGTTTTACTCTCAGTAGTTTCCTGTCTTGAAATTAACACAGGCCTTTCAATCCCCTTGGCCTAAACAAGAAACAAACAAAACAACAACGACAACGAAAAGCAGTGCTTTTGAGGAGGAGAGCTGCAGTCTGATTTAGAACTGAGAAGAGAAGCGGCCTCTGCTACCACCTTCCTTTGTTGGTGAGATTCTCAGTGATCTAGCTTTCTGTGCCCATTTTTACATGCGACAGAAACGTCACTCTCAACAGTGTTTCCAATGGCCATTTCTGTCAGTGATGGCTAATTAAACCATGCCATCAATCTCTGCAGGTATTTCACTTTGTTCTTTGGTAGACTGTTGGACAGGTTTTAGTGGATACCAGTCATGACTAATATGTGGAAAATTCTTAAAGAGATGGGGATACCAGACCACCTTACCTGCCTCCCAAGAAATCTGTATGCAGGTCAAAGAGCAACAGTTAAAACGAGGCATGGAACAACGGATCCATTCCAAACTGGGAAAGGACTGTCAAGGCTGCATACTGTCACCTGCTTATTTAACTTCTATGCAGCGTACATCATGCAGAATGCCAGGCTAGATGAAGCACAAGCTGGAATCAAGATTGCCACGAGAAATATCAATAACCCCAGATGTGCAGATGACACCACCCTTAAGGCAGAAAGTGAAGAGGAACTAAAGAGCTTCTTGATGACAGTGAAAGAGGAGAGTGAAAAAGCTGGCTTAGAACTCAACATTCAGAAAACTAAGATCATGGCATCTGGTCCCATCACTTCATGGCAAATAGATGGGGAAACAATGGAAACAGTGACAGACTTTATTTTCTTGGACTCCAAAATCACTGCAGATGGTGACTGCAGCCATGAAATTAAAAGACGCTTGCTCCTTGGAAGAAAAACCATGACCAACCTAGACAGCATATTAAAAAGCAGAGACATTACTTTGCCAACAAAGGTCCGTCTGGTCAAAGCTGTGGTTTTTCCAGTGGCCACGTATGGATGTGAGGGTGGACCATAAAGAAGGCTGAGCACCAAAGAATTGCTGCTTTTGAACGGTGATGTTGGAGAAGAGTCTTGAGAGTCCCTTGGACTGCAGGAGATCCAACCAGTCCATTCTAAAGGAGATCAGTCCTGGATGTTCATTGCAAGGACTGATGCTGAAGCTCAAGCTCAAGCTCCAATACTTTGGCCACCTGATGTGAAGAACTGATTCACTGGAAAAGTTCCTGATGCTGGGAGGGATTGGGGGCAGGAGGAGAAGGGACGGCAGAGGATGAAATGGTTGGATGGCATCACTGACTCGATGGACATGAATCTGAACAAGCTCCAGGAGCTGGAGATGGACAGGGAGGCCTGGTGGGCTGCAGTCCACGGGGTCGCAAAGAGTCGACATGACTGCGTCACGACTGGTAAGACTGTAGCAAGACTGTTTTGAAAGTTGGCATTTACTGCAAATCCAGGTCCATTATGTGTGGTTCCTGCAGAGCAGAGTTAAGCCAGGGTCGTCGGTGTGGACCCGGCCTTCTGTGGAGACCCGGGCCCTCCTTCTGAAGAGCGTGTACTGCCACCACGGGCCCGCAGAGTCACCCACCCACAGAGCTGCCTAGAACATCGACAGCCGAGCGTTTCCTGACCAGTGCCGAACAGTGCAATAAATTACAGCTCCTGTAACGAACCAGCTCCCCGTAAATGAGCGCCAGATGTTTTGCAGGTGACCTGAGAGAATGCCACAATTCCCCGAATCCCATAAATAATAGGAAAGCTGTCAAGAAAAATAACCAAATATAGATCATTTTAAAGTGTCTCAGCATTCCTGCTTTTTTAACTCTTTGTCAACTAAAATGCCCTGTTTTCTTTATATTAAAATAAAAGCAACACTTCCTAAAATTTTTCTTATTACGCAGACAATTCTGGTTGAAATTCTTTGTAGTAGAATGTATGTGGCTTTGATCTGGGCTTTAAGAATATACTAGGACCCCACTCCCCACAGCCCAGAGCACTGCTGAGGGGCAGCAGGCAGCCCGAGGGTGGCGGGTCCCTTGGGCAGCGGCCGCCCATCAGGAACACCGCCTGCTTGCTGCCTCGTTTCCTGTCCCCCCCGCCCCCGGCCCCGGGGTCTGCGTCTCTGGGGAACCCTGACCAGTGCCTTTCACCGGCCCCAGAAGCCCCAGTCTGCTCTCTACACATGTGCTTTTTCTAGAAATTCCATGTAAATTATGTCATATGACATATCGTCTTCTATGCCCGACTCCCTATATTCTGCATGATGTTCAAGCTTTTGTGATTCACCCAGACTCTCAGAGGCACTGCTGGTTTGTTCTTCCTTCATTAACAAGCAATATCCATACCACCACAGTTTGCGTATTCATTTGTCTCTTGGTGGGTATTTGGGTTGTTCCCCGTTTTTGGCAGTTATGAGCAGTGGAACCGAACATTCAGGCGCAAGTCTTTGTGTGCAAATATGCTTATCTTGGGATATGTTTATAAGGCCTGATTGGATCATAGTGAGTAGATATGTATCTTTCTAGGAAACTGCCAGACTCTTTTCCAAAATGTTGGTGTTATCTTGCATCCCCACCGAGGTGTAAACGTCTCATCTCTCGTCCAGCCCTCAGTGACGCCAGACTTCCGGGACAATTGTAGTCATTCTAGCGGGTGCGTGGTGTCATCTTACGTTGTGGGTCTCTGTTTTCAAAGCATATTTTTGTTGGGCATAGAATTCCCGACTGACAGTGTTTCTCACACCGAGCTCTTGCCGCATCATCTTCTGGCTTACGCAGCGCCCGTCGAGTCTGCCTCGGTCCTTACCTTTGTGTCCCGGTGGGCGACAGGCTGCTCTGCAGACGCTGGGTCTCGGCAGTCTGACGGTGGTGCGCCTTTGTAGGCACTCTTTAACTAGACAGCATATTAAAAAGCAGAGACATTACTTTGCCAACAAAGGTCCGTCTGGTCAAAGCTGTGGTTTTTCCAGTGGCCACGTATGGATGTGAGGGTGGACCATAAAGAAGGCTGAGCACCAAAGAATTGCTGCTTTTGAACGGTGATGTTGGAGAAGAGTCTTGAGAGTCCCTTGGACTGCAGGAGATCCAACCAGTCCATTCTAAAGGAGATCAGTCCTGGATGTTCATTGCAAGGACTGATGCTGAAGCTCAAGCTCAAGCTCCAATACTTTGGCCACCTGATGTGAAGAACTGATTCACTGGAAAAGTTCCTGATGCTGGGAGGGATTGGGGGCAGGAGGAGAAGGGACGGCAGAGGATGAAATGGTTGGATGGCATCACTGACTCGATGGACATGAATCTGAACAAGCTCCAGGAGCTGGAGATGGACAGGGAGGCCTGGTGGGCTGCAGTCCACGGGGTCGCAAAGAGTCGACATGACTGCGTCACGACTGGTAAGACTGTAGCAAGACTGTTTTGAAAGTTGGCATTTACTGCAAATCCAGGTCCATTATGTGTGGTTCCTGCAGAGCAGAGTTAAGCCAGGGTCGTCGGTGTGGACCCGGCCTTCTGTGGAGACCCGGGCCCTCCTTCTGAAGAGCGTGTACTGCCACCACGGGCCCGCAGAGTCACCCACCCACAGAGCTGCCTAGAACATCGACAGCCGAGCGTTTCCTGACCAGTGCCGAACAGTGCAATAAATTACAGCTCCTGTAACGAACCAGCTCCCCGTAAATGAGCGCCAGATGTTTTGCAGGTGACCTGAGAGAATGCCACAATTCCCCGAATCCCATAAATAATAGGAAAGCTGTCAAGAAAAATAACCAAATATAGATCATTTTAAAGTGTCTCAGCATTCCTGCTTTTTTAACTCTTTGTCAACTAAAATGCCCTGTTTTCTTTATATTAAAATAAAAGCAACACTTCCTAAAATTTTTCTTATTACGCAGACAATTCTGGTTGAAATTCTTTGTAGTAGAATGTATGTGGCTTTGATCTGGGCTTTAAGAATATACTAGGACCCCACTCCCCACAGCCCAGAGCACTGCTGAGGGGCAGCAGGCAGCCCGAGGGTGGCGGGTCCCTTGGGCAGCGGCCGCCCATCAGGAACACCGCCTGCTTGCTGCCTCGTTTCCTGTCCCCCCCGCCCCCGGCCCCGGGGTCTGCGTCTCTGGGGAACCCTGACCAGTGCCTTTCACCGGCCCCAGAAGCCCCAGTCTGCTCTCTACACATGTGCTTTTTCTAGAAATTCCATGTAAATTATGTCATATGACATATCGTCTTCTATGCCCGACTCCCTATATTCTGCATGATGTTCAAGCTTTTGTGATTCACCCAGACTCTCAGAGGCACTGCTGGTTTGTTCTTCCTTCATTAACAAGCAATATCCATACCACCACAGTTTGCGTATTCATTTGTCTCTTGGTGGGTATTTGGGTTGTTCCCCGTTTTTGGCAGTTATGAGCAGTGGAACCGAACATTCAGGCGCAAGTCTTTGTGTGCAAATATGCTTATCTTGGGATATGTTTATAAGGCCTGATTGGATCATAGTGAGTAGATATGTATCTTTCTAGGAAACTGCCAGACTCTTTTCCAAAATGTTGGTGTTATCTTGCATCCCCACCGAGGTGTAAACGTCTCATCTCTCGTCCAGCCCTCAGTGACGCCAGACTTCCGGGACAATTGTAGTCATTCTAGCGGGTGCGTGGTGTCATCTTACGTTGTGGGTCTCTGTTTTCAAAGCATATTTTTGTTGGGCATAGAATTCCCGACTGACAGTGTTTCTCACACCGAGCTCTTGCCGCATCATCTTCTGGCTTACGCAGCGCCCGTCGAGTCTGCCTCGGTCCTTACCTTTGTGTCCCGGTGGGCGACAGGCTGCTCTGCAGACGCTGGGTCTCGGCAGTCTGACGGTGGTGCGCCTTTGTAGGCACTCTTTACTCGTCTGTGTATTTACGTTTGTGTTGTTTCCTTCTCTTGGGATTTATTGAGCTTCCTGGACCTATCGATTTAGAGTTTTCATCGAATTTAGGAATGTGTGTGACTGCTGTTTTCAGACATTCTTGTCTGAGTCTTCCTGAGACTCAGTTATATTAACTCTGGATATTATTTGACAGATTGTCATGTTCCCCCCATCATTTCTCTCTGTGCATCTTTTAGGAATCTCACTGTTGCTATTTCTTTATATTCCCCAATCCATTTTAGGAAAACGTGTGGTTGAACTCAGCTGTCTAGACTTGGAGGACAGGTAGGATTTCAGTGCTAAAGCTTGATCACTAAAGCAGCATTTTAACTGCACGATGTGCAGGTGAAGGACCAAGGCTGCTCCATTTTGTTAACGGAAAATCTCCATTTTGTAAGGCTCCAGGACAAGAGCCTTTGAAAATCCAAGAGCCTCTGGAAATCCCCTGACCTCACCCACCACCCTCGAGCCAATCAGACCCCAGACCAGAATCTCCTGACTTAACGTTCAGGAACTCATGGTCTACCTAGGTGATGGGAACCAATCAGAACCCGTGGCCAGCCCGGGAAATGGGAACCAATCAGAACCCACCACCTAACCCTTCCACAGAAGGGAACCAATTAGACGTCTTCCAACCCGGAAACTCCTGCTTTTCAAATCTCTTGCGGGGGAATACCCTGTATAAGCAATGTAACCCGGAGCTCAGGGCTCCTCCGTACAGCCGCTGCGTCGGTGACGGTGGGAGCCCCGGCTCGAGCTTGGCAATAAAAACTCTTGCTTTTGCATCGGATATCGGCTCCCTTGTGGTGATTGGGAGATTTCGCGACTTGGGCATAACACAGGCAAAGCATGGCTCTTGGGTCAGCTGACCTTTTTTCTTTTAAGTAAAGGTTTCCTTGAACCTGGCCTGGCTCTACAGCTCCCTGCTAGCTGCAGCGACAGAGCCGAGTCCCCGCACGAGGCCAGGCAGCTCGCGGCGCCTGGAGCATCCGCCAACAGCAGAAGGTGCAAGGGGCCGGGTCTGGGGAATTCCCAAGCAGACAGACTTCACCGTACGGATACATGGAGACTGAGGGCTTCGCCCACTTTTTATCACAAGTAACACCATTCTTTCTCATTTAAGTGTAAACTTTACCTTTCAAAAAAACTTGACAATACTTAAGGCAGTACTTAATGGAAAGCATAAATGTGCACGTGGTGTGTGCCCTTCGCTGAACATCAGTTGTGAATAGCCGTCACCTGGCCTGACTCTGGCCCCTGAGTCCTCTCTTACAAAGGAGCTTTTGAGTCTCCATGTGAATTGCAGCTTTAAGTGTTAAAAGGCCTCAAATGCACGCAGCACCCCCGCACTTGAAGTTCAAGTGGCCCTTCAGCCTCTCGGCTAAGGCTGTCACCTCTGCGAGTTTATAGCCGCTGCAGGGAGTTCACGTGCCTGATTAGAGGATTAGAAGGCTCCCGCAGTGTCGTTAGAGGCACATGTGGCCGCCAGAGGTCCGGCCTCTGCAAGAGAAAGAATGGAATCTGGATCCCAGGACTGGCATTGGCCTCGCCTGAGCCCTTCTCAGAATTAGAAGCATCTAAACACCAATGCTGGAGAAGGCAGTGGCACCCACTCCAGTACTCCTGCCTGGAGAATCCCAGGGATGGGGGAGCTGGGTGGGCTGCAGTCCATGGGGTCGCTGAGGGTTGGACACAACTGAGCGACCTCACTTTCACTTTTCACTTTCATGCATTGGAGAAGGAAATGGCACCCGACTCCAGTGTTCTTGCCTAGAGAATCCCAGGGATGGGGGAGCCTGGTGGGCTGCCATCTATAGGGTCACACAGAGTCGGACACAACTGAAGCGACTTAGCAGTGACTTAGCAAACACCGAGGCTAAGCTCATCAGAAAGACGTTATTACTTTGAGGACTGCCATCCAGCTCCATGAATGCTCCCTGGCAAAAGTCTGTGCTTCACAGAGACTGTGTTCTGCTGAAACCTCAAGTGAGAGCTGTGGGGTGAGATGCAAGAGATGAGGACACCAGGGCCCGTGGGCACAGACAGGCATTTCCAACAAAAGACCCACTTCCTCACACGCGTGGGGGCACACAGGCAGAGATGGACACTGCCCGGGCACCATCACTGTGAGTGTGTCCGGGATCAAACCCTTGACCGATGTTTTTCTGACACGTGGAGCACCAGGACAATGCTAAGTTTCACCAGGGATGTAAGCACAGCTGGCATTCTTTCCTGGCTCCACTTGCGGTAATTTCCGCGTGTCGCATGAGCTCTCTCCCTTGCTGTCCTGGGGGCTGAGCTCCACCGTCATCCCTTTTATAGGCGTGGGAGCTAAAGCTAGCAGCGGCTCCCCAGACCTGGTCGTGGCTACACGTGCTGCAGACCATTCTGTCCAATGAACACGCAGCCGTTCTCTCACGCGCGTTTCATGTACTGGGAGTGGCCGGTACAATGTGTGGAAGAGGTGATTTCCACAGAATTCCATACGTCAATCAGATCACTTTATGCTGCTGCCTCTCAAATATTTTGTTTTACATTCTGTAACTTAATTTTTTAAAAATCCATCTTAAAACACAAATGTGTGTCCTGGGGTTCTCACTCAAAACACAGACTATGTTTCTTTAGGCGTGATGGATGCTCAGGGGGTGCGCCAGACTTGCTCCCCTTCCACAGGGAGAGCAGGCTTTCCGCTGGCCTGCCTGCCAGCGTGCAGTCTTGAGCATATGGGGTCAGCAAAGGCGGTCAGCACCCAGGCCCGGTGAAGAGGCCCCTCGCCTTGTGGCCACAGCCAGGAGCCTGCTCCTCAGGCTGAGCGAGGCTCTTGGATTACGAATGGCCGGCACTGGTCCCAGGAAAGACCACGGGATCCTGCAACCTTCGGAGAAAACGACCCACCGCCTTTTCAGACGCGCGAGGATGCAGTTTCATGCATGGCAGCTCAAGAAAGCACATTCAGTGTTTTCACTTCTTCAAACTTAAACCAGACACCGGGCTCGAGTGAAATTTCCAACTGAGCTTCTCTCCCTCCAAGGCTCTGACGTTTGTAACTGTTCCCATTTAACCCAAACCTCCCCCTCACTCACCTTAGAAAAAGCCTGTTCGGGTATTTTATGCGCTGGAATCGGACATCAAAGAACGGTTTTTACTTCAGGGCTTTCAATAGCCAAGTCTGAACTCAGAACAGACCCTGTGCAGTGGCGACAGATCTGGCGAGCAGTTGCGCTTAGAAATAAAACAGGTGAGCTGCGATGCATCAGATGCTAAACTGAAATCTTCCCCCATGCGGAACATTTGGGAAGAAGCCCTGTGCACCTTGTAAATGAAACGGATCTTTCCTCCCCCTGCTTCCTCCAGCTTCTCCCCTTTGCTGTCTCAGAAGCGATGTCTCTCAGTGCAGCGGCGTCAGGGCCCCCTGGTGAGGCGCCCGGAGGGCTCGGGGTGCAGACTCAGGGCCATGCCAGACAGAAACGCATCAGTCCGAAGAGCGTCAGCGTGGAGAAAGGGAGCAAAAGAAAGTGTCCTGCCTCTGACCCCTCCCCCCGCGGGCCCTACCCGTCCGCTGGCTCTGCCGCCTCTCCATCTGTCCGAGGAGCGAGTGTCCCTCGCTGCTCAGGGCCTGGGACCAGGAGGGGGAGGTGGCTCCCACGGGGCACGGCCCTGGATCTCATCCTGATTCTTCTAGCCTAACAGCCACAAGCTGCTCTGGACGTCAAAGCCCTGCTTGCGCTGCTTCACGCGGAGGCATGCACATTCTTCAGGATAATGTCGCAGAAGGTCTCTTTACAGGTTCACGATTCCCTCCTTCTCACCCCAGATACACAGACAGTCAGAATATTGTTCTGACCCTCTCCTACCTGCACAAAGGTAAGTTCAAAGAAGAGCAACCGGGACAACATTGAAACAGATGTGAAAGCTAAAGCTGTAAGCATGCTTCTCCTGAAGGTTCCAACACGCACTCACTCTGAGACGTCTCGCATAACTGAGTGAGAAAGAGTGCCTATGAGCTCACGCGCTTCTCCAAACGCCCGCTGCCAGCCTCCACCCTGCAGCCCGCCCCGTCCTGGGCTGAGCAATGCCGAGGGACCGCAGAGGGGCAGCCGGGCACTGGAGCAAGCAGGTCGTCCGAGAACTTCTCTAAAGACGGCTGCAAAGTTAGCTGAGAGGCTGGAAACAGACTCCGTAAAATGAGTTCAAACCTGATCATCAAAGGGGAAGAGAGTGAGCGGGAAGAGAGGCGATAGGGTGGTGAAGAGCTGGACACAGCTGAGCGACTGGACTGGACTGGATGCACTCTGAAGGGGGCAGCCTGCATCTGAGGCGCATGGAAGCTTTACAAGGACAGCCTTTCTCAAGGCTTTCCACCTGTCAAAGTCCCTGGGGGCATTTGTTATGAATGAAGAATCCCTGGGTCTGTTCAGAAGTCGCGAGCCAGGCAGGTTGGACAGGTGCCCAAGGTTCAGCACCAGGGTCACCCGTGTCCAGGCAGAACTGGGGGCTCCCTGAGAGGCTGCTGTGTTGGCATCACCCCACCCCCACCCGACCACCCAGGCCCCTGTCCCTGTCCCCGAAAGAGCCCCTCTTCCTGGGCTCTGTTCCTTCTAGAATCTCTGATTCTGCCCTTAAGATAAAACGTATCTTTCCCTGAACCGCTGTGTCAACCAAGAGATAGGACCCCTCATGAAGGATGCCTTGCCAAAGCAGCAGTTATTCAATCCAGAGTGGGGTTAATGGGTAGCAGCCGTAGAGATGTGGGTCGTTTCACCCTGAAAAAGGTATTGCCAGACGAGCAGGAAAGGAAACCAGTTGCATGGATGCCTCTGAACAACACCAAACCTAGAATTGATTTTGAAAATTAAAAACCAGCAGTTGAGACATTCAAATAAAAAGGCGAGTTTCCTGATATAAAAGGCAGCTGTTTCTGGTTCGGGCTGGAGACGCACAGCTGCAGGCGATGGCACCAGATGTGGGCACGCCGGAAATCCTGGAAACGCGCCAGGGCCAGAGGGTCCCGCCCAGAGCTGGCCGTCCCCAGCCAGCACCTCGGACGCACCGCAGGCCTTCATTCCCGGAGTTTCTTCCAGGCGGCCTGGCTGGGAGTCACTCCCTGGACACGGGGAGGCGCCTGAGCTGGTTTGCCTGCTGAAGCCAGGGCAAATCAGTTCTTACGAGGAGTTTACTTTGTCAGTTGAAATAAAACATAAGAAACAACGGTTGCTTTCAGTCTGCCTCGTCTTGAACATCTCTGGGTTGATTTCCCAAGGTTTGGTCTTTATCTCATAACAAATCCGTACTTGGGATTTCAGAGTCGGGAGGAAACTAGAAATCCTTGAACCTTTCTTGACTAACAAAGCTTCCAGCACCCTTCCCAGGAAGCCACTGGTTTTCAAACTCTGCTGGACCCTGAGCGGTATAGCAGACGCTGCTCGGGGACCTGCCCCGAGGAGGGAGGGAGGTAAGTGGGCGTTTCACCCGAAATCAAGCTCCTGGACCCCCGAGTCCTCGTAGAACCCAGAGATAGTCCAGACTGCCCACGGGGCTCATGGACAGACCCCGCCCCATGCCTGCGCCCCGGGAGCTCAGCCTCACCAGCCCCGGGGACCCACTGCTGTGGCACGTCACCCTGGCTCAACCCCCCACCACGTCCAGGGGCTCTCTGCCCCTCGGAGCGGGCAGGACCTGTCCACCGACCCGTCCACCCACCTGCTGACGGGGGCCCTCCCCAGCAGTGGTCTCGTCCACAGGCACATCTCAGCGCTGCAGTGGCTGAGCCTTCTGTCCAAGCAGAGGCTTCAGCTGCCTGGATGCGAGCTCTGTGTCTGTGCCACACTGCCCTTCACCCCTGCCATCCTGGGCCATCCTGTCTGCAGCGGCCCAGCCCCGGCCCCCCGTGGCAGTCCCGCAGGGGTGAGCAGCTGGACGGTCCGTGAGAACGCTCGGGTGTCACCGGTCAACATCAAGTGCAAAGAGGCTCCATTCTTATTGAGTGAAGCATTTCCCAGGCCTGTGCCAGGGACCACCTAGAGCCCAGCAAGTGAAGAGGAAGGATGCATCCTCGGCCCCCACCCCACCAGGCCCCACACTCCGGTCACTGTGGAGAGAGAGCAGCTGAAATCGCCTCCCTGGAAAGAAGAGGGCCAAGTGTGCAGCTTGGGGGCAAAACCAGAGCCTTCCTTTGTTAAGAGCGATCAGCAGGGGGCTCTAGCGACTCTTGCAGAAAACGCTCAGACAACTTTTTATGGCAGTGAAAAATAATTTCATTTAAGGATTTCTTGAGATTTTAAATGAAAGTCTAATTAATACCGAGGTTTTCATTTCACTTCACATTGAACAGAGCAATCACTGATTTTCAAATCTCTTTTGAACTTGACACACGCTGTCTTATACCCCCATTCAAGTAAACTGAAGAGGTGCTGGGAGAGAAAGAAAAGAACGAGGCCGGAAGGTTAGGAAATGCCTGATCTGCACCCAACAAAGGTTCCCAGGTCGGAGCTGCGGGCAGGGTGTGCGGGCGGGATGTCCCAGGAGTGCTCAGCCCCGCCTGTCTATTCAGGAATGATCTGTTCACAGAGGAAGAAAGGACAGGAAAAGACGACAGGCCTCAAGCTTTTACAATCTGAGCAAATGTTTGTTTTGCTAAAAAGCATCTGAACATCTGGGCACCGTTCTTGCTGGATTAGTCTGGACAACGTCTTTCAAACACCCTGCATGGCAGAGCCCTGCCGGGGGTGGCCAGCGGGCCGCCAGGTGCCTGCCTCGCCGGGCCCTGGGGCCGCGGGCCCCGGACGATCCCCTCTCACGTGTGATCAACAGCCCCCACTCCTTTGACTGCGTCTCTGCACTCCGGGGCCCACAGACTGTGCACAGCCCAGGGGCCCGCGCCTCCTTGACGAAGCGGCACGGCAGAGCTCTGGCGGCTGACCTTGATTCTGCTGGTCCCTCCACGGCCGGGCATCTCAAAGAGCTCTCCGAGCGTCTTAAATAAACTATGCTTCCCATCAGGCTGAGATTATGTGGTGTAAATACACAGGCACAGAGCTCGCAGCAGCCCTGGGGCCTGAAGCCTTCGGAGAGCCGCCGGGTGGGGCACAAGGGATGCAGCTGAGCCAGGGGAGGGCGAGGGCCCTGTCCGCGAGGGTGCGGAAGGCGGCGGGGCCGGGGCGGCGGGAAACCCACATACTGGTTCCAGGGGAGGCCCCCACCCCGAGTCAGCTCCCAGCCAGCAGGCCGGGCCACTGTGGGGCCCAAGTGCGAAAGCTTCTGATGTCGCCAGGCACGCGAAATGTGTGTTCTGTGTGAGCCACCTGACGCTGAAAACGTTATTCAACCAGACGAGCCTACAGGCCACCAGAGTTCATCTTTGTATCACCAGTTTGCACCTTCCTGTTCAGGGGACTTGCTTTCGCTCGAAGCTCTTTATTAAAATAAAGACTGATACGCTGTTTCATGTGCTGTGTGGCTGAGGGGTTGGAGAATCTATCTGCCTGTCACACAGGAGACCCAGGTTCCATCTCTGGGTTGGGAAGATCCTCTGGAGGAGGAAATGGCAACGCACCCCAGTATTCTTGCCTGGAGACTCCCATGGACAGAGGAGCCTGGTGGGCTACAGTCCCCTGGGTCACAAAGGGTCAGATGCAACTGATCAACTAAACAGGCCTGAACATCCAAGGGTGTTTTTTTAGTTTGACGTTCTCATATTTACTTATAACAGTCGAGAAACGATGGTGCTGTTCTGATGGACATTTGAAACCTGAAATCCTGGGAAATTGCCAGCAAGGCCTGCTCTATCTCGCCTCAGCATCCCAGTTACCATGCCATTTTGTCTTGGTGACCCTGTAACAACAAAGTTCTGGTGGGCACAGAATCAGAGACACAGCTGCAAACAGGGGTCTGCAAGGGATGCCTGAAAATCCTGGGACGCTTCCAAATTCAACTAGACCTGGCGCTTGTATGAAGGATATTAGAAACACTTGCTTCCAAGACAAATCAAGCAGCGAAAGGTAACCACTTCGGCTTTCCTTACCACAAAAACGAAAGTCAGCCAGAAGAACCCACACCCACCATGAGCACCGAACTCCCCATGCCCCGTCGTGTCCAGACTGGAGTCTTACGGTGGAGAGAGCAAGCGCTGAGCTGAGACCTGCGTGCTCCCTGGGAGGCAGCCAGTCGGCGTGCACCAAATCCAGCCCCGAAGCTACTACTTCGCCTGAGAAGACGGGCGCGGGGCGGGATCCGTCCGTGGGGTGGCATGGCACCGACACGCAGGGACTCACAGGGCAAGCAAAGCTGAGCTCGCCTGCTCAGAAGCAACACAGGATTCCGGCGCTGACAGGCAGACGGCGGGTCGACAGGTGGACCGGCAGATCACGTGGGTCTGGTTTAAAGAAAGGGAGAGAAGATGCCGGTTTGCAGAGGGGCCGGGTTCCTCAGCAGGCACACCTACTGCCGTTGGTTAGCCTGGCCCTGAGCTTCAAGATGGGACTGTAGGGCGGAGTTTGAATCACAATGACCCAGAAGTGACAAGACTCCTGATGCTTGCGTGTGTTCGATTCGTGACACAGATTTGCAGTACCAAGAAAATAAAGTGGGCTAGCCTCTTTCATTTTAAAAGAAGCTTTATTGGAATATAGTTGATAGACAGCACTGTGTCAGTTTCAGGCACACAGCACGGTGATTCGGTTATACACACGTATGTATATGCGTGTGTGTGAGTGTGTGTGTGAGTGTGTGTGTGTGTGTGTGTGTGTGTACACAGACTGTGCACAGCCCAGGGGCCCGCGCCTCCTTGACGAAGCGGCACGGCAGAGCTCTGGCGGCTGACCTTGATTCTGCTGGTCCCTCCACGGCCGGGCATCTCAAAGAGCTCTCCGAGCGTCTTAAATAAACTATGCTTCCCATCAGGCTGAGATTATGTGGTGTAAATACACAGGCACAGAGCTCGCAGCAGCCCTGGGGCCTGAAGCCTTCGGAGAGCCGCCGGGTGGGGCACAAGGGATGCAGCTGAGCCAGGGGAGGGCGAGGGCCCTGTCCGCGAGGGTGCGGAAGGCGGCGGGGCCGGGGCGGCGGGAAACCCACATACTGGTTCCAGGGGAGGCCCCCACCCCGAGTCAGCTCCCAGCCAGCAGGCCGGGCCACTGTGGGGCCCAAGTGCGAAAGCTTCTGATGTCGCCAGGCACGCGAAATGTGTGTTCTGTGTGAGCCACCTGACGCTGAAAACGTTATTCAACCAGACGAGCCTACAGGCCACCAGAGTTCATCTTTGTATCACCAGTTTGCACCTTCCTGTTCAGGGGACTTGCTTTCGCTCGAAGCTCTTTATTAAAATAAAGACTGATACGCTGTTTCATGTGCTGTGTGGCTGAGGGGTTGGAGAATCTATCTGCCTGTCACACAGGAGACCCAGGTTCCATCTCTGGGTTGGGAAGATCCTCTGGAGGAGGAAATGGCAACGCACCCCAGTATTCTTGCCTGGAGACTCCCATGGACAGAGGAGCCTGGTGGGCTACAGTCCCCTGGGTCACAAAGGGTCAGATGCAACTGATCAACTAAACAGGCCTGAACATCCAAGGGTGTTTTTTTAGTTTGACGTTCTCATATTTACTTATAACAGTCGAGAAACGATGGTGCTGTTCTGATGGACATTTGAAACCTGAAATCCTGGGAAATTGCCAGCAAGGCCTGCTCTATCTCGCCTCAGCATCCCAGTTACCATGCCATTTTGTCTTGGTGACCCTGTAACAACAAAGTTCTGGTGGGCACAGAATCAGAGACACAGCTGCAAACAGGGGTCTGCAAGGGATGCCTGAAAATCCTGGGACGCTTCCAAATTCAACTAGACCTGGCGCTTGTATGAAGGATATTAGAAACACTTGCTTCCAAGACAAATCAAGCAGCGAAAGGTAACCACTTCGGCTTTCCTTACCACAAAAACGAAAGTCAGCCAGAAGAACCCACACCCACCATGAGCACCGAACTCCCCATGCCCCGTCGTGTCCAGACTGGAGTCTTACGGTGGAGAGAGCAAGCGCTGAGCTGAGACCTGCGTGCTCCCTGGGAGGCAGCCAGTCGGCGTGCACCAAATCCAGCCCCGAAGCTACTACTTCGCCTGAGAAGACGGGCGCGGGGCGGGATCCGTCCGTGGGGTGGCATGGCACCGACACGCAGGGACTCACAGGGCAAGCAAAGCTGAGCTCGCCTGCTCAGAAGCAACACAGGATTCCGGCGCTGACAGGCAGACGGCGGGTCGACAGGTGGACCGGCAGATCACGTGGGTCTGGTTTAAAGAAAGGGAGAGAAGATGCCGGTTTGCAGAGGGGCCGGGTTCCTCAGCAGGCACACCTACTGCCGTTGGTTAGCCTGGCCCTGAGCTTCAAGATGGGACTGTAGGGCGGAGTTTGAATCACAATGACCCAGAAGTGACAAGACTCCTGATGCTTGCGTGTGTTCGATTCGTGACACAGATTTGCAGTACCAAGAAAATAAAGTGGGCTAGCCTCTTTCATTTTAAAAGAAGCTTTATTGGAATATAGTTGATAGACAGCACTGTGTCAGTTTCAGGCACACAGCACGGTGATTCGGTTATACACACGTATGTATATGCGTGTGTGTGAGTGTGTGTGTGAGTGTGTGTGTGTGTGTGTGTGTGTGTGTTCCGCTTTAGGTTTTTTCCATTATGAGTTATTACAAGATACTGAGCGCAGTCCCCCGCGCTCTCAGTGGGTGCTTGTTCTACTGTACACACAGTAGCGAGCCTGCGTTAATCCCAGTCTCCTGATTGATCCCTCCCCACTTCCGCCTTTGGAAATCACTTTGCGAGTCTCTTTCTGTTTTGTAAATCTAACCACTTTCATTTGTGTTAGCAGGCAGCCGTGTGAAGAAACGAGTCCACGGGCCTCTGTAATCTAACAGGACAAAGCTACCAGCAGGGGCCCCTTCCCAAGGAAGCCTGAGGAATCGAGGCCACCCCTGCCGACGCGGACCCTGGTGGACAGTCCTGGGACTTCACCCAGGAGACAGCGGTTCTGGTTAGGGTCGGATTTCAGCCCGACTCTGGGAAGCTTGGCATGCGGTTGAAAAGCACCGGTAAGTGACCCATCTGATCGGAGAAGCCCCTCGGCTGTTCCTCGGGGCCACGGTTCTCCGAAAATTCACATCTGGGTCCCCCAGCCGAGTCCGGCTCTTCTGCTAGGGCAAGCTCCCAACTCTTCTCACCTAATTCAAAGGGAGCTCAGAAAGGCACGGAGCTGGGCCTGCTGTCTGCGGGAGATGACCAGCGGCCCCCGCGGGGAGCAGGGCTCTCATGGTGGCCCGGTGCTAGAAACGTCTGTGTGTGCTCAAGGCCCTGCTCACGCGTCGTTTGAGAGCTGGCTTTGCTCTGGGCTGGGGCAAATGCCGCCCCTCAGACTGCAGCTTCAGATCCAACCAGCTGCAAACAGCAGAGCTGGGAAGCTGAGAGAGGCTTCCCCCATGCCCCCACGCCCGCCGCCAGCACCCGCTCCAGCACCAGCATCTGCGAGAAAGGATGGCACGCGGCCCTGGAGGCTCCCTGTCCGCAGCTGCGCAGGTTCCAGCACCACCCCTCCCACGGCCTCCACCCTAATTCTCAGAGCTCCTCCTAGAATGTCCCCTTTGCACACCAGCTCCATCCTTCTTCCTTCTTGATGGTTCTGCAGTGAATTGAATATTTTCCTCCCAAATCCTATGTTGAAACTGTGATCCCCGGGGTGATGGTGTTAGGGGTGATGAGGTCATGGGGGTGGAGCCCTCGTAAAGGCGATCAGTGCCTGTATAAAGGGACCCCCCACTCAGAGGCCCCTCTCTCCATCTGCCGTGGAAGGACCCAGTGAGAGAGAGCCTGGCAGAGGCCCCACCAGAACCCGCCAGGCGGGCGCCCAGCCTGGACATCCAGCCTGCAGGCAGTGAGGGGCGGGCGGCTGCTGTCTGTGGGCCGTCCTGTCTGTGCTTTTGTGCTGTTCTTCTTGCAGCCACCCCCACGGACCAAGACCCGTTCCTAGCTCAGTTTCCAAGTGGTGGAAATTACGCGCCTCGTTTCGTGGCCTCTGCATGCTGCAGCTTTGGGAGCTGACCTGCCTCCGGCTTCCAGCCAGGGAGAGCCCCGGGGCCAAGTCCCAAGGTGGGAAGCGAGACAGACAGCAGGGCCCCTTAGAGGCGGGGCAGCCACCGCAGTCACAGCTGGCTTCTTTCCCAACTGCCGGGACCACAGGGCGAGAGGAAACTTCGGTGCAAAGCAGCAAAACAGCCGCAAAAGCCCGAGGCCGGAGAGGCACTTTCCAGCGTGCAGTCCCGTCGGGCCGCTTTAAGGATCGCCCTGAAGGAGGGCTCTCTGTGAGCCATGAAGTCAAACTGCCCCCTTTCCGCTCGTGTCTGTGACTCCCAAGCGCGATCTCTGGGCTCCTCCTGGACCGGGCGTGCGTGAACTGATGGTCAGCTCCCCAAAATGTCGGATTCTGGGAACCTGCTGTGAACAGGTTTGCTCCAGCGAGCCAGGGCCTAGGGTGGTTCTGGGAAAATGCTGCTCTGCAGTTTAGTTTGGAGCGTCTGATGGAGAGGCGGATGAGACAGGACAGGGCTTCCGTCCACGACGACGTCTGACTCCCCTCCCAGCCCCATTTCTTTCCCACCTGTGCTCTGTTCTGTTGGCAGAAGCTGCGTCCTCCGCTTGCTTTATGCGACGCAGAGCCCAGCGTCTGTGATCAGCCTACTTCTCGAAGGCTCTAGAGAGAACTGTGTTCAAAATCCAAGAGGCAGGCAGGAAAGCTGCCTGCCAATGCGGGAGATGTAAAAGACGTGGGTTTGATGCTTGGGTTGTGTTGGGAAGATCCCCTGGAGGAGGAAATGGCAACCCACTCCAGTACTCTTGCCTGGACAATCCCATGAACAGAGGAGCCTGGCAGGCTATGATCCACGGGGTTGTAAAGAGTCAGACATGACTGAGCGACTTAGCATGCACAGAAAAACTCAAGTCTACCCTTGGGTCTCACGGGAGACAGGAGTGCTCAGGACGCCTTCATTCTGACTTACTTTTGAGTCCTGTTTCAACCTCACACAGACTCACGTGAACTCAGGACCCCATCTTATAATTCACAATTCTAACATTAAGACCTAACCAAATGGAATTAAATACTGGGTTTGCAGGTTAAAAAAAAATAGCTTACACTAAGAAGGGGGCTTGGGAAGCCTGTGAAACTAAAGAGGACCGCTAAAGCGTTGCTTAAATAAATAGATGCAAACGCGCTTTTACAAAGGGCAAGGAGGGAGGAACTGCTTACCACTTTACAGCGTCTCGCCATCACAAAGAGGTTACCGCGGCTGACACACCAGGCCCTCCTGGGACGCTCTGAGCTGCTCCAGCTGGGTGTAGACCCACGAACCTCTTCTCCAACGCACACACACTGATTTCGGAGTTCTCCAGCTGGCTCCTGGACCCCACCCTCCCTGCGCCCCTCTGTTGACCCAGCTGCCTGCCGGCCGGTGCAGCCCCTTTGAACACAGGGGGCTTTATCACATAGGTTTTACTGGTGGTACTACAGCTGATATTTGCATTCCTGCGCTGCTCAGACAGAAACCCATGCGTGTGTTTACATAGTTAACTGAGGGTCAGGAACACCCGAGCACCCCGGACTCTAAGCCCCAGGAATAGAGAGGCTGTGTGAAAAATGTGTTTAGAGTCAAAACACTCTAGTGTCTAAGCTGAATGTTCTTCCGCTTCACTTACAAATTTTATAGCATGCTTGACTAGTTCTGTTTATATAGAGAATCTTTAAGTCTCCAGAAAAAAGAAAGGAAAAGAAAGCTACAGTACGTTTTGAGGATGGAGCATCTCAAGGCCAAAGTCTTCATCATTTCTGAAGGATCAACAGAAGCACTGGCACAGACAGAACACCTGCTGGCGGGCACAAGGCAAGTTTTATTATTTAGTGAAGAAAACAAGCTGCTCCAACACCTTGTGGCTTAAGCCACCAGCATCCTGTCGCTTCTCAGCAGCTGACGGTCAAGCCCTGAGCAGCGCCTGGGCCCAGCTCTCCCCGCCACAGGAGGAGGAGGATACGGGCAACCCCCGCCCCCGGCCCAGCGCTGGCCTCCGGCCGCTGTCTGTGCTTCCTCAGTTTTCCTCCAAGCCATTCTTGGGGCCTTTCCTTCCACACGGCCCCTCCAGCAGAGCCCTACCTGAATTCCACCTGGGAGCTCAGGCGGAGGCCTATTCATGCAGGGACCCCACCCCAGGTGTGACCCCCAGGAAGCCAGTGCCCCGGGGGGCCCGGTGACAACCGCCGCAGTCTTTGATGAGAAGCCAGACCTCCACAACTTTTGGGTCATAAAGCAGACACGTGTTTCCGCTTGGGGGCTGGTCGCTGCTGAAATGCTCGCTCGGCCACATTCAGCCTCATCTGCTTCCCTGACTCACTAGGCTGGGAGGGCCAGTGGGGTCAGGGGGACCCTCTCATCCTCAGCTCAGGACTGTGATTTTCCCTATGATGTAGGCCACACTGCTGGCTTCACTACTGCTAGATAACACAATTAAATTTCCAGTTAAATTTCCTTACTGCAAAAGTTGAATTTCCTCACTGCAGAAGTTAAATTTCCTTACTGCAGAAGTTGGTGACTTAACAGGCTGGTCCCTCACGAGGATTTTGACCTCAAGGATTCTGATCCTGGTGGTAGATCAGTTCAGAGGTCAGGTCACCTGGTAACTGCTTTCCTTTCCATCACTTGCCTCCTAGAGAGACTCTGCCCATCTGGCTCACCTTCCTCCTACAGTAAATGGTCCAAGGATGTCCCGTGTGTGTGTGTGTGTGTGTGTGTGTGTATAGTGTCACATCCGTTGAAACTCCCAGACCTGTAAATCAGAGTACTTTGAGTCTCAAATTCCTAGGGTGTCTCAATTAACTATTAAGAGTGAACTGAAATGGCACCCCACTCCAGCACTCTTGCCTGGAAAATTCCATGGACAGGGGAGCCTGGTGGGCTGCCGTCTATGGGGTCGCACAGAGTCGAACACAACTGAAGCGACTTAGCAGCAGCAGCAGCAGTTTCACCTTTACGGGAAATATACATACACGTGTATTATTTTAATGGTAAAGAAGAACAGCCAGATGGGAGAATAAACCAGCATATTCAGATCAGCAGACAAGGAACACCAGGAACACAGAGACTTGCAGGACCCCAGGAGAGGCCGCGGTGTCACACACTGCGAAACAGTTCTGAGCCCGCGTATGCATACTCACAGAGCACCAAGTATTTGCATTCTGCAATTTCCTGAGGAACTGAGCTTTTCTCAAATGTCTCTCTTCAGCTCATAGACCACATATTAGCCCATAATAATGAATCAGTGAACTAAATGTAGGAGCCAAAGTTATAAAAACCTTTAAAAGAAAGCAGAAGTTTCTTTAATTGGTTAAGCAAACATTTCTTAGATATAACATCAAATACACAATCTGCAAAAGAAAAAAATGGATAAATTGGACTTAAAAATCCAAGTTTTGTGCTTCAAAGACATCATGAAAAAAATAAAAAATCAACACAAAGACTGGGCAAAAAATTTGCAAATCTTATTTCTTACAAAGTGTTGTTTTGAGAATATATAAAAGAAACTCTTACAAATCAATAATAAAAATACAGACTATCCATTAAAAATAGGCAAAAGTATAAACAGACTTTTTTATCAAAAGAGATCACAAGATAATAGACATGAAAAGATGTTCAACATCATTAGTTATCAAGGAAATGCTAATCAAAACTACATTGTGCTATCGCCTTACATTCAGCAGAGGGGCTAAAATAGGAAAGGCATTCAGTCCACAAACGCTCAAAATGGGAGCCCTCACACATTGTCAGTTGGCGTGTGAAATGGCTTGTCCATTTTGTAAAACAGTTGGAAAGTTTCTTTAAAAACGAAATACGAAGCTACCATCTGACCCAGAAGTTCTACTCCCGTCTGAGAGAGTGAGTGAGTGAAGTCGCTCAGGCGTGTCCGACTCTTTGCGACCCTGTGGACTGTAGCCCATCAGGCTCCTCCGTCCATGGGATTCTCCAGGCAAGAGTACTGGAGGGGGTGCCATTTCCGTCTCCAGTCTACTCACCCCCAGAGAAGTAAAAACCTGTGTCTGCAGAAGACTTGCACACAAATGCTCAGAGTGGCTTTATTCATAATGAATAAAACATGGAAACAAATGAAACGATCGTCAGTTGTGAATGGAGAACGTCTGTGGCACGTCCACACAGTGGGTAGAACTCAGTGCTGAAGGCGTACGCCACATGCTGCAACGTGGCAGAAGCTTAAGAATCATTGTTCTAAGTTGAGGAAGCTGGCACCCACTCCAGCACTCTTGCCTGGAGAATCCCATGGAGGGGGGAGCCTGGTGGGCTGCAGCCCATGGGGTCGCAAAGAGATGGACACGACTGAGCGACTTCACTTCAAGTTGAGGACGCTAAATGCAGAATTCAGTTGTTGTGTTCTATTTATATGAAACGTCTAGAAAAAGCAAATTTATATCGATAAAAAAAAAAGTAATTAGTAAATGCCTGGGGCTTTATGTGGAAATGAGGGTTGGCTAGAATTGGGTACAAGAGATCTTTTGGGGGGGCTCTGGATTGTGGTTACAGCTGTGCAACATAAATGAGTTTGTACATTTATAAAAATCTTTAATTTGTACACTTAAAAGAACTGAATTTTATATTATGTAAACTTCAAAAAGCTGTTCAAACAAGAGTCCCAGGTGCAGGTGAATGGAAAGAGCGCATGACCTGACTCCCAGGTGACACAGCTTATTTGCTCTCGCTGGGTCACGCGAGCCTTGCCCAGTGCTGATGCTCACACAGAAATAGAATGACTGTGCCACAGAAACAGGACTAGCGTTTGCACAGGGGGCCTGGCAGCGGGAAGGGGCCCGGGGCGCCCGGCAGCACAGGCCTGGGTGTGCGCAGCCTGGCTGCCCTGCGCCTCCGGAGACCGAGAAGCCGCTATGGGCTCCGTTTCTCTTGGCACATGGAGGAAGGAAGTGGGGTAAGACTGGACGTTGGACGCATGAGGTTCAAGGTCACAAACAGATTGAAAGCAAAAGGACGGGAAAGTAGGCCAAGCAAACAGTGCCCAAGATGAAGGGGGAGCAGCGGAGGCACTCTCCCGGGAACATTCTGGAGGAGGGCCCGCCCCCACCTCCCCGGATGGGGAACATCAAACAGGAACGTTCATGTCATTAAAGCAGATCATCCCTGACTTCATTCCAGGCTCATAAAAAGCACTTGATAAACTGAGATAAGAATTCAAACTTCAGTGCAGCTTTTAAAAGGGCTGAGATTATATATGCTTGCTTCTGGCAAGTTGAAGACACTCTGACGTGGGTATATGAAAAGTTATGTGTGTTAATTTTATTTAAAATTTTATGAAGTCTTGGAGGTTGTATCACGTCCCGTCCCCATTAAATATGTCATATTTTACAGTTTTGAAGAATCTCTTTGTAAAAAAATGTAAACTTGTAAGTTCTTCCTGATAAACAACTACACTTAAAAGGCCTTCTAAAAAGCTGATTTGCAAGGGCTGAACACTAATATTAAGAAAAAGCCTCTGGATCGCTACGGAAGACGCAGGCTTCCCAAGCATCTGACCAGGGCCCGGGAACCGGGATAGAACCATTGCCTGTTTTATGAAATCCCCGTCAAGACCCTTTGAAAGAGCGGCCGCAGCCTGGAGACGTATAGTCAGCCTGGTCCCTGCGGGCCGGGGAGGCCGAGGGGGGGCCTCTCAAGCTCTGGACCAGGAGCTGCGGTCAGCATTCCCCGGAGTCCCCACTCTGCCGCCCTCAAGGCCTCCTGCGAGGCGTCCCTGCGGCTTTCTGCTCAGGGCCCCAAAATCATGCAGAAATCATGTAAGCAAGGATGGCTGCAGCCCACCACTTCACGGGGGCTCGCCGGCCCGAGGTCCCACGCCCGGCGCTGAGCTGGCTGACCCCACGCGCGGGGCGGGAGTGGGCGCCGTGTGCCGGCCTCTCGGGGCCGTGACCGTGAATCAGCCGACCAAGGTGAGCGGCTCGCGGAGTGTTTGAGGCAGCAGGTAAACGTAATCATGCCTGTCCGTGTGCAGCGAGGGGCGTAAATCCCGGTTCATTCCCGCAGGACGAGGCCCCAGGCCTGTCCTCAACCCGAAGCACCTTGCTCGCTTTCAAGGTGGGGAAAGCACCCATGACGCGCCCGTGGAGCGAGGACCCCCACAGGCCGGGTTGTTCCAAGCGCTTTTCTCCCCTCTCGACACCCAGCCGCCGTCAGGCGCTCACAGGCCACATGCTCTGGTCGGCCGGGGCCCGTCACCCTCTGAGACCCCTGGCAGGGACCCTGCGTCTCTGTCCTCACAGCCCCTTGTCCTGGGCATGGATCCTGCCACCGTGCCCTACTGCCCACCCTCACACCAGCCCTGCCTTTAAACGTGGGCCCTGGGCCCTCTCTCTGACCCCTCACTAGTGGGGGTCATGGCTAAAGCCCAGGTTTCCTGGTTCTCATGAACCAGCTGCCTGGCCAGGCGGCCGGCCCTTCTGGGCCAGACCAGGACAGTCACTCACCCCTCCAGACCCAGGAAGCGGGGCGAGAGAGCCCAGCGCCGGCGCCTGCCAGGAGAGACAGGAGGTCCTGGAGTTCAAGTTCTTGAAACAGTGCCTGCTTTTAAGGAACGCAGGACGGTCAGATGGCCTCACTGACTCGATGGCCACCAGTCTGAGCAAGCTCTGGGAGTTGGTGATGGACAGGGAGGCCTGGCGTGCTGCAGTCTAGGGGGTCTCAGAGAGTCAGACACGACCGAGCGATTGAGCTGACCCATAAGGCCAGGCCAGCAGGGGTGGTGGAACTGACAGTAGAGAGACCAGTGAGAGTCAGGCGGCGGCGGCGGCGGGACGCGCGGCAGCAGTGACGCTAGGATAGTGGTCGCCGCGGCGGGGGTGCCCTGGGGCTGGGGCACCGATGGGGTGGAGACGGTGGCGCTGGAGGTCTTGGCAGAAGGACTCTCTAGGGGAGCTCAGCTGCGGGAAACAAGCAGCTCTGGGTGAAATGCTCCATCTCAGAGGACACTAGGGGCTGCGCGTGCCGGGCCAGCTCTGATGCTGGGGGCAGCGTGCTGTGTCGTGGACGAGGGGAGGGCAGATGGCTCATGCCCTGTCCTCCCTGTGATCCACGTGGCCCTGTAACAGCGCCGGCAGCTGAACCAGCAGATGCGGCCGTCCCACAGTCCCGGGGACTGAAGGCTGAGTCCTGGCGAGGCAGGCAGGGCCCCTGAGGCCTCTCTCCTGGGCGTGCAGTTGGCCATCTGCTGCCCGTGTCCTCACAGGGTCGTCTCTGTGTGGGTATGTGCGTCCAGATCTCCACCTTCTAAGGGCACCCCAGTGCCTGAGGGCCCACCCTAATGACCTCATTTTACCTTACTCACTTTTTCAAGGCCTCGACTCTAAATGCAGTCAATGCTGTGAGGTCGCCAAGCTGTGGATTCCAGGGTTCAGGGTTCAATGCGTAGCATCATCTTCATCAGCCCCAGGCAGGGAACTGGCTTATCGCCGAACAGCCAGTGGGGTCAGCGTCCTCTGAGATCAGGGGGTGGCGGGGGGGAGGTACTTGAACAAAACCAAGGTTATCTAAGGAAGGAACAGGGGAAATGATGACTGTGTAACCAACAGTGTCGGTCTCTCTGGTTTTCACTGTTTCCTCCTAAATTCTGGGGCTTTGAAACCAGAGTATCTGCACGTGAGTGCACAGGCCTGGCCACCACCCCCCAGAGAGAGGGTAGCACTGAGGCTGACCCCGGTGGGAATCCCCGGTCCACCTGCTCCCCCGGGACAGGCAGGTCCCAGCAGGACACCAAGCCTTTCTGCCGGAGCTGTGAGCCCAGGGGCGTGGGCAGACAGCCCTGCTTCCCCAGCCTCGTCCCCCAGAGGACTGGCAGCCTCTGTCAACTCTGAAGCTCACTACACATCCAACTGTTCCAACGCAAGGCCCACGGAGGGGAACCTGTCTTCTGCCACCTGGCACGTGGCTTTGCAGACACTGCCAAGACTTTCAGACCCTGGAGGAACCGTGGGCCAGAAGCACGGTTCAGCCACCAAGTGCTGCAGGGCTGGTAATGAGGGCCAACCAAGGCCTGCAGACCAACCAAAGACGCCCACTTAGGGGGCAGGGAGGACAGGAAACGCAATCAGAGAAGACAGGCGATGTGTGACCTTCCTCAAATTCTGCCACAAATGTCCCCAGGTCCTTAAAGCCTTTGCAGGAGTCGGAGAAAAGATACTTGCCAAGTGAATCGCAGCTTTAGAGTATCTGGGGCTTCTTCGCAGAGACAGATTCTAGCATGACACACGGAGGACTGGAAACCATGCCCTCTGACGCTGCCTCCTACTGAGCCACGCGCCCTCCCGAGCCACGCGCCCTCCCGAGCCACGCGTCCCCCCGAGCCACGCGCCCTCCCGAGCCACGTGTCCCCTCGAGCCACACGTCCCCCTGAGCCACGCGTCCCCCTGAGCCACCATGTCCACTGAGGCTGCAGACACAGGGAAGCATGCAGACCAGGCGCGGAGATCCCGGAGGGGTGAGGAGGCCCTCGGGGAGGTGCGCAGGAGAGCCCCAGGTTTTCCCAGTCATACCTCCTGCATCCGCGTGCTTGCTGTGCTGCTGGGTGTGGGGGCCTCTCAGCAATTCTCCTGGGGCCCGGCGGTGTCGCTGGGAGGGAAGCCTGCTCTGACCACTGGTTCTGCTTGAGCCTCGCGTCTCGGAGACGCTGCCCTTCGCCCTGGGCAGCTGAGGCTTCTGTCCGCGGCTTCCTGGCTTCCTGCTGTCTTTTATTTTGAGTTATAGAAGGCAGGTTTCTCTGTTAAGCACATGTCTTTAGATGGAAGTTTCTAGCAAGACATGTTGTGTGTGGAGTCAGTCGTGCCCGACGCTTTGTGACCCCATGGACTGTCACCCACCAGGCTCCTCGGTACTAGGATTCTCCAGGCGGATGTGCTGGAAGGAGTTGTCCTCCAGGGGCTCCTCCCCCCAGGGATGGAACCCGTGGCTCGTGTGTCTCCTGCACGGCAGGCAGACTCTTTACCCACTGAGCCACCTGGGAAGCCCCTGTCTTAAAGAACGCTTCCGTAACTCCATGAGTCAGTTTCTGGATTTTTTTATTCTTTTCCATGAATTAATGTTTCTCTCCCTATTCCAACACTATGCTAACTGGCACACTTTGTTATATTTATCCCCAGGCACTTTTGTCTTTAAAAAAAAGAAGTTGTAATTAGTGGCCTTCATTCATGGTGGGTGGTGTATAGCATTGCACTGGGTATTCTGCACCGACTTTCTACCAAAAACCAATGGCTTATTAATGATAAGTTTATAGATTCTTTGAGTTTTATATGTAGACAATTGCATCATTCTTATGTATCATACCTTAATCTTGCTTTCCGATCCTTATATATACGTTTAAAAACAAGCCAAAATCAAATCTCACAGGTTAAAATCTCAGGGCAAGGCTGAATGGAAATGTGAGACCAGCCATGCTCAGCGTAAGCACACAGTCCTGAGGTTTTTGCTCTCGTGTGCAGCAGCTGCTCTAGGACTTCTGGGGTGTGACATGTCAGGTTTAGAAAACTGTCTTCCATTTGGATTGCCATAAAATGTATTGTCATAAACCTGGACACTTTTGAGTGGAAAAGGGGTCCTTCTATTGCACAACTACAACATTTGAAAGCAGGTCCATCCTGAATAAGGCAGAGTATATGGTTATAATGACACTGAGGCTTTATTATTAAACACACGTCAAACACAACTGAGTTTAGCACTGACTGAGTTGATTATATGTAATTTCTCCTTTAAACTTTCTGTCGTTAACGGGGGCTTCTCCTGTGGTTCAGCGGTAAAAGCCTGCTAACCCTACTCCAGGGGCTCCAGTATTCTGGCCTGGAGAAGTCCATGGACAGTGTTACTTGATTTGGTAACCTTGCCTTCCTGGGATAAGCTGTATGTGGTCCTCCCGCATGTATTTTATTTTTTATAGAATGCATTTGCTTTGTTTGTTATTAGATGAAAAGGATTTTAGCATCCGAGTTTCTGACCAAGGTGGAGTTTAATTTTCAATTTTCATGACATCTTTGTGCAGTGTTTGTTAGCCTTGTCAGTTACAACAGGGAGCTTACTTTCTACATTCTAGTTAGTTAAAGTTATTTCTTATTTGAATATTTCCTTGAATTTACCAGTATATTTATTTAAAAGTGGTATTTTTTTCTTGTTGAAGAATTTTTAACTACTGGTTAAATTATCTTTACACAAGATTATTTTCGTTTTCAGTAAGTTTCTTACATTATGTTTTTCTGGAAAGTTGTCAATTTAATATGTTTTCGAATTTAATGTAATAAAGCTTTTCATAATGTTAATCTCTGCAGCATTATAGCTGTGTTTCTTTTTAATAACCTTGTGGTTTATTTATACCATTTCTATATTTTTCTCCATCTCTTTACTGGCTGTTTAAAAGCATGTGCATTAGTCCAGCTTTGTTTATCTTCTCTGTTGTAAGGCCATTTTGTTTATTAGTTTCTGTTTGTCTTTCTATTTGATTTTTCTTTCCTTTATTCAGGATTATTCTACATGCACTTCTCATTAATACTTAGTCACTCTTATATTTTTGTAAGCCTTTAAGCCTATACATTTCCTTTAAAGTACTGTTTTAGTTGAACACTCAAGTTTTAGTATGTAGGTTTTTTTTTAGTTTTTCCATGCAAAATATTTGTTAATTTTCCCTTGTGATTTTTTTTTCAACCCATGATTTATTTTAAAATGTACTTTTAAATTTCCAACTCTATGAGATTTTATATGATATGATTTCAAACAACTATATATCTGGTAGATAATATTATTTATATAAAATCAATTCCTTCAACTTATTAAAGATTTGTTTCATGACCAATATGTCATCAATGTTTTAAAATGTTCTATGGGTACGGTTTCGGAGAAGGCGATGGCACCCCACTCCGGTACTCTTGCCTGGAAAATCCCATGGATGGAGGAGCCGGGTGGGCTGCCGTCCATGGGGTTGAGAAGAGTCGGACACGACTGGGCGACTTCCCTTTCACTCTTCACTTTCATGCATTGGAGAAGGAAACGGCAACCCGCTCCAGTGTTCTTGCCTGGAGAATCCCAGGGACGCGGGAGCCGGGTGGGCTGCCGTCTATGGGGTCGCACAGAGTCGGACACGACGGAAGCGGCTCAGCAGCAGCAGCAGCAGCAGCAGCATGGGTACGGTCTAGTCGTCACTCTGGGTGCTCTCTAAGATACTGTTTCTGAATGTCCTTCACACCATCTGTACTCTTACTTGGTTTTCTGTTCTCTGAGAGTGTACTAAGATCTTCCACTGCTTTCACGTCTTTCCAGCTCATGTCAGGAGTTCTTTCAGCTTTTGTCTTATGTAGTTTGAGGTTTTTTTACTCAATGCATACAATTTTCAATGCAAATATTATTATTTGTAACTTAAGTGAAAAGAAAGTGAAGTTACTCAGTCGTGTCCGACCCCTTCTGACCCCATGGACTGCAGCCCACCTGGCTTCTCCGTCCACGGGATTTTCCAGGCAAGAGTACTGGAGTGGGTGCCACTGCCTTCTCCAGAGGACCTTTCTGACCCCGAGATCGAACCCAGGTCTCCCCCACTGTAGGCAGATGCTTTGCCAGGGAAGTTACTGGGATTCGCAACGTGACTCGCAGCATGGACATTTCTCGTTGCGTAGTGCCTAGCCCTCTCATGATGCACTTTCTGGGATTTAACATCTGTTCCACCCGGTGCCGATGCCAGCGTGTGCTGTTGAACCTAAGGTTTGTGCGAGTCTCCGAGTGCCTGGCACACGGGCTGTCACCCTTCTTTCCCGTGCCCAGGGTCTCCCCAGGCGGGTGCTGTGTCACCGCAGTTCAGCGTGAGGACCAAGGCCTGCGTCCCCTGAGCTGTGGTGGGATCCATGTCTGGCAGCTCCAGCAAGGCCCCTTGTGGGAAATTTCCTTCTGACAAACAGATCTGGTGCCAAAGGTAGCGTGGCCACGCAGGGAGCGGTCCGTGCCCCCGCCGGCCAGCGCAGGCTAGAGGTCCTGCCTCCATCAGCTGCAGGCAGCTTGGAAGAGACGCCGTTACTCAGGTGCAGGATCAAAAAGAGATACATGGGTATGTGTGTATATAAGCACACGTCCCTTGAAGACCTCCGGAGCTTTAGGCTCAGCAGCACCGCCTTGACTCTGCCCTGCGAGCTCTGGCTGCCTCAGTCTCCCTGAATGCCCAGCCCTCTCCTCGTCTCAAGGAGGAGGCTCTGTGCGGGCCCCCTGTCTGCACCACGCTGTATGAAGGCTGTCAGCCAGGGCATGCGCTTCACTGGGGTCGGTCAATGGGCCAGGAAAGCTGGCTTCAGGGGAGCATTTAACTGAGTCCAGCCCTGAGTTTCCCAGTATTCCAGCTGTGGGGGGAGGGGTACCCCAGTGGCTCAGACGGTAAAAATACGCCTGCAATGTGGGAGACCTGGGCTTGACCCGGGGTTGGGAAGATCCCCTGGAGAAGGAAATGGCAACCCACTCCAGTATTCTTGCCTAAAGAATCCCATGGACAGAGGCGCCTGGAGGGCTACAGTTCATGGGGGTCGCAAAGAGTCAGACACGACTGAGCGACTAAGCACAGACACACACAGGCACACACACACACCCATGTTAATGCACGAGCATACATTTGTTTAGAATTTTTGATTAATTACAATGTGAGAGTTAATTAGAATATCTAATCTACCATTTTGCTAGAATTTTTTTAACATTCCTTTAAGCTCAGACAAAATTTATTTCAGTGATGAGATGGAGCTTTGATTTTATTATCATTTCAAACCACGGATCTCTCATTGGTTGCAGGTTTCACCTTTCCTTGTTAAACAGCTACTTGCCATAACACTTGCACCTGGTTAATTTGAGTTTTCATCTCTATTAGACTAAACAGAGGGATGCTGGCAAAGCACTGAGAGTCAGTCATTGGGAAACTTTCTAAAATAAACACAGGAAAGGCCAAACGGCTGAGATGTATTTCTAAAATACACAAATACAAGAGGTCCTTAATTCTGGTACCTAAAGTTAGAGAAAGCAATTAGGGTCAAAGTTATACTCTTCAAATTAGGGTGTGTTAGAATTCAGGCTTTTAAAAGAAACGAGGAACCTATGTTACCAAATCCAGTCTTACAGGCTCTGCCTCAGCCCCCTGAAGCTCTCTGCCTTGGTGGGGGGGAGGGTCCCTTTTCTGCTTGGAAACTGAAGCCGAAGAGCAGAGTGTGGCCGCGCTTTGTTCACTGGCCGCAGCAGAGATGTGGGAACTTAGCGCAGACCAACTTCCCACCCGGTGAGAAAGAAGCCTGGTTCTAAAGAGTGAAGACCCACGAGGAGGGAGCCCCTCGCCAGGTGTCCGACGCTCACCCTGGGAAGGGGCGGGCTTCTTAGGAGTGTGATGCCTCCGTCCTCGCATCCGCTTTGGTCTTCAGTGCCTGGGCCTGACCAGGGTGGGCGTGTCGTGTAACTGTCTGATGTAGTAAAATCAGCGCTTGATGAGACTCGAGGTCAGATTCCTCGCCATTGGTCCTTGGTCCCAGCTGCCTCCGTCTGTTTTCCATTGCTGTTTGTAGCTCCCTTTCTGATCTCTGGATCCTTTAACTTAAACGTGCATGCTCACCACTGCTAAAGGTGAGGACTGCAGAGAAGTGAGCAGAACTGGGCGCAGTGCTGGCGGCCCCGAGAGCTGGGGCTCTGCGACATCGTCTTCTCCAGGGAACGCGGGCGCTGGTGCCTACTGGCAGTTTATTGGTGACAGATTACTTATTCTTCCTCTTTTCATGTAAATTCCATAGATTTGGTTAAGTTGTCAAATGAGGATATAACCCTTAAGTAGGAATCTCAGAGCTTTTTGTATAATACTTGTCAAAATTATCAGCTCTTTTCAAATGCAGTATTTAACTTTTGAAAATAGCAAACAAAATGCTAAGACATTTTTCTGCAAAGCGGAAAGTCATGTTAAAATGTAATGATTGGAACACTAATTTGTCCGTCCTCATGTTGTTTAATTATAGTTAATGTTACACTAAGCATCAGAAACAAGACTTATGAAGAACGAGAAGGCCGGTCAGCTGGACCCAGGGACATGAGTGGAGAAAATGAGGGCAGTGGTCATCCAGAACTTAGCCACGGAATGATCAGACTGAGACACAGTGTTTGTCGAAATGTGAAGTATTTTGCAAATGAAATTTGTAAAGATAGCATCAAGTTAGAGAATACGTTTCTAGGAAAGAATACAAGGTTCATGGATATATAATTAATTCTGACAAATTATCTTTAATTTACTTGACGTTTTGACCATGTCAGTAACAATGTCTCAAACAATCTATTTCAAGTGTGATTTTCTCCAGGGTGGATAATATAAAACACTTTGCGGAGGTTCATCTGATCATCCAGTCTTGTAAACATCTCAGTGTCAGGGTGCCTTGTCCCCTGCAGAAGAAGATTTTGCAACCAAGTGGGAGGTGGGTTGGAAAGGAAAGCCCAGACTTTGTTAGTCATACCCCATGAGGGCAACTGAAGAGCTACTCAGGGTTCGTGAAGCTGAGATTTATAAAGCCAGCTACTTGATGGCACGCCCGCCCTTCAGGAAAATCGCAGGTAACGCTGACCCCGCGTCCCCGCAGCCGCTTTGGAGGAGCTCCTCAGAGCCAGCTGAGATGCCCTCTCCAGGCTGTGCCCCTCATTTTGCCCCAATAAAACTTCACTCTCGGCTCTCACGCTGTGCACTGTGTTTAGCTGACAGTAACATGGCTTCCCGTGGTGGCTCAGATGATAAAGAATTGCCTGCAACTCAGCAGACCCAGGTTCGATCCCTGGAGAAGGAATGAGACCAGACTCCAGTTTTGTTGCCTGGAGAATTCTGTGGACAGAGGAGCCTGATGGCCTGCAGTCCATGGGGTCCCAAAGAGCTGGACACGACTGAGTGACTAACACACACAGAAATAAATATATATATATATATCCGGTCTTCATTTCTGTTTCTGGCACAGAATTTTTAAACGCTTGGAATTTCCTCTATTAAGAGTTATAGAAGTGTCTTTTGTTTTGTTAATAAAGCAGCTTTCTCGGGAAGCCCCTGGGGTGGGGCTTGTTGCCAGCAGAGAGGGCTGGAACTTGCAGCCCACCTCCCAGTCCCCACCCAGCCTCTGGGGAAGGCAGAGGGCTAGAGGCTGAGTTGGATCACCAACAGCTAGCCTTGATTCACTGTGCCTGCCTGATAAAGCCTCCATAGAAACCCAGGCGGACAGGGTTGGAGAGCTTCCAGGCTGGTGAGGCCAGGGAGACCTGCGGGTGAGCCTCCGAGGGTGCACGGGCGTGCTACACCTCTGCTTTCCCACACTTGTCCTTCGAGTCTCTCAGCTGCTCCCGGGTCTCATCCTTTTATAACAGACCAGTCATCTAATAAGCAGCATGTTGGTCTCAGTGCTACGAGGTGCTCTAGCAAATTAACCCAGCCACCAGAAGACACTGTGTGCGCCCCCTCACCTCTCTGGAACATTTCCTGGGAGCATCTGAGAGGTGGTCTCCTGGGCCAGCATCCTCAGCAAAGTCCCCGAATAAACATGAAATAATACTACTGGACGTTTCCTTTTTATTTGTGACTCAGTGTCACTGAGGTGGCTTTATGCACTAAAATGCACCCATTTTAACTACAGAGTTTGGTGTATTTTGACAAATGTATGTATCTATGTAAACATCATTACAATGAAGATAGAGACATTTTGCGTCAATCTCAAAAATTCCTCTCTAGCCAATCGCCACTGCACGCTATTGGCTACAAGAAACCATGGACGTCACTTCTGCAGGCAGAGACTGGAACTGGCCTTCTTGGAGTCTCGTATGAGTGGGATCGTGGTGTGCACTCTTTCCTGTCCTTTCTGTCGTCCTTAGGACGTAGAAGCGGAGAAGGCAGTGGCGCCCCACTCCAGTGCTCCTGCCTGGAAAATCCCAGGGACGGGAGCCTGGTGGGCCGCAGTCCACGGGGTCACGAAGAGTCAGACAGGACTGAGCGGCTTCCCTTTCACTTCTCACTTTCATGCGTTGGAGAAGGAAATGGCAGCCCACTCCAGTGTTCCTGCCTGGAGAGTCCCAGGGACGGGGAGCCTGGCGGGCTGCATCCATGGGGTCGCGCAGCGCCGGCCGCGTGCAGCGACTGAGCAGCGCCTAAGCCGGGACACGGCGGGCGGCGAGGAGGGCCGGCGCCGGCTGCAGGGAGCCCGCGCCGCCAGTTTCTGCCCGGGCAGCCAGCCTTCCCGCGCCTCAGCGTCCTCCTTTATGCGATTGCAGGGGTGTCTTCCTGGGTTAGAGTAAGAAGTAATTTATGCAAAACACTGAGCGCTTAGTGAGCCTTTAATAACAGCACCCTTGACTAGCCGGATGGTGCCAAATGATCTGTGGAGACCAGATTTAGGATCAAGGTCCTCAGCGCTCTGAGGTCTCACCTACAGCTGGGATTTATGGAGATGCTTCCCTGCGGCTCAGCTGGTACAGAATCCACCTGCGATGCAGGAGACCCGCGTTCGATTCCTAGGTTGGGAAGATCCCCTGGAGAAGGGAAAGACTACCCACTCCAGTATCCCGGCCTGGAGAACTCGAGTTACAAAGAGTCGACACGACTGAGTGACTTTCACTTTATACTTTTGCACTAAACAGAATAAGTGGTAAATGCCGTTCAGTCCCGTGAGCTAAAACTTCCCTGAGCTCAACACGAGAGAATAACTTGAGGAAACTAAAAATATGGTTTTATTCACCATGTTCTTAAATTTCTCAAATACTTAAGTAACATATTTGTACATTCACCTAGTATTTTATCCATGGAAAAAGGAGAACAAATCGAATTATGCTTGTCACTAAAAAAATAAGTTAAAAAACAGACCTAAAACATGTTTCCTCTAAGGACGCTCATCTTGATGCCATTAAGCTTATTTTCTGTGGCGCTCCCTCTGGGATGCATTTGCCGTCTTTGCTCTCTCTGATTCTTCATTCTCTCTGATTCTTACTGTTAATTTGCTGATGGCTTTGAGACATGTTTTTGTGCTCTGCGCATGAATAACTATTAAACCAGCAAAGAAAAATGTAAACTATAGTTTTTCTTATAGGGAAATACTAAACCCTAAAACAACCCCCAAAATAGCAAGAAAGAAATCCATTTTAAGAGTCAAGTCCTAAATTGTTTACTAATCAAAAAATGAAGCATATTTAGGCAAAACAAAAGATTAATCATTTGATTTTAGCATTTGAACTCACACATGTCTTTCTTTGTTATTTCAATTCAATTACATCCTGAAATGTGATAGGGCAAGTTTTTGAAACAGACCCCACCTCTACCCAAAACCCTGAATGATCTTAGTCATGATTCTTAAGTAAAACAGCCATTTTGAGCTAACTTGAACTTCTTTCTTTTCTTCTCCCAACCTTCAGGGATGTCAGATTAACATTATTATTTTAGAGAAGATGATATTCCTTTGAAAGTCTCACCAGTTCAGTTCTGTTCAGTCGCTCAGTCATGTCCGACTCTTTGTGACCCCACAGACTGCAGCACGCCAGGCCTCCCTGTCCATCACCAACTCCTGGAGCTTGCTCAAACTCATATCCATCAGGTTGGTGACGCCATCCAACCATCTCATCCTCTGTCGTTCCCTTCTCCTCGTGCCTTCAGTCTTTCCCAGTGTCAGGGTCTATTCCAATGAGTCAGTTATTCTCATCAGGTGGCCAAAGTATTGGAGTTTCAACTTTAGCATCAGCCCTTCCTATGAGTATTCAGGACTGATTTCTTTTAGGATTGACTGGGTGGATCTCTTGTAGTCCAAGGGACTCTCAAGAGTCTTCTCCAACACCACAGTTCAAAAGCATCAATTCTTCAGTGCTCAGCTTTCTTTATAGCCCAACTCTCACATCCACAAATAACTACTGGAAAAATCCATAGCTTTGACTAGACGGATCTTTGTCAGCAAAGTAATGTCTCTGCTTTTTAATATGCTGTCTAAGTTGGTCATAAATTTTCTTCCAAGGAGCAAATGTCTTTTGATTTCATGGCTGCAGTCACCATCTGCAGTGATTCTGGAGCCCAAGAAAATCAAGTCTGTCACTGTTTCCATTGTTTCCCCATCTATTTGCCATGAAGTGATGGGACTAGATGCCCTGACCTTCGTTTTTGAATGCTGAATTTTAAGCCAGGAAGTTGGAAGGCCAAGATGGAAGGCCAATCTTATCCTTTATAAAACATTTAAGCTATTTTTTAAGGGCAAGATTTGTGTTTGTTTCTTTGTCCTGAAGGTATTCACACTGAAGTTAGTGCAGAAGCGTATGAGAGGCCACACAGCAGTGACAGCTTCTGGTGTGTATCCCAGGCTCGGTGTTGATCTGGTCTGGAGGTTCCGGTCTGATCCCATCTGGTTCTCCTCTTCCCAGTTTATCATTGGAATCTATGGATTCTTCCACAAAACACTGTCAAGGTCAAGGTCAAAAATAGCAGAATCCAGAGTATATGAACTTGTGGGTTAAAGGACAGGAGATGTTTTTAGGATTTTTGTTCATTTTTATCAACAAACATTTTTTCAGTGTGAATCCATGCAGCTTAAACCTACTTCTAATATTTTTAAAATTGTTGCTAAAATACTTGGAGGAAAAATTACTTTGTGATTGCCTATCATACATTCTCTGAATCTAGCTCCTTTTATCTCATTAAACTATGGTTTTGACGAACTAAGCTTTGTTAGAAATCCAGTCATCCCCGTAGAGCAGAGCAGATCATTTGCCTTTTCCTCAGGATACCACACACTTATTCTTACTGGTTGAAATAAACCTCTGTACTTTCTCTGATTATCAAAATCCCATCCCAGGAGAGACCCCGGCTCTTCCAGGAAGGCTCCTGTAGCCCCGCCTGGCCCTCCTCTGCGGCCATCTCCGGGGCCATCTGCCCTTCGCGTCTAACCACATGCTCTCTCCTCAAAGCCGCCCTGAGTTCTAGTGTTTGGACGCTCTAGTCCTGTCATCATGCTTTAGGGTCCTATTTTCTAGTCCACTGACAGGTTACAGCCGATGAACCACATATGTTCAGTGGCTGCCTCGACTGCTGCAGAGAAGTAAAAGAAAGATGTATTGTCTCTGATACCAAGAGGTCTGCGCTCGGAGAGTTAAGATTCAGCTTCCAGGACACAGTGTTAAAACGTCAAGCCGTGAGTGCCAAGCGTGGAATAAAGGCGGTATAACTGGGTGTCAGAAGGGAAAGAGGTTCTCAGGATCAGAGAGAGGCAGGGGTCCTGCCCCAGCTGGGTGTCCATCTGCAGGGACGCCTCCTGTCTGTGTTTGCATCCACCCTCATCGGAAGCCTGAGCAGGCTGTCGTGATAAAATCCCCCTCTTTACGAGGTATGTGTGTGTGCATACAGGAGGTCTGGGCCAAGTGAGAGCCAGGAGGAATCACTAGGAATCTGTTAGAACAGCCTCATCTTGAGGGGTCGATTGATTGGCATGGGCGGCTCAGATGGTAAAGAATCTGCCTGCTATGTGCAAGACCCAGGTCGATCTCTGGGTTGGGAAGATCCCCTGGAGAAGGGAAGGGCAACCTACTCCAGTATTCTTGCCTGGAGAATTCCATGGACAGAGGAGCTTGGCAGGCCGAAGTCCACGGGCTCACAAAGAGTCGGACGGGACTGAGCAACTTTCACTTACACTTTTTAGGTGATTTATAAAACACAAATTTAAACATGTCAGTCTGTTTGGTGGTTTTATTGTTCGGTCGTGTCCAGCTCTTTGCGATCCCATGGGCCACAGCACGCCAGGCTGTGGTCCATGTGGGTTGCGGGTCTATACCTGCATCATAAAGGCTTTAGTAAACGCTGCACGTGGAAAACATTTTAGAAATCAATGGGTTTTAGTTAGCGCCAAATCCAAAAATGAGCTCATCAACTGCACGTTTATTGTTTTAAATAGTAGTCATAAAATGGTTTTTCTAGGGCAAAATGGCAATGGAGCACGGCCTGAAGGCATCACAGCTAAGGAATACTTTATGGAGAGCAGTCAGAGTTTAGTGCGAAGACGCACACAGGCTCTTGGAGCCTGTCTCTGCCCACCTGTCAATCTACCCGCCTCCTACCTATCACCTTCCGATTCCCTATCCACCTACCTGTGTGTCTCCCCTGCTGGCTCAGCGGGTAAAGACTCTCCCGGCAATTCAGGAGACCCAGGCTTGGTCCCTGGGTCAGGAAGACCCCTTGCAGGAGGAAATGACTCCAGTACTCTCCCCTGGGACATCCCACGGGCAACAAATAACTACTGGAAAAATCCATAGCTTTGACTAGACGGATCTTTGTCAGCAAAGTAATGTCTCTGCTTTTTAATATGCTGTCTAAGTTGGTCATAAATTTTCTTCCAAGGAGCAAATGTCTTTTGATTTCATGGCTGCAGTCACCATCTGCAGTGATTCTGGAGCCCAAGAAAATCAAGTCTGTCACTGTTTCCATTGTTTCCCCATCTATTTGCCATGAAGTGATGGGACTAGATGCCCTGACCTTCGTTTTTGAATGCTGAATTTTAAGCCAGGAAGTTGGAAGGCCAAGATGGAAGGCCAATCTTATCCTTTATAAAACATTTAAGCTATTTTTTAAGGGCAAGATTTGTGTTTGTTTCTTTGTCCTGAAGGTATTCACACTGAAGTTAGTGCAGAAGCGTATGAGAGGCCACACAGCAGTGACAGCTTCTGGTGTGTATCCCAGGCTCGGTGTTGATCTGGTCTGGAGGTTCCGGTCTGATCCCATCTGGTTCTCCTCTTCCCAGTTTATCATTGGAATCTATGGATTCTTCCACAAAACACTGTCAAGGTCAAGGTCAAAAATAGCAGAATCCAGAGTATATGAACTTGTGGGTTAAAGGACAGGAGATGTTTTTAGGATTTTTGTTCATTTTTATCAACAAACATTTTTTCAGTGTGAATCCATGCAGCTTAAACCTACTTCTAATATTTTTAAAATTGTTGCTAAAATACTTGGAGGAAAAATTACTTTGTGATTGCCTATCATACATTCTCTGAATCTAGCTCCTTTTATCTCATTAAACTATGGTTTTGACGAACTAAGCTTTGTTAGAAATCCAGTCATCCCCGTAGAGCAGAGCAGATCATTTGCCTTTTCCTCAGGATACCACACACTTATTCTTACTGGTTGAAATAAACCTCTGTACTTTCTCTGATTATCAAAATCCCATCCCAGGAGAGACCCCGGCTCTTCCAGGAAGGCTCCTGTAGCCCCGCCTGGCCCTCCTCTGCGGCCATCTCCGGGGCCATCTGCCCTTCGCGTCTAACCACATGCTCTCTCCTCAAAGCCGCCCTGAGTTCTAGTGTTTGGACGCTCTAGTCCTGTCATCATGCTTTAGGGTCCTATTTTCTAGTCCACTGACAGGTTACAGCCGATGAACCACATATGTTCAGTGGCTGCCTCGACTGCTGCAGAGAAGTAAAAGAAAGATGTATTGTCTCTGATACCAAGAGGTCTGCGCTCGGAGAGTTAAGATTCAGCTTCCAGGACACAGTGTTAAAACGTCAAGCCGTGAGTGCCAAGCGTGGAATAAAGGCGGTATAACTGGGTGTCAGAAGGGAAAGAGGTTCTCAGGATCAGAGAGAGGCAGGGGTCCTGCCCCAGCTGGGTGTCCATCTGCAGGGACGCCTCCTGTCTGTGTTTGCATCCACCCTCATCGGAAGCCTGAGCAGGCTGTCGTGATAAAATCCCCCTCTTTACGAGGTATGTGTGTGTGCATACAGGAGGTCTGGGCCAAGTGAGAGCCAGGAGGAATCACTAGGAATCTGTTAGAACAGCCTCATCTTGAGGGGTCGATTGATTGGCATGGGCGGCTCAGATGGTAAAGAATCTGCCTGCTATGTGCAAGACCCAGGTCGATCTCTGGGTTGGGAAGATCCCCTGGAGAAGGGAAGGGCAACCTACTCCAGTATTCTTGCCTGGAGAATTCCATGGACAGAGGAGCTTGGCAGGCCGAAGTCCACGGGCTCACAAAGAGTCGGACGGGACTGAGCAACTTTCACTTACACTTTTTAGGTGATTTATAAAACACAAATTTAAACATGTCAGTCTGTTTGGTGGTTTTATTGTTCGGTCGTGTCCAGCTCTTTGCGATCCCATGGGCCACAGCACGCCAGGCTGTGGTCCATGTGGGTTGCGGGTCTATACCTGCATCATAAAGGCTTTAGTAAACGCTGCACGTGGAAAACATTTTAGAAATCAATGGGTTTTAGTTAGCGCCAAATCCAAAAATGAGCTCATCAACTGCACGTTTATTGTTTTAAATAGTAGTCATAAAATGGTTTTTCTAGGGCAAAATGGCAATGGAGCACGGCCTGAAGGCATCACAGCTAAGGAATACTTTATGGAGAGCAGTCAGAGTTTAGTGCGAAGACGCACACAGGCTCTTGGAGCCTGTCTCTGCCCACCTGTCAATCTACCCGCCTCCTACCTATCACCTTCCGATTCCCTATCCACCTACCTGTGTGTCTCCCCTGCTGGCTCAGCGGGTAAAGACTCTCCCGGCAATTCAGGAGACCCAGGCTTGGTCCCTGGGTCAGGAAGACCCCTTGCAGGAGGAAATGACTCCAGTACTCTCCCCTGGGACATCCCACGGGCAGAGGAGCCTGGTGGGCTACCGTCCATGCGGTCGCAGAACGTTGAGCACAGCTGAGAGACTGAACAGACACACCGCCTGTGAGTCCATCCGTCCGTCTGCCATCCGTGCATTCGTATCTTCAGAACGCCGTCAATCATACGCATCGTAAGCTCCCTAAAAGAAAGTTCCTCCACTTGAGAAAGACCCTCAACCCTCTGAACACCAGCTCAAGTGCATTCATCCACCTGCCGTCACCTTTTCCAGAAGGCGAGTGAGAAGGCGGGTGTCCACGCCCAAAGGCGCCACGTGGCGCTGATCGGGTGGTTGCCTTGGAGAAGCTCGTTGGTTTGCTGCCCACTTCACCTGCTCAAGGCCACAGCATCAGGGCCAATCAAAGGATTTCTGGATGTGCTACAAGATAATCCCCCAGGGGTGGGGGGATGGGGATGTTGGAAATACCAGCCTCCCTGAGCACTCATCGTAGCCACCTGCTGGGTCTGCGGGGTCACTGTGTTCCCCGGTCCCCTGTTTGGAAGTTTGGATGATGGGGCGAGGGAGGGGGAGAAAGGGCGACGGGGTGAACTGCCAGACGCCGCCCCGCGCCTGTGGCTGACACCTTCAGGGAGGGGCAGAGCCGCAGAGACAAGCTCCGTCCCTGGAGCCACAGTGGACTGGCTCCCGGGAAGGCCTGCAGCGGCTCATGGCCCCACACCCTGCCCTGGGGAGGCCCTCCTTCCCCGCAGGCCACATTTCAGGGCGATTCCGCCAGATGCCAGCAGGTCAATGCTCGGCGGCGCCTCGCGGCCAGAGATTTCTGGCGGCAGCCACCCCGTTGCCCGCCGCAGGCCTCCCCTCTGTGCTCCTGGCACGACGCCTTCAGGGCCTGTTCTTTTTGTAGCCGTGTTTGTGTTTCCTCCTTTCCCAAGTCTGAAAGCAAATACTCCACGGATGTCAACCTGGTGCTTGCAATTCATCCGTTTGGCCATTCCGCACTGTTTCTCCAGCCCAGAACGGTGAAAATTAATATCCACATTCAACACTTTTAGGCTCACACACATGTGTCAACGTACAGTTTTATTCAAGATACCACCTCCCTAAAAGAGGAATGCCTTCCAGACAGTGCAGGCCACCGACACTCTCTCCGCCTCAGGCCACGCTGTTGGTGTCAGAAGCATCTGCCTAGAGAGGCTGCCATTCCAGAAATGCAGCCCGGGCGTCGCGGTAGACAGCGCCCAGCCCGGGCTTCGCCAGCGCACGCCGCTGTCTCAAAGTCGGAGGCTGGGCGGCCGCGATCCGGGGTCAGCGGGTCAGCTCCCCAGGCCCCTCTGCTGGGCGTGCACACGGCCGTCTCCCCCCGCGTCCTCACGCAGGCATCCGGTGTGTGTGTGTCCTGAGAGCCTCCACCCACGAGCACACCAGCCCTGCGGGAACAAGGCCCACTCTGATGGCGCTGTTTCACCCTGATCACCCCGTAAAGACCCAGGCTCCAGCCTGGCCAGATTCTGGGGTGCGGCAGGCACGTCCCCAGCCCCTGACCTTGAGGGCCACTAAGGCATCTGTAGAAATGGCCCCTCAGAGCCCCGCCCTCAGGGACGAGACTCACTGCGCTCTAATTATGGATACTAAACGGCTTTTCTGAGTAAAATCATAACAAGTGCTCTTCACAGAAAGCCAAACAGAAATAAGAAGAAAATGAGGACTGCTTGTCAGCTCCATGACTCTGCTGGGATGGCCGCTAACAGCTGGTGAGGCTCAGTGTCGTAAGTGACGTGTACACCACTGTTCTCTATCTAAACTCTTCCCTTACTAACATATTCATAAGGGTGTTCCTACAACGTTAGAGTTTCTTTGTACACATCAGCTTTAATATTTACACTCTTCTATAATATGGCTATAGTAAAATTTATAACATTCTGCCAATTTAGGCATTCATATTCTTTCAAAATTAGCTTTATGATAAATAATGTAATATACATCTGAGTGAATAAACATATTTTCTTCATTTATTACTATTTCATTTGGATAGCTTCCTAGAAGCCATTAGATCAAAGAACATGGCTTTTTTAAACAAAATGGACACATATTGCAAAATTATTTTCCAGAAAGAGTATGTTAATAAGTTTTCTGCTGAAAAAAATGAAGGACCTGTCTCACCACACACACCCACACACACACACCCACCCACCCCCACACACGTACTCACACTAGCCATGAGGAATATAATTTTCAATTATTTGCTAACTTCATAAGTATACACAGTATTAGGTTGCATTCTTCTGCACATTTTGCCATTAATTTTGCTTTTTTAAACCATTTTAACTTCATTTTTGTGAGTATTTTATGATGACTATTCTCCCACTTTTGTGTCCAGTTCTTAAAAAGGTTTTTGGTCTTGGGCTGGGATTTATCTTGAACAATGGCATTAAAAATAGATTTTTATTTTTGCATGCTGCTGATGCTGCTGCTAAGTCACTTCAGTCGTGTCCCACTCTGTGTGACCCCATAGACGGCAGCCCACCAGGCTCCCCCGTCCCCGAGATTCTCCAGGCAAGAACACTGCAGTGGGTTGCCATTTCCTTCTTCAATGCATGACAGTGAAAAGTGAAAGTGAAGTCGCTCAGTCATGTCCGACTCTTCGAGGTCCCATTGCAGCCCACCAGGCTCCTCCATCCATGGGATTCTTAAATAGCCATATTTTCTCAGTACAATTTCTCGAGTGATCCTTTCCTGATTCTTCCAAGTGAAATACAATAATTCCTTCATATATGAAAAGCATGTCGGTATATACGAAGAGCTGTCTACCTTTTTGATTTGTGCTCTGAACGTACCACCATAAATGTCATCACCGTTTTGGGATCCTGAGTGTGGAGCCACGTTTAGAAGGGTCAGTAGCCTCGTCACCAACCCTTTGTCATCCCTCGGTTATCAGCATGGTGACCGTTCATGTTGAGACCAAGGTGATGTTGCAGGTTCTCCTTCAGTGAGGGGTGTCGCCTTCACGGGTGAAACAGCCACAGAGCAGGCGTGTTCTCCGCACCCTCTTCCGACTTCACGGGAACGTGGGTAGAGTCGCTGCCTTGGAGCCAAAGCAAGCGGCAGGCTTCCCAACCCTGCTCAGCTCTCCGACGTTTGTCACGCACCTGTTTCACGAAGGCTGCATTGTGGACCCGGGGGACCCAGGAGGACACAAAGCAGCCCCAGAGATTCGCCCCATGGACCCTAAATGAGCTCAGTGAGATGTGTCGGGGGCCACGGGCAGCTGCGGCTGGCGTCCCCGCTCAGGATGGCGCACCAGCGAGGTTCTCCCCACGCAGGCATCGGTGACAGCGCAGCAAAGGGTGGAACAAGCCTGCCTCCCAGGGACAGCGTTTGTGGAAGGAAACTCCAGCGCCACAAGCCACTGGACAGGGAGAGCGTCTGGACAGGAAGAGTGGAAGCGGCAGCTCAGCGCTGGTGGTCAGGACCCGAGACACACTGAGGCAGGGAGGGCGGCGTCTGGGGCGGGGCTGGCATCTCAGGGTGAGCAGGAGGCCTGGGAGCCCGCTGGGCGGGGCTGGCATCTCAGGGCGAGCAGGAGGCCTGGGAGGCCACGTGTGGGTAAGTGGCGGGAGCAGGTGCCCGTGAAGAGTGTGCAGATGGTCGTGCAGCTGTCTTTGGGGAGACAACCTGGGGCTAGAAGGATGCGTGCAAAGGCCCCGGGTAGGCGTGTCTGGTGTGCAAAGGGGGACAGCACAGCTGGGGCAGAGGGAACAAGGTTAGAGAAAGAAGTGAGCTGGGGTCTCCCACAACCTTGGGAGTCTGCCTGCACGAGTGTGGGAGCCAGGCGAGCTCACCACGGCCATCAGCACCCAAGCAGCCCCCGAGATCCTGAGGGGATCCCTTTGGTGGGTCCCACGTTGTGTAACTGGAGCTGGTCTGAGCCGCCAAAGCAGTGGCGTGTGCATCATGAGATAGTTTAGTAACAGGGGATTCTGTGTAAACTGATGGCATCATTTTTTTGAGTGTGTGATTATGAATAAACTGACACACTCATGCCTAAGCATGTACATGTTGTCCAAACCTAAAGCCCCTCCGTCATCACACACATACATGCCCCTCCCCGCAGGTCTCCCAGCCATCCCTGGGAAGGTCCCCGGTTGTGTCTGCCGGGCTCTCTCTGTCCAACCTCCACCTCCCCCGGGAAGTCTCAGCTGACAGTGCCCGGCCATGAGGAAGCCTGGGGACCATGGGAAGCGCTGCCTCCCGCCGCCCCCATTACTGGAGGCCCCAAAACTCCTGACAAGTGGAGTGAGGCCCTCTCCCCAGGGGTCCACTCTGCCATCCTCACCGTGGCTGAACCCACTGGCGACACCAACGTCTCCATCAGGCAGGACCACATGGCATGGCAGAGGCTTCCTCTCAGCTGCTCAGTGGCCCCACAGCCCCCAAGGGCCGGTCCAGCAGGACCAGGGCAGCTCAGAGCAGGAGGGGGACTAGGGAAAGGCGACTCCGAGGAGAAAGATGGAGCTCAAGCATCACTGATGTGCCTGAGTCCTGGAGGAGAGGTTGTTGAAGAATCTGTCTCAACACTGGAAGGGCCGGCCATGAGAAGAGCAAAGGGAGGCGTGAAGGAGCCACACTCGCTTCACGTGCTGTGCTGTGTGCACAAGTCTGTGGCCTCGTCAGGCCATTTTCACTTGTGAGCTTTGCAAAATGCACACGTCTGTGAGAGGCACACCTAAACACTTTGCTGAATCACACGCGCTGGTGGCGCTCAGTCGCTCAGCCCTGCCCCGCGTTTTGTGATCCCATCGACTGTGGCCCGCCAGGCTCCTCAGTCCGTGGGATTCCCCAGCAAGAGTACTGGAGTGGGTTGCCATCTCCTACTGCAGGGGATATTCCTGATCCAGGGACTGAACCCACGTCTCTTGCGTCTCTTGCATTGGCCACCTGGGAAGCCCCTGAATTATACATAACAGTTTATGTGTGAATTGCCATTGCCGTAGTTAACCTCGTCTTCCCTGCACTTCCTGACTACTGCTCTGTGGGCTACGGAGAAGGCGATGGCCCCCACTACATGCTCCTGCCTGGGACCCCATGGACGGAGGAGCCTGGTGGGCTGCAGTCCATGGGGTCGGGAAGAGTCAGACATGACTGAGCGACTTCGCTTTCACTTTTCACTTTCATGCACTGGAGAAGGAAACGGCAACCCACTCCAGTGTTCTTGCCTGGAGAGTCCCAGGGACGGAGGAGCCTGGTGGGCTGCCGTCTCTGGGGTCACACAGAGTGGGACACGACTGAAGCGACTTAGCAGCAGCAGCTGTAGTCCCAATTACTTTCTAACTGACTTCTCTGTAAATCCAGTGTGCATTTTCATATCGTCTGCCAACACCATTTCAGGATGCTGGAGATGCTGTTGATGAGCATAAAGCTTTCGTGCTAGAAAGAGGACGTATATGTACCTGCTGTGCCTGTTCTCATGTGAGAGCAGGGGATGTTCGCCCAGAAATGCGAATGCAGTGGGGTGAGGGGCTTCCCTGGAAAAGGCACGTGGCGGGTACGGAGTGGCAGAGGCATGCTAGACGTCGGTCTGGAACTGCAGACCATTCTGGGAGAAGCTGCCCGTTAGCAGGGACAGCTTCTTGCACCGGTTGCTGTGGTTCAGTTGCTAAGTTGTGTCTGACTGTTTGCGAACTCAGGGACTGCAGCACGCCAGGCTCCCCTCTCCCCCACTCTCTCCAGGAGTTTGCTCAAACTCACATCCATTGAGTTGCTGATGGCATCCAACCATCTCATCCTCTGTCACCCGCTTCTCCTCCTGCCCTCAATCTTTCCCAGCATCGGGGTCTTTTCCAGTGATTTGGCTCTTCACATCAGATGACCAAAGTATTGGAGCTTCAGCTTTAGCATCGGTCCTTCCAGTGAATGTTCAGGGTTAATGTCCTTTAGGATTGACTGGCTTGATCTCCTTGCAGTCCAAGGGACTCTTACAAAGGGGTTGGAATTAATTTCAGGAAAACTTGCTTCGGAGTCACGTGAGTCATGACATCTTAGAGTAGGAAGCCTCTCTTTGAAGACGTCCTTCTCCCTTCCTGTTTTCTCCTCTAAGTGCCTTTCCTCCACGGGCCCTCGCCTTGCCATGTGAGACGCTGCTCTGCTACTGACTCATCCCCAGGGAGGTCAGGCAAGCAGGCTTGTCTGACCGCTGAGCTCCTGGTTCTTCACAGTGGCTAGCTCAGAACGATACTGCATCAGAGGTTTACTCTCACAATGATGCATGTATCGGGGGCAACATATCTGAATCTATGTTTCTTGAAAGTTCTAATCCATTTTGTAAATCGAAATGTACTTATGAGTTTTGATCTTGAAGTAGAGTAAAAGTGTAGAGGTTGAATTCCAGGGAAAAAACAGAACCCTAAGACTTGTTTTGCAGTGACATCAGAAAAAAAAAAACAAAACTGGCTTTCCTTGGTCATAACCATATCATAAACCAAAAGGTGCTACAAGGCCTTGTTTCGGAAAGCCTAGTACTAAGGGCAGAAATGAGTCATCCCGTGTGTCTGGACATGGCCGTGACGCCCTCCTGCTTTCTCTGCCCCTTGAAGACACCGCCGTTTTCTGCCAGCATCAGACCCTGTCCGCATCCCACACTCCATCTGTGGAACTAGGTTGCTGACTTTGCTCAGCACAACAGAAGGTTTGGAGCTGAAATCCGGGCGTACAACTCACACCACTCGGCTTCCCTTGTTTTATATTATTTATATTATTAATAGAAAGTAAATGTTGTCAATCTCAACTTGTGCATAATTTCACAACTTGCTGACTTCTGGATGTTGATAAAGAATAAATACTGATTACTGGGGTCACACAGAGTGGGACACGACTGAAGCGACTTAGCAGCAGCAGCTGTAGTCCCAATTACTTTCTAACTGACTTCTCTGTAAATCCAGTGTGCATTTTCATATCGTCTGCCAACACCATTTCAGGATGCTGGAGATGCTGTTGATGAGCATAAAGCTTTCGTGCTAGAAAGAGGACGTATATGTACCTGCTGTGCCTGTTCTCATGTGAGAGCAGGGGATGTTCGCCCAGAAATGCGAATGCAGTGGGGTGAGGGGCTTCCCTGGAAAAGGCACGTGGCGGGTACGGAGTGGCAGAGGCATGCTAGACGTCGGTCTGGAACTGCAGACCATTCTGGGAGAAGCTGCCCGTTAGCAGGGACAGCTTCTTGCACCGGTTGCTGTGGTTCAGTTGCTAAGTTGTGTCTGACTGTTTGCGAACTCAGGGACTGCAGCACGCCAGGCTCCCCTCTCCCCCACTCTCTCCAGGAGTTTGCTCAAACTCACATCCATTGAGTTGCTGATGGCATCCAACCATCTCATCCTCTGTCACCCGCTTCTCCTCCTGCCCTCAATCTTTCCCAGCATCGGGGTCTTTTCCAGTGATTTGGCTCTTCACATCAGATGACCAAAGTATTGGAGCTTCAGCTTTAGCATCGGTCCTTCCAGTGAATGTTCAGGGTTAATGTCCTTTAGGATTGACTGGCTTGATCTCCTTGCAGTCCAAGGGACTCTTACAAAGGGGTTGGAATTAATTTCAGGAAAACTTGCTTCGGAGTCACGTGAGTCATGACATCTTAGAGTAGGAAGCCTCTCTTTGAAGACGTCCTTCTCCCTTCCTGTTTTCTCCTCTAAGTGCCTTTCCTCCACGGGCCCTCGCCTTGCCATGTGAGACGCTGCTCTGCTACTGACTCATCCCCAGGGAGGTCAGGCAAGCAGGCTTGTCTGACCGCTGAGCTCCTGGTTCTTCACAGTGGCTAGCTCAGAACGATACTGCATCAGAGGTTTACTCTCACAATGATGCATGTATCGGGGGCAACATATCTGAATCTATGTTTCTTGAAAGTTCTAATCCATTTTGTAAATCGAAATGTACTTATGAGTTTTGATCTTGAAGTAGAGTAAAAGTGTAGAGGTTGAATTCCAGGGAAAAAACAGAACCCTAAGACTTGTTTTGCAGTGACATCAGAAAAAAAAAAACAAAACTGGCTTTCCTTGGTCATAACCATATCATAAACCAAAAGGTGCTACAAGGCCTTGTTTCGGAAAGCCTAGTACTAAGGGCAGAAATGAGTCATCCCGTGTGTCTGGACATGGCCGTGACGCCCTCCTGCTTTCTCTGCCCCTTGAAGACACCGCCGTTTTCTGCCAGCATCAGACCCTGTCCGCATCCCACACTCCATCTGTGGAACTAGGTTGCTGACTTTGCTCAGCACAACAGAAGGTTTGGAGCTGAAATCCGGGCGTACAACTCACACCACTCGGCTTCCCTTGTTTTATATTATTTATATTATTAATAGAAAGTAAATGTTGTCAATCTCAACTTGTGCATAATTTCACAACTTGCTGACTTCTGGATGTTGATAAAGAATAAATACTGATTCTCTTTTCTTTAATGCAGGACAAAAAAAATAGGCAGCATTCTATTTTGGTACACATATGCTAGGAATTGGTATTCTTCATGAAACATACTTTACTGTGTTTTCTCTTCTCCAAGGAGAATTGGTATATAAACTGGAAACCTATCTTAAAATGTATCTACAAATAAAGCTGAAGTGGAAAATTGAGTCATTTGGCCAATTATATATTCCAAAACAACCGCCGTATCAGGGCAAGGCAAAGCACACTGGGTGTTTGCACGATTATCTCAATTTGTCGCGGAACAAGGGGACTCCCACCTTTCTGCCCTTTGCCCCTTGGCTGAACGGGGACAATCCTTCTCTGTGCGGCCTCGCTTCACCCAGCGGCGTGTGACGATCCCCGGGGAGCAGAACTGAGCCGCGCTGCCTGTGGCCTCCCCGGAGCTGGCGCTGCTGCCCCAGGGCCTGGCTTGCTGGCAGGTAGGGCTTGTTTCCTGGGTTTCCTCCCTCGCTGTTGGTCTCGGAGGCTCTGCTCACATGAGAATCATAACTGAGGCTCTTTGTCCTTGCAGCATGCGTGTAGCTGTTACTCACATCTATCCCAGACATGAATCTGTGAGCCCAAGTGTGGCCCCGGGAGATCCATCTCGATCGATGCATTCTCCTCCACACCCCACCTCCTCTCAGCCCTCCAACGCAATCTGTATCCTGAAAGCAAGACTCAAAGATGAAGAAGAGTTAGAACAGTTGTGTTTGCGTCTTGACTTGCTAAGGTTTCCTGAGAATGGGAGGGAAAGAAAGGAAACCCAGAACTGCATGCTGACGCATGTCCCTAAGCGGGGCTCTGGGGCCCTGGCCCAGCCTCTCCAGCGCCCTTGTTCTGATGAAGGAACTGCAGTCCTGAGCAGACTGACGAGTCTGGAGATGGAGCCGGAGCTCCCTCAGCTAATTCACAAGCAGAGGCAAAGGTGGGGTCATGGGCTGACCAGAGCCCCAGAGTCAGGGTGGCCTGGTGCACAGAGCTGAGAGCAGGCAGGCACACCGTGAGAGACAGGCTGGCAGCTGGACGGAGGAGGAGGCTGGAGCAGGCTTGCTGGACCCAGTGAGCAGGAGCGAGGCCATCTTTGCGGACATGGCAGGCCCATGGTGACAGCCCGGCCAGGCGGGCACCTCCCCCTCCTGACACCTCGTGAGCAGGCCCGTCCTGTGGAGATCACAGGCGACCTCCCTAAACTTAGCTCTCATTTCATCCATCCTGAAACCAGGGTCCAAAATTAAGTTATGAAGATTAACGAGATGAAGTGTCTTTTACAACAAATCTGTGGCCTGGGCATCCTAACCACTAGGCTCTTCCTTCCACGAGGGTCACGCCCTCATGAGCAGACCCCAAACTTGCCCAAATACCTTCTTCCCAGACACCAGTGAGGGCAGCCAACTGCCGCCAAGTCCCTTCGTAGGAGAATCCAGTTTTGTTGGAACGTTGTGTGTGGATCTGTCTGAATAACCGCATGCTGCTTAAACCGAAGATACTGCAGGTTTGCAGATCCGGTGCCTGCCCCTCCCCCCAGACCCAGAAGACCAGTAGCAGCTGGGGTCGACCCTTGTGCCAGTGGTGGGGTCGACCCTTGGGCAAGCGGGTCTACAAAAGGGAGGCCTGGGGGAGCCAAGTCAGATCACTGCTTCCGCCAGCCGGCCGCGGGCCCAGCCCCAGGGAAGCAGGATGAGGCCAGACCAGCCGGCCTGGCTGCCATGAGAGGTGAGGTGGCAGAGGGATCTATCAGTTTGGGCCACCAGGTTAGGAGGAAAAATGAGTCATCCCTCTCAGACAGCAAGGCATCTTAACCCGCATGCACTCTGCAGAAGGGCTCCCCTGGAGGCTCAGCTGGTAAAGAATCCGCCTGCAGTGCGAGAGACCTGGGTTCCATCCCTGGGTTGGGAAGATTCCCTGGAGAAGGGAAAGGCTACCCACTCCAGGATTCTGGCCTGGAGAATTCCATGGATGAGCCCATGGGGTTGCAAAGAATCAGACATGACTAAGCGACTTTCAACAGCCTGCAGGAAGAGTCTGAAATGGCAGAGCTCGCTTCGCGGACGACAAGGAGCTGAATCAGGGTGATGCTCTCCTTGGGGCCGTGTCCGCGCTCTGGGCATGGTGCCACGTGATGGACCAGCCTGTCCGTGCCCACCTCTCGGGCCGCCTGTGCAGCAGAGCAGGGTGAGAGTGCCGGCCCTTGGCACAGCCTGGCTTCCAGACGCTCGCCCTGCGTTCGGCAGTCAGTATATATTTTTTTAGAAAGAGTTCCAGCCTCTCGTTATTGACATACTTAAGACTGTTTGATTCTTAAACCACAGCCCAAATATTTTCTTTTAAAATCTCTGTAAGTATCAAGACCCAGTCCACAAAGAGTACAGTGTGTTCTGCCCGAAAACAGTTGCATTGAAAAATGCTGGCCTTGTTTTTGAGAAAAACACTTAAATCATTTCTTGAGGTCCAGCCATCAGTGCATTTAGATAGAAAATACTTTCTGAAGAAGCAGTCCTTGTTAAATGGTTTAAAAAAAAATGATGCCTCTGCTGGGCATTTAGAAATTCCTCCTGCAGTGAAGGGATAGGAGCCCTTCCAGAAACCATCTCAGGAGAAAATGATTAATTATCCCTAATAGACTCTTTCAGGGCCGTGTTTAGCCTGCCATGTGCAACACAGCAGGAGCCCAGAAGCTGCTTCCAGATCCCCACGGCTTCTTCCAAGAAAACGGACGCGGGGACGCAGCAGGCACCCAGGTCCGTGCTCCCCGAGTCTCCCCCAGCCGGCCATTTGCTCCAGGAGCCCAGAGGATCCTCAGGGCCGCCGTCCACGCGACGCTGCGTCCCTCCCTGCCGCTGCACTCGTGTCTGAGACAGAAGTTGGATCCCGACGGAACCTCAGGGCTCTCTGGGGCCTACGGCGGCTGCCCTGCCAGGGTACCTGGGGTCAGAGAAGGGCGGTGCCCAGCCCCACCGCAGGCGTCCTGCCAGCGGAGACACAGAGCGGCTCTGTCTGCTGACCGCTGGCTGGGCCGGCCGCGCGGCTCTGCACAGACTTTGGCTTGGCAGCTCTGTCTCCAGCCCCTAAATCCTTCGATTCAGCCCCGGCTCTCGATCTGTGCTCTTGGCCAGGGTGAGACTCTTTCTCCGGGTAATTTAAGACCCTGGAGGTGTGCGTGGTGGCATTTCTCTCGCCCTGTCACCACATTCAATTTTCTGGGAAAGGCTCATAAACTGAGATGACAACTAGTCCACACAGAAGCTTTAATTCTTCAGTGTTGCTTTCTGGAGATGCTCTCATTTGTTTCACTTTGTTCTAAAACCACAAGCCTGTGTAAGATAGAACTCAGGCGGGGAGACCCTCTCAGACAGACAAGGCTTTCCAGGCAAAACCTAACCATTAAAGGCAGAAGTCTCTAGAAGTCTCTCATTGCGTCAATAATCAGTAAAAATGAGGAAAGCAGAAACTTTTCTTGGTACCATATTTTAGTTTTAAGAAGGAGAAACAGAAGTGTTGAGGAAAACCAAAAAGTGAAAAGAATTCTTACTGCATGAAAAACAAAGTCCTAGCTGCTGCTGATTTAGTACCAAAAACTCTACCAAACTTTCATGTGTACCGTTTTAGCGATTTTCCAAGTTAACGGATGGAGACTTCAGTGTTGATCACAACAAAGGGGATGTCTGTTGGAAAATGAGGGTCTTGTTGGATGATACTGAGCTGTGACTCCGAGGCTTCTTGGTGCAGCAAGACGTTGGAGCTCTCACCAGACCTCTCTCTCGGGATGTCTGTGATCCTGCTGGGTGGGAAATCTTAACCCTCCCTGCCTGGGTTGTCAACCAACTCCATTTCTCTTCAGTTCAGTTCAGTCACTCAGTCGTGTCCAACTCTTTGCAATCCCATGAACTACAGCACGCCAGGCCTCCCTGTCCATCACCAACTGCCAGAGTTTACTCAAACTCATGTCCATTGAGTTGGTGATGCCATTCAACCTCTCATCCTCTGTCGTCCTCTTCTCCTCCCACCTTCAATCTTTCCCAGCATCAGGGTCTTTTCCAACGAGTCGGCTCTTTGCATCAGGTGGCCAAAGTATTGGAGTTTCAGGTTCAACATCAGTCCTTCCAGTGAATATTCAGAGCTGATTTCCTTTAAGATGGACTGGTTGGATCTCCTTGCAGTCCAAGGGACTCTCAAGAGTCTTTTCCAACATCACCGTTCAAAAGCATCAATTCTTCAGCGGTCAGCTTTCTTCACACCCCAGCTCTCACATCCATACATGACCACTGGAAAAACCATAGCCTGGACTAGATGGACCTCTGTTGGCAAAGTAATGTCTCTGCTTTTTAATATGCTGTCCAGGTTGGTCATAACTTTTCCTCCAAGGAGTAAGCATCTTTTAATTTCATGGCTGCAATCACCATCTGCGGTGATTTTGGAGCCCCCCAAAATAAAGTCTGACACTGTTTCCACTGTTTTGCCATCTATTTCCCATGAAGTGATGGGATCGGATGCCACGATCTTTGTTTTCTGAATGTTGAGCTTTAAGCCAACTTTTTCGCTTTCCTCTTTCACTTTCATCAAGAGGCTCTTCAGTTCCTCTTCGATTTCTGCCATAAGGGTAGTGTCATCTGCATATCTGAGGTTATCGATATTTCTCCTGGCAATCTTGATTTCAGCTTGTGCTTCATCCAAGCTCAGTGTTTCTCATGATGTGGGATTCTCACAAAGCCCTAATCAGTGTGGAGCCTGGGACCATGGTCCCCGGGGGGGTGTGAAGGTGGGCCCGGGTCAGCTCTGGCCCCAAGCTCGCCCACGTGGTCATTTGAGGACTCTGTACGTTCAGGACTATGGCCTGGAACCTGCCATCAACTCGTGGCCTGTGGGCCTCTCCCAGGACAGGCCCTGACAGCGGCTATCCTATCGGAGGGAGCAGGTGAGCAAAGCCACGGAGCCGCTGCACAGCCGGCAGCCTGCGCAGCCATCACCTCACGTTCTTCCTGTGAAAAGCATGGCTCCCGGTTCAGCCACACTCAGCACAGGGAGACCCACCAGGGCGTGGGGATGGGGGCTGGCAGGACAGGACGCCAGCCCTGGGGAGGACAGCAGGCCAGCCCCGACCGTTCCCACAGGAAACCCTCCCTCCTGGCACCGCGGGGATGATGGGCAAGGGAGCCAGGAGAGGCCGCCTGAGCCTGACGCCGGGGCCACCGAGAGATGCCCTCTTTCCCCCGACAGTCCTGCTTTTTTTTCCCTATTTTTTTTGGAGAACTGCGTTTAGGGCCATTAATTCATGCTCTTAACAGCACCTGTTCTAAAGCTCTAGCCCAAGATGAGTTAAATAGAGCTGGTCTCTGTTTGGCACTTCATAAACCCTTCACCGTGTCATAGCTGTTTGTTTATTAGCAGTTTTAGCGTTTACAGACTCATACACGAGACAGACCTGTGCTTTTCTGGCAGAACCGTTAATACGAGCTAACAGACATTCTGTTCAAGTCCTCTCTTGAAGTTTCCTGTCACGTGCAGCTCTGTAAGCTTCAGCCTGTGAGCCGATGTGTGTGCCCACCGTCATCATCAGGATGGTAGGGCTGGCTTAGCCTCTAAATCGTGTCTGACCCTTGCGACCCTGTGGGCCACAGCCCACCAGGTTCCTCTGTCCATGGGATTTCTGAGCAAGATTACTGAAGTGAGTTGCCTTTCCTTTGGCCAGGGGATCTCCCCTACCCAGGGACTGAACCTGTATTTTCTGCACTGACACGTGGATTCTTTACCACTGGGCCCCCCGAGAAGCCTATAATCAGGAAAGAAAACAAAAACTTCACCTCTGAAGAGTCTCATTTAGTCACAGATCCACCGAACTATTGGAAGCAACACAAACAACTCTTAGAACTGCCATAAAACACAGCTGGTATAAAAGCCTCCATGTGAGACATGCGCACTGTGTCTCAGAGAAAACAAGAAAACAGAGCTTAGGCAACGGATGCAGGCTGCGATGACCGAGGCCAGATGACCCACAGCATCAGCAATTCTTGAAGGCACACTTTCTGCTCCAAAGCCATTCAGCGAGCCCTGAGTTTAGAGATGTGGAATATTTCAAGGCAACAATATTTACACGGCTCCTAGCAGTCCCAAGTCATGCGCATCATGACAGTTTCTGAGATCAGTGGATGGAGCTCCAAAATACATGAAGTTAGAACTGACGAAACTGAAGGGAGAGACAGACAGCTCAGCAGTGACAGCTGGGAACGTCGACGCTTCCCTTCCTAATATGGACGGAGAGACAGAGCAGGAGGCGGACAGGCAGAGCGGAGTCCCTGAGCAGCACTGTTAACCAGCCAGACCCAACACACACCCGAGGAACACGTGGCCCAGCAGCAGCAGAGTGAACGTGCATCCTTCTCAAGTGTGCACGAACACACTCCTGGGGCGGCCACATCCCGGCATATAATAGGTGTGAAGAGGCAACATCTCAGAGCTTGTGGGACTCAGCAAAAGCAGGGCACCTGGGGAAACTCAGAGCCATTATCCTTCCACCACAGGACACTGGACAAAACACAGTGAAAAAGAAAGCGCCAGTGGCTCGGTCCTGTCCAGCTCTCTTCGACCCCATGGACGGTAGCCCACTGAGCTCCTCTGGCCATGGGATTGTCCAGGCCAAAATCCTGGAGTGGACGCCACTCTCTTCTCCGGGGGCTCTTCCCCACCCAGGGGGCAAACCCGGGTCTTCTGAGTTGTAGACAGATTCTTTACCATCTGAGCCACCAGGGAAGCCTCCAAATCACTGAGAGATGGATTTAAATGGAATTAAAAGCTAAAGACGCTTACTCTTTGGATTAAAAGTTATGACCAACCCAGAAAGCATGTTGAAAAGCAGAGACATGACTTTGCCAACAAAGGTCCGTCTAGTCAAGGCTATGGTTTTTCCTGTGGTCATGTATGGATGTGAGAGTTGGACTGTGAAGAAGGCTGAGTGCCGAAGAATTGACGCTTTTCAACTGTGGTGTTGGAGAAGACTCTAGAGAGTCCCTTGGACTGCAAGGAGATCCAACCAGTCCATTCTGAAGGAGATCAGCCCTGGGATTTCTTTGGAAGGAATGATGCTACAGCTGAAACTCCAGTACTTTGGCCACCTCATGCAAAGAGTTGACTCGTTGGAAAAGACTTTGATGCTGGGAGGGATTGGGGGCAGGAGGAGAAGGGGACGACCGAGGATGAGATGGCTAGATGGCATCACTGACTCGATGGATGTGAGTCTGAGTGAACTCTGGGAGTTGGTGATGGACAGGGAGGCCTGGCGTGCTGCGATTCATGGGGTCGCAAAAAGTCAGACACGACTGAGCGATTAAACTGAACTTCAGTTCAGTTCAATTGCTCAGTTGTGTCTGACTATTTCCAACCCCATGGACTGCAGCATGCCAGGTTTCCCTGTCCATTACCAACTCCTGGAGCTTTCTCAAACTCACATCCATCCAGTCAGTAATGCCATCCAGCCATCTCATCTTCTGTCGTCCCCTTCTCCTCCTGCCTTCAATCTTCCCCAGCATCCGGGTCTTTTCCAATGAGTCAGTTCTTCACATCAGGTGCCTCATGAATGAATGAGGTAACATTTCTAGCAACTGTACAGAAATAAAAGGAATAAGAAGGGGATGCTGTGAACGTGTGATACATAAAAATCAGATAACTTACATGAAATGGACAAATATCTATAGAGACAAAAATCGAGAAAACTTATTCAAGAGGAAATGGAAAATCTGAATAACCTTATAAGAAAGAGATTAAATTAATAGTAAAAAAAACTAACCAGAAAGAAAAGCTCAGGCTCAGAGGCCTCACCACTGGCTTGTACTGAATATTTAAAGACGAACTGATACAAACTCCTCCAAAATATAAAGAGGAGAGAGCAGTGCTCTGGTTTTACTTAAAGCCAATATTACCCTGAAATCAAAACCAGACAAAGACATCACGCAAAAGAAAGCTACTGGTCAGTATTCCTTATGAATATGGATGCAAAAATGCACACAGAAAGTACCAGAAAGCTGAGGTCAGCAACATATAAGAACTACACACCAGGCCCAGGTAGGATCAACTCCAGGAATGCAAGGTTAGTTCACCATCCGAAAGTTAATTCATGTAATACATCATATCAGTAGAATAAAAACCCCACATGATCATGGCAGTAGACACAGAAAAAGCCTTTGACAAAAATCCAGCACTCTTTCATGACTTAAAAAACAAACCCTCAAGAAACAAGGAATCGTGTGGAAAAAAACTCAGCTTCATTTAAGAGGCGGCCGTGCAAGCCTCAGAGCTAAGAGTTCACTTGCTGGTGGAAGTCTGGGCGCTTTCTCCTGAAGACCAGGAGCGAGAGAGGCGTGCCTGCTGCAAGGCTTCTCTTTCGTGCTGGAGGGACGACCTGGGCAGTTAAGAGGTTTCGTGGTTGCTTTGGCCTGCAGAAAGCGGGGGCAGAGAGGGGGCGTAGCTTCAGAATATGGGGCCTCTTCTGGTAATGATGACGATGGTCTCAAACTGACCAAAACAGTCACACGACTCTGAATGTAACGCAGAGCCTTGAACTGTATTCTGTAATTGGACGACTGTGATGACATGTGAGTCACATCTAGACAAACTGTACGAAGTGTGCACGGACCCTCTGAAGAGCTTCGCTAAAGCGAGCGAGGCAACGCACTTCCCGTGAGGGCTGCGGATCAGAGCCTGGGTGGGAACGGTGGCGGACGCAGCCGTGCTCCGTAACCTCTCCTGCGTCCGGGGTCTCTCTCTCCGCCTCGCTGTCCCTGCTCCTGCATCCGCACTCCCAGGGCCTCATCCCACACAAGTCAGTGTCCCCGGGGATGGTCCTGGCACCACGTCTTGCACGTGGTAGACATCCAATGAGCACAGGGAACGACTGAGCGATTAAACTGAACTTCAGTTCAGTTCAATTGCTCAGTTGTGTCTGACTATTTCCAACCCCATGGACTGCAGCATGCCAGGTTTCCCTGTCCATTACCAACTCCTGGAGCTTTCTCAAACTCACATCCATCCAGTCAGTAATGCCATCCAGCCATCTCATCTTCTGTCGTCCCCTTCTCCTCCTGCCTTCAATCTTCCCCAGCATCCGGGTCTTTTCCAATGAGTCAGTTCTTCACATCAGGTGCCTCATGAATGAATGAGGTAACATTTCTAGCAACTGTACAGAAATAAAAGGAATAAGAAGGGGATGCTGTGAACGTGTGATACATAAAAATCAGATAACTTACATGAAATGGACAAATATCTATAGAGACAAAAATCGAGAAAACTTATTCAAGAGGAAATGGAAAATCTGAATAACCTTATAAGAAAGAGATTAAATTAATAGTAAAAAAAACTAACCAGAAAGAAAAGCTCAGGCTCAGAGGCCTCACCACTGGCTTGTACTGAATATTTAAAGACGAACTGATACAAACTCCTCCAAAATATAAAGAGGAGAGAGCAGTGCTCTGGTTTTACTTAAAGCCAATATTACCCTGAAATCAAAACCAGACAAAGACATCACGCAAAAGAAAGCTACTGGTCAGTATTCCTTATGAATATGGATGCAAAAATGCACACAGAAAGTACCAGAAAGCTGAGGTCAGCAACATATAAGAACTACACACCAGGCCCAGGTAGGATCAACTCCAGGAATGCAAGGTTAGTTCACCATCCGAAAGTTAATTCATGTAATACATCATATCAGTAGAATAAAAACCCCACATGATCATGGCAGTAGACACAGAAAAAGCCTTTGACAAAAATCCAGCACTCTTTCATGACTTAAAAAACAAACCCTCAAGAAACAAGGAATCGTGTGGAAAAAAACTCAGCTTCATTTAAGAGGCGGCCGTGCAAGCCTCAGAGCTAAGAGTTCACTTGCTGGTGGAAGTCTGGGCGCTTTCTCCTGAAGACCAGGAGCGAGAGAGGCGTGCCTGCTGCAAGGCTTCTCTTTCGTGCTGGAGGGACGACCTGGGCAGTTAAGAGGTTTCGTGGTTGCTTTGGCCTGCAGAAAGCGGGGGCAGAGAGGGGGCGTAGCTTCAGAATATGGGGCCTCTTCTGGTAATGATGACGATGGTCTCAAACTGACCAAAACAGTCACACGACTCTGAATGTAACGCAGAGCCTTGAACTGTATTCTGTAATTGGACGACTGTGATGACATGTGAGTCACATCTAGACAAACTGTACGAAGTGTGCACGGACCCTCTGAAGAGCTTCGCTAAAGCGAGCGAGGCAACGCACTTCCCGTGAGGGCTGCGGATCAGAGCCTGGGTGGGAACGGTGGCGGACGCAGCCGTGCTCCGTAACCTCTCCTGCGTCCGGGGTCTCTCTCTCCGCCTCGCTGTCCCTGCTCCTGCATCCGCACTCCCAGGGCCTCATCCCACACAAGTCAGTGTCCCCGGGGATGGTCCTGGCACCACGTCTTGCACGTGGTAGACATCCAATGAGCACAGGGACTCCAGTAGACAGCGCCTCGGAGCCAGACGCTTCTGGCCTCAGTCGAGCGCTGCACCGTGTGCCGGTCCATGCATTTTTTGCCCCTGTTCTCCTCTGCCCAGCTGTCTCTGCCTGTGCTTCTGATTCCCTCTGGGCCTCTCCCTGAACGGTTTCTGCTCATTGTCTTCCGCACGTCTCTTCTGTGCTGCGCTCCCTCACTCAGAAGTCCTGAAAGGAAGGATGCGGGGACCTTCCCACTGTGCGGCCTGAGCGGCTGTGAGCTGGGCTCTGTCATCAGGACGCTAAGCGGGCCACTAGGAAAGCTGGCCCCTAGGCAGATCAGCTGTGGTCAGCTGTGGCACCAAGCAAGTGGCATGCAAATGGACTGACTGGGACCGCCTGGAGAAGTGTTTTAGTCCCAGTGGCTGCTCTGAGGCCGAAAGCTTGCCTGAAGTTGGCAGGAATCCTGATTCACCAGGAAGGGGACAGAATGGACGCAGGGTAGATCACTCACTGCTCGGCAATGCTGCGGCCCCAGCGAGCCTCACGCACTCCACCCACCAGCACAGGAGCGTCTACTGGTCTGGGCGAGGCTAGCTTTTAAGCTTCTAAATGCCTCTGTGAGCCTTCCTGCCTTCTGGACACGTCAGTGAGTGAACCAAAAGCAGGAGAACATCACGCGGCCAGTCCCTCGCCACTCACTTCTTAACTAGAAACAGAAGCTGCTAGAACTCTTATACAATATCCCAGATTTCTAATTTTCTGCATTTTCGGAGGAGACTTGGATAATGGCCGTATTTGGAATGCTTATATGGGCCAAAGATTTTTTCTAATGTTCATCCCAAATTTGACATGAAAAGAAAGTATAAGCATCATGCTGTTGCTGCTGCTAAGGCGCTTCAGTCGTCTCCAACTCTGTGCAACCCCATAGACGGCAGCCCACCAGGCTCCCCTGTCCCTGGGATTCTCCAGGCAAGAACACTGGAGTGGGTTGCCATTTCCTTCTCCAATGCATGAAAATGAACAGTGAAAGTGAAGTCGTTGTCAGTACGGACTGAGATCGTTGGGATACCTGATGTCGGGTGGTCCGAGGAGGTAGATACCCTAAAAGGTCCGTTTTCATGACCTCACCCCACGGTAACGGAAGAGACTATTCGTAGTATGGACTCCAGTTTATAGTCACGAAATTTTTGTAACGGTCTATAAGTATTTCGGTGTAGAAATCACATATTAAATTTAAACTAAATATTATATCGTGGATTAGATATATATTAATTAGGATAATTAAATTCTTGATAAGACTTTACAGTCTAACGTAAAGAAAGTAAAAGTGCGATAAGATTCTTCTCCGGACTTAAAATTTCATTTACCAGTTGGTACCACTGAACTCGAATGTCTTTCCTTTGAAATTGTTGATCTCATCTTCTTTTGTACGGTGTCTGGAGAAGGGCCGACAGACAGATTTACACCTACAACCTCTCGTCGAGCGGAAGGGGAGACCCGTATCCTAGGTTTGTGGAGAGTCGCACTTCGTGGGACGACCACAGAGGGTCAGAAGTGTCCCATAGCTGTCGTCGTAGCACACACTTCTGCTGAGCGCGAAAATTGAAGTCGTTCTCTATTCAGACTTCGGGTCTCAGGGTACTTCATCAGGTCTCGAACAAACCTAACGTCCTGGGTATGAGTGACAACTAGTCTGCTACCTTGTAAGGTCTAGTGGCTCAGTAATCCTTTTAAGTTTCAGAAAGGGTATTTCTGTCCAAGAGTCTTACTATCAGATGTTCGGTCTGTCTCTCGTCGAGGACCGTCGCCCCCTCTCCCTTCCTTTCGTGGCTCAATCACCCGGACATCGTGCTCCTTCGTGGATCGGTTGTTCTCACTGACCTCTGGTCGACGACGATTCCCCGTCTCGGGTCCCGTCCGCAGGCGAGTTCTGTCCCGGTCCTCCCGCTGAGGGAGAGGGTGACCGTGGCGGAGGAAGTCGGAGTCTCGGTCGCTGCTGAGACGGTACGAAAAGTTTCGACACCTCCATTCAGGAAAACGACAGAGTACACGGACTAGCTGGCTTTAAAGAACAATTACAGTCCTACAGAGTCACGTTTATCTGACTAAACCTGGCTGTGCACATCGAAACACCTAGGACAGGCTCCCAGAACCCAGGCTAACCACTTGTCTATAAGGTGATCCTGCTAAGGGTGGAATTTCTGGTGATAACAGGGCCATGCTCAAATCCTTTTTGAAATAGGTAAAAGGATAACATATGCATGAAGTCGAGGTAACTAGCTTTCACCATAAAGTGCTTTTTCTCTGCCTACATTTTAAAGATTTCATCCCTTTCAAAAACTCAGAGGGAACCAGTCCTTTAGGGTAGAATCTGTCCATTTCTGACTAAGGGGTTATCTCTCTCTGTAATTTACGTCAAAGAGTCTACTGGAGGAGGGCATGATAACCCACTCCAGTGGTTTTGCCTAGAGAATCCCATGGACTGAGCAGCCTGGTGGGCTACAGTCCATGGGATCTCAAAGAGTCAGACATGACTGAGCGACTAACACTTTTTTCTTGTTCTCTTACAAGTCAGGCCCTAAATTTGCTCAAGCTCTCCTTATATGTAATCACTTTCCATTGTTCCAACAACTGACCTTTCCCGAGGAAGTCAGATAAGTACTCGCAGAGAGAGGCCTCAGTGTTACACCTCAGCTCAGCGAACCTGGGCCAGCCACACATCATTAAATCTCCCAACCCTTCAGACGTTTTGTGCTCAGGCCCTGGCCAAGTGTTTCCCCTGATGAGGGAGCCCCTGTGTGTTGTACAGCAAATGCAGCCCATGTGTTTTCCACGCATCTACACTTGGCTCATCAGATTGTTTTATTAGGGCTCTTTGACATCTAAGAAGTCACTTCAGCCTTTTCTCTCAGCCCCCACCCCCAACAACAGCAGTAACAAAAGACTGAGTCTGATTTTCATCTTAGAAACCACATGGTCTTAAGCAGATTCAAATCCAAAAGAAAAACAAAAATTTCCCCTTAATATTGAAAATTCTTGTATCCAGTTTTAGGAAAGGGTGTGGAAAACGTGTGAAAAATGTTGTATGTTAAAGTATTTTGTTTGATCAAGTACTCACATCGGGTAGTTTATTAAAACTAAATATTAAACAGTATTAAGTAATTTTTAAGTGTAAACACACAAACTATCAAGTTTTCAGAAATGACCATGAGTGGTGTCTTGGTGGATATTAAGAGATGAAAACATACGCAAAAGGAAGCGGTCGGCTCTGAGTCATGTAACCAGAGCGAGTCTTGCTGCGTCCTCTCCTCCAGGCCAGCCCTGGCCTTTGTGTCCACCACGTGTGTTAGGTGTGAAGCGCTCTCCAAACCTACAACGAAAACACTGACGTTCATCCAAGGCCAAGCACGTGACGAATTCAACCTCATTTCTGTGCCCAGAGTTTGTTTAATCATCATGCGCAAGACATCTTGGTTGTTTCCAGCATCCTTCTGGACCTGGAGCACAGAGCTGGGTGATGGAGGAGGTTTGAGCCCCGTGAAAGGCACCCTCGCTGTTCCCCAGGCCCTGCCGCGGGCGTCAGGGGGCGGGGCCCTGGTGTGAGCGTCGGGGGGCGGGGCCCTGGGGTGAGCGTCAGGGGGCGGGGCCCTGGGGTGAGCGTCAGGGGGCGAGGGGCGGGGCCCTGGTGTGAGCGTCGGGGGGCGGGGCCCTGGTGTGAGCGTCAGGGGGCGTGGCCCTGGTGTCAGCGTCAGGGGGCGTGGCCATGGTGTGAGCGTCAGGGGCGTGGCCATGGTGTGAGCGTCAGGGGCGGGGCCCTGGTGTGAGCGTCGGGGGGCGGGGCCCTGGTGTGAGCGTCAGGGGGCGTGGCCCTGGTGTCAGCGTCAGGGGGCGTGGCCATGGTGTGAGCGTCAGGGGCGTGGCCATGGTGTGAGCGTCAGGGGCGGGGCCCTGGTGTGAGCGTCGGGGGGCGGGGCCCTGGTGTGAGCGTCAGGGGGCGTGGCCCTGGTGTCAGCGTCAGGGGGCGTGGCCATGGTGTGAGCGTCAGGGGCGTGGCCATGGTGTGAGCGTCAGGGGCGGGGCCCTGGTGTGAGCGTCGGGGGGCGGGGCCCTGGTGTGAGCGTCAGGGGGCGTGGCCCTGGTGTCAGCGTCAGGGGGCGTGGCCATGGTGTGAGCGTCAGGGGCGTGGCCATGGTGTGAGCGTCAGGGGCGGGGCCCTGGTGTGAGCGTCGGGGGGCGGGGCCCTGGTGTGAGCGTCAGGGGGCGTGGCCCTGGTGTCAGCGTCAGGGGGCGTGGCCATGGTGTGAGCGTCAGGGGCGTGGCCATGGTGTGAGCGTCAGGGGCGGGGCCCTGGTGTGAGCGTCGGGGGGCGGGGCCCTGGTGTGAGCGTCAGGGGGCGTGGCCCTGGTGTCAGCGTCAGGGGGCGTGGCCATGGTGTGAGCGTCAGGGGCGTGGCCATGGTGTGAGCGTCAGGGGCGGGGCCCTGGTGTGAGCGTCGGGGGGCGGGGCCCTGGTGTGAGCGTCAGGGGGCGGGGCCCCGTCGTGAGCCACGCCCTGCACCCTCCTCCCTGGAGCACTCCAAACACAGCCAGGGACAGAGAGATGCTCCCGAGTGCGCTTCTCCATGCGGCCTCAATCCCACGCGGATCTGGTGTGGCCTCCCCGGGCCAGAGACTCATTCTGACTGCTGCCGCCCGGCTGGGCTTTCAGCTTTAACCGGCCCAGGAAAGGGTGTGGCAGCTTATCAAAACCGCACTTCACTCTTTCCCTGCAAGAGTCTTCTCTCATGAAGGGATTTAAGTTTAACCAACCGCAGGAAATTTATGGTGGCAAGAAAAGAAGACTGTTTTCTTCTTTCAGTGCTAATTATTCCCCTAAAATATAGCTGCTACATTTCCTGAGTTTTGATGATCGAGAGAAATGACCTTCATCTTGAAAAAATGTTTTCTCATTAGTGAATCACACTCGTCTTCATCGTGAAGTCGCTCAGTCGTGTCCGACTCTTTGCGACCCCATGGACTGTAGCCTACCAGGCTCCTCTGTCCACGGGGTTTTCCAGGCAATAGTCCTGGAGTGGATTGCCATTTCCTTCTCCACACTATGTCCTACTAAATCCTGTGAAACACTTCGAAAAGAAGTCTGGAATAAAAATTCTGACATCCCTATGTTCTGGTGACTGGGAGCTTTTCAAAAGTGAGGCTAGGGGCATGCAGTTGGAACTCTGCATTTATTTAAAGCATCAGAGTCTGCACTTCTTGTTAAAAGGTTTTATAATTTTTCTCAGACATGTCATCTGTGTAAACTGTGCTTCTGGTGAGGTCAGAGTCCTTAAGATCAGGACGATGGCCTGTGAGACACAAGTGGGTCTCTTCCAAGTGGACTTTCCCCAGAAGCCTTCCTTCCCCTGGAGGTCTCCAGCCTGTCCAGCCACTGGCCTGTCACCCCAGCGTCTTGCGTTACCTGTCCCAGACTGCTGGCCTGTTGGGTCCCACGGTCCCTGGACTTGCACCAAGGCGGCCTGCATTTCCACTGGTCAGCCGGCAAACTTAGTCCCAAGACCAGCCCGTGGCCCCTGCTCAGGTGGCGTGCCTGTGCTGAGACTCTTCTTCTGGAAGCGTTCATAGCTCAACAGAGGAATCTTATCGTTTGTTTCTTCTGAACATGCAATAGATACATAGTGATCGTATGAATTAGTCCATCAAGAAAAGTATGAGGAGACCATTTACATTACCTTTCGCCTCAGCTGCCTGCGACACCGGCTGTTGGTGTGTGCGCATGTTACATGCGCACGTATAGAAACTCTGTGGCGCTTAGGTGCTGCATGCCTTCTTTCTGCAGCTCACAGGTACTAGAGCTGAGGGGCTCCCAGCCGGGGCCCCGTGCGCTCCGCTGGTCTTGCCCTCACCCCTTCTGCTGTCACCTTGACATCGAGGCTGGAATCAGGAAGGGAGGCCCAGGACTGTCCTTCCCACACCAAGCTCAGCAGGTGCCCAGGATGAGGGAGTCAGAGAGGACCCTGCCTCCACAACCCACCCCAGAGGCTGCGGGACAGAAAGTGGCAGGCTGCCCTCTGGGCCGCGGAGAATCACCATTATCCTCGAGGAGCTGTGCTGGGCGGGAAAGCCTGGGTTTGTCCATTTGTCTTCTGTTCTCTTGGGATTACACCAAGGAGGGAAATTGCTGGTTGTATGGTAAATCTATGCTTAATTTCTGAGCAACTGTCTTGCTGTTTTAGAAAGTGGCTGCATCATTTTACATTCCCATCAGCAATGCATGACTTTTGATTTTTCCACACCATTGCCAACACTTGTTACTTTCTTTAATTATAGGCATCCTAGCGGTGTCAGTACTCTCTCATAGTTGTTTTTAAGTGCATTTAATGACTAAAGATGGTGAGTTTCTTTTCATGTGGTTATCGGCCACCTGTGTATCTTTTTTGAAGAAATATCTTTACAAACCCCTTGCCCTGTTTTCACTGGATCTCTTTATTTTCATTGTTGCACTGAAAGTTTTTCTCATATATTCTAGACACTAGATCCTTGTCAGATAAGTGAGCAACAAATATTTTCTCCCATCGTGTGGGTTGTCTTCTATTTTCTTGCTATTGTCCTTTGACAATAAGGTCTTGATATTGTCCTTACTTGTTTAACATAGTCAGACTTTCTATTTCTTCTGGGGTAACTCATGGTAGTTTCTTACTCTAACCTTTATTATTTCTTTCCTGAAGCTTGCTTTCAGATTTCTAGTTTCTTAATGTAGAAAGTGAATGTGAACGTCACTCAGTCATGAATGACTCTTTGCGACCCCATGGACTATACAGTCCATGGAATTCTCCAGGTCAGAATACTAGACTGGGTAGCCTTTCCTTTCTCCAGGGGGTCTTCCCGACCCAGGAATCAAACCCAGGTCTCCCACATTACAGGTGGATTCTTTACCATCTGAGCCACCGGGAAGCCCAGAATACTGGTGTGGGTAGCCTTTCCCTTCTCCAGCAGATCTTCCTGACCCAGGAATCAAACCAGGGTATCCTGCATTGCAGGCAGATTCTTTACCAACCGAGCTATCAGGGAAGCCCTCTTAATGTAGGTGTTAGGTTATTTGGAATCTTTCTTCTAACCAAATCTATTTAGCTTCTTCAATGTGTTAATTAAGTTTACTTTATCAAATTAACGTTCTCATCAAATGTGGGAGATTTTCAGCCATCATTTTTTCAAATATTGTTTCTGATGAGAAATTTGTTGTCATCCTTACATTCACTCCTCTGTACGCATTCCTTGTCAGCTATTAAGACTTTCTCTTTTTAACTGGCCTTGAGAAATTTGACTGTCATTGTGGTTTTGATTATCAGTGTAATTTTCTGCATGCATCATTGTGCTTGGGCTTTGTTGAGCTTCTTGGATCTGTGGGTATATAGTAGTCACTAAATCTGGAAATTTTTTGACATTATTTACTTAAAATTTTTTTCTACCCCCAAGCCATCCTTTTTTGATGACTCCGATTACGTCATGTTAGTGTGCTTTTGTTCAAAGTTCACTTATGTTCTTTACATTTGGTCCATCATTTTTTTTATTCTGCGTGTGTGTGCGTGCTTTTTTTGGAGGGGGGAGGAATACTTTCTGTTTTTAAGTCTTCAAGTTCTTTATCTTTTTACTGTTGATGTATAATCCAATTTAGTGTATTTTCCACTTCAGACATTGTATTCACCAGTTCTTAAAATTTGAATTTTGTCTGTTTTATATTTTATGTTTCCTATTAGATTCCTGAATATTTGAATTTTATTACAGTAACTGTTTCAATGTCCTTCTCTAATAATTCTACCATCTGTGTCCATTATGGGCTGGTTTTAATGGATTAATAGTGTCATTCATCTTACATCAGGTCTTTCTGCTTCTCTGCAGGCTTAGTAATTTTTGATTGATACCAGACAAGGTGTAGCCCATCTTATGGAGAGTTACATATTTTTTAATTCCTGTAAATATTCTTGAGCCTTGCCTGGGGTTGCAGTTAATCTTCTTGCAAGCAGTTTGAGCCTTTCTTTTCTTGCTTTTATGGTTCATTAAGTGGGTCTAGAGCAGTGTTTATTCTAAGAGTGACTATTTCCCACCATCAATGCGCGACGTCCCTGCCGCCGTAGCAGATGTCCCATGAGTGACGAGTTCTTCCAGTGTGGCGGGCACGATGTGTGAATTCCAGCCACTGTTTTCTGGTAATCTTTTAGAACGGTTTACTCCCTGGCCCAGTACACATACACTCACGAGTCCTCTGTCGAGCGGGATGCCTGCGGATCTCTGGAGTCTCTCTGGTGTTGTCACGCTCATCTCCAGCACCGAGTCCTGTGCACTCTGGTTGCCTTAGTCTCACCAGGCTGTCACCCCGTCTCCTCAGCTCCAGGGGTCTTGCAGGTTTTGGCTGGTGTTCTGATCCTGCAACACGACTTAGAAACATATCCAAGGCCGAGACTCGAAGCAACCACAGACCTCAGCTCAGTAGCTCTCCATGTCTCCCATCCAGACACTAACCAGGCCCATCCTGCTTAGCTTCTGAGATCAGTCATCTGTTGCTCATCAATCACTATCCTTCTTTGTCTAGTCCTAGTGTTTTGAAAATCATTTTTGCATAGTTGGTGTGAACTTTTTATGGCTGGCTCAGGCAAAAGGGTAAATCCAGAACCTGTTACTCAAGTTTGGCTGAAATCAGTCTAGTGATACCAATCTTTTAAAAAAAAGAAATCAGGAAATAGAGTAGGAGAAAATACTTCTTAACTTGTTTTATGGGGTTAAAATTACTCTGATATCAAAACTTTTGAACAATGGTGTTGGAGAAGACTCTTAAGACACTGAAGCTGAAGCTCCAATACTTTGGCCACCTGATGCAAAGAACTGACTCCTTAGAAAAGACCCTGATGCTGGGAAAGATAGAAGGCAGGAGGAGAAGGGGATGACAGAGGATGAGATGGTTGGATGGCATCACCGACTCAAGGGACAGGAGTTTGAGTGAGCTCTGAGAGTCAGTGATGGACAGGGAAGCCTGGCGGGCTGCAGTCCGTGGGGTCACAGAGAGTCTCACATGACAGAGCTACCGAACCGAAGTGAACTGCTGTCAGGACTCACTGAAGACGATACACAGAGAGGGAGACACAGACCGACTGGACTCAGGAGCGCCAGCACGGAAAATGTCAACAGAATAATAGATGATTGAATCCGATCAGCTCAGTGCAGAGTTCTGACAAAACATGGTCCACTGGAGGACGGAATGGCAAACCACGTCAGCGTTCTTGCCTTGAGAACCCCTGAACAGTATGAAAGACATGACACGGAAAGATAGACTCTCCAGGTCGGTAGGTGCCCGATATGCTCCCGGAGATCAGCGGAGAAGTGACTCCAGAAAGGATGACGAGACGGAGCCCAAATGAAAACAACACCCAGCTGTGGATGTGACTGTTGAGGGAAGTAAAGTCGAACAATATTGCATAGGAACCTGGAATGTTAGGTCCATGAATCAAGGTAAATTGGATATGGTCAAACAGGAGATGGCAAGAGTGAACACTGACATTTTAGGAATCAGCGAACTAAAATGGTCTGGAATGGGTGAATTTAACTCAGAATACCATTATATCTACACTGTGGTCGCGAATCCATCAGAAAAAATGGAGTAGCCCTCAAAAAAAGAGTCCAAAATGCAGTACTTGGATGCAATCTCAGAAATGACAGAATGATCTCTGTTCATTTCCAAGGCAAACCATCAATATCACAGTATTCCAAGTCTGTGCCCCAACCAGTAATGCTGAAGAAGCTGAAGTTGAATGGTTCTGGGAAGACCTACAAGACCTTCTAGAATTAACAGCAAAAAAAGATGTCCTTTTCATCACAGGCAACTGGAATGCAAAAGTAGGAAGTCAAGAGACACCTGGAGTAACAGGCAAATTTGGCCTTGAAGGACAAAATGAAGCAGGGCAGAGGCTAAAAGAATTTTGCCAAGAGAACGCACTGGTCAGAGCAAACACCCCCTTCCAACAACACAAGATACAGCTCTACACATGGACATCACCAGATGGTCAACACCAAAATCAGATTGATTATATTCTTTGCAGCCAAAGATGGAGAAGCTCTATACAGTCTGCAAAAACAAGACCAGGAGCTGACTGTGGCTCAGATCATGAACTCCTTATTGCCAAATTCAGACTTAAATTGAAGAAAGTAAGGAAAATCACTAGACCATTCAGGTATGACCTAAATAAAATCCCTTATGATTATACAGTTGAAATGAGAAATAGATTCAAGGGATTAGATCTGATAGAGTGCCTGATGAACTATGGACAGAGGTTCATGACACTGTACAGGAGGAAGTGATCAAGACCATCCCCAAGAAAAAGAAATGCAAAAAGGCAAATGGTTGTCTGGGGAGGCCTTACAAATAGGTGTGAAAAGAAGAGAAGCGAAAGGCAAAGGAGAAAAGGAAAGATATACGCATCTGAATGCAGAGCTCCAAAGAATAGCAAGGAGAGATAAGAAAGCCTTCTTCAGTGATCAATGCAAAGAAATAGAGGAAAAGAACAGAATGGGAAAGACTAGAGATCTCTTCAAGAAAATTAGAGATACCAAGGGAACATTTCATGCAAAGATGGGCTCAATAAAGGACAGAAATGGTATGGACCTAACAGAAGCAGAAGATATTAAGAAGAGATGGCAAGAATACACAGAACTGTACAAAAAAGATCTTCATGACCCAGATAACCACGATGGTGAGTGTGAAGTCAAGTGGGCCTTAGGAAGCATCCCTACAAACAAAGCTAGTGGAGGTGATGGAATTCCAGCTGAGCTATTTCAAATCCTAAAAGATGATGCTGTGAAAGTGCTGCACTCAATATGCCAACAAATTTGGAAAACTCAGCAATGGCCACAGGACTAGAAAATATTGGTCTTCGTTCTAATCCCAAGGAAAGGCGATGCCAAAAAATGCTCAAACTACGGCACAATTGCACTCATCTCACACACTAGCAAAGTGCCTCTCAAAATTAAATCCCCTAATATCTAAAATAGATGGCAGTTCATGACCAGGTGTTTCTTCCCAGTGGAATGGACGTGAATGGGCACACTAGTGCAGTCATCGCTGGGATCAGTAGACAGAATTTCTGCTCCGCCACGAAGCTTCCCTGTGCCCCTTTCCAGGCAGGTCCACCTCCAGAGGAAGCAAGCGTCATCACTTCTGTACCACAGATGAGCTAAGTCTGATCTTGAGCTTTCCATAAGCTCAATAGAAACCCTTTTATGTCTAGGTTCTTTTAAATAATAATATGATTGTCTCAATAGATTCAGGTAAAGCATTCAACAAAACTCAATCCTTTTGTGATGAAAATCCCCCTACAAAATAAAACCAACTACAAGAAAGCTACAGTCTAACATCTTTATTATCATTATTGTTAAAAAAAATAATCTTTATTCAGCAAAATTGTGTGTATTGGAACTGACTCATTGGAAATGACTCTGATGCTGGGAAAGATTGAAGGTAGGAGAAGGGGATGACAGAGGATGAGATGGTTGGGTGGCATTACCTACTTGATGGACATGACTTTGAGTAAACTCCAGGAGTTGGTGATGGACAGGGAGGCCTGGTGTGCTGCAGTCCATGGGGTCGCAAAGGGTCAGACAGGACTGAGCGACTGGACTGGACTGAGCTGACTACTGCCGTGTTAGCTCCATCATAACCATGACGTTTAACAATTTGGTGCCCAGTGATTTCCTATTACACTGTAAGTTTAGTGATATAGGTGTATTACTTACAGAAATCTCAGCAAACGCAAACTTGAGTGTAAGAAAACGCGCCTGTATTATGTCAAAGCTTCACATAAAAGCCAACAGAAGACCGGCCACTCTCACGAGGCGTGCTTTGTGATGGACACACTGCGTACACCAATGGCAAGGCACTGCGTGTTTTCTCTTAGGACCGGGAAGACAAGGATAGCCTTCCTCATCCTTTCTATTCAGCATTGTTCTGAAAACCTTCCTATTGAAATAAGGCAGCGAGGAAATATAAAAGCACGAAGGTTAAAAAGAAAGATTAAAAAGAGTTTTATTTGAAAAGATAACATTGTTTATCAGCAAATCAGTTACTAGGATGAAGCAATATCTAGGGAGTAAAATGCAATTTTATATATACTGCAGTGAAGCTATTGAAATATTAAATGAACCCTATTCACAGTATCAGAATAAGTAGGAGCGCTGACTCCTTGGAAGGAAAGTCATGACCACCCTAGACAGCATATTCAAAAACAGAGACATTACTTTGCCAACAAAGGTCCATCTAGTCAAGGCTACGGTTTTTCCTGTGGTCATGTATGGATGTGAGAGTTGGACTATAAAGAAGCTGAGCGCTGAAGAATTGACGCTTTTGAACTGTGTTGTTGGAGAAGACTCTTGCGAGTCCCTTGGACTGCAGGGAGATCCAACCAGTCCATCCTAAAGGGAATCAGTCCTGAGTGTTCATTGGAAAGACTGATGCTGAAGCTGAAGCTCCAATACTTTGGCCACCTGATGCAAAGAGCCGGCTCATTTGAAAAGACCCTCATGCTGGGAGGGATTGGGGGCAGGAGAAGGGGACGACAGAGGATGAGATGGCTGGATGGCATCACTGACTCTATGGAGATGAGTCTGAGTGAACTCCGGGAGTTGGTGATGGACAGGGAGGCCTGGAGTGCTGTGGTCCATGGGGTCGAGAAGAGTCGGACACGACTGAGCAACTGAACTGAAATGAACTGAACTGAACATTTAGTGAAATACATGCAAATCATTTATATTGAGAATTTTTAAGCAACACTGAAAGAAATTAGAAGAAAACTAAAAAAAAGGACAAACATACTCTGTTCATAGATTTTCAGACTCAGTATCGTTAATTATCTACAAATTAATCTACAGGTTTAACACAATCCCAGGCAGATGCTGATGGACTCAGAGCTGATGAGTTGATTCTCAAACTTACTTAGAAATTTAAAGGATTTAAAATAGCCTGGAAAATCCCGTGAACGAAGGAGCCTGGTGGGCTGCAGTCCATGGAGTTGCTAAGAGTCGACACGACTGAGCGACTTCACTTTCACTTTTCACTTTCATGCATTGGAGAAGGAAATGGCAACCCACTCCAGTGTTCTTGCCTGGAGAATCCCAGGGACGGGGGAGCCTGGTGGGCTGCCGTCTATGGGGTCGCACAGAGTCGGACACGACTGAAGCAACTTAGCAGCAGCAGCAGCAAAATAGCCAAAGCAACTTCAGAAAGAACAAAATTGGAAGACTCACACTAAGTGACTTCATAACTCACTACAAAGCTCCTGAATCTGAGAGAATGGACCCTGAAGAAGCCCAGAAGAGAAGGGGACTCAGTCAACAAGCTGTATTTCACCCTCTGGATGAACATGGAGGAAATGAACCAGAACCCCATCCTTAGACCCCTACAGCAGGAATTCAAGATGAGTCATAAAAGGGAAGACTGTAAAACTTTCAGAAGAAACAGAAATATATTTTTATCCTTCACACTAGAAAAGTTTCCTTACAGTGGATTCAAAAACCCTACATGTAAAGTCGACAAGCTGGACTTCACCTGAGCAGAAAGCTGCAGCACCGAGTGGCACGGCCAAGGACGTGAAAGAGCCAGTCAGATGGAGGAAACATCTGCAAGGCACATATCGGACGAAGCCTCGTGCTCAGCGCACGCAGTGAGTTTCCACAGACAGATGACGAACGACCCTAACACAAGGAGCAGAAGACTCGGACACTTCTCCAAGGAAGATGTAGGATTTGCCAATAAACCCTTGAAAGGAGTTCAGCATTCCTCATCATCAGAGAAATATCAGTTAAAATCACCACAAGACACCACTCCACTAACCTCAGATGGCAAAATTTAAAATTTTGAGAGACCAAATGCTGGCAAGGTTGTAATTAACAGGAATTCCTATGGACTGCTGATGGAAGTCTAAAACTGTTGCACCACACTTTGGAAAAGTTTGCAAAAATTTCACTCGTTATCTATTTCCCTTAAAAAAGTCTGTCCATAAAATATCTTAGACAAAATGTGATTCATAATAGCTCCAAACTATAAACAACCCAACATCCATCAAATAGATAAACTCATGGTGTATTACACAATGGAACATGACCCAGCAATAAAAGTATTAACTGGCTCCCACAGCCTCTTGTTAGAATCTCTAGAACATTATTCTGCATGGAAGGAGGCAGAAACAGAGGGTTTTATACCGGATGCTTCCATCTGAGTGAAGTTCAAAAGCAAGGAAACCTAACCTGAAAGGATGGCAGTCAGGACTGTGGATGGTTATGGAGGATGGGGATGGGCTTCAACTTAAGAATCTTCTGGGGTGATTGACAGGTTCTATATGTTGACTGGAATGGTTACAAGTCAAGGCATCACTTCCATGAATGCAAGTTTTATCTCAAAAGTTGAAGACTAATGCTAATATTGACAGAGTGTTCCTACTTAAATTGGACAAACACTTCTTTCATGATCTGAAGCAAGAAACATAATGGAAAAACACTAGGCAAAGAAATATGACCTAGTAGAAAAGGGAGAAAAAAGTTCAAGATTTTTCACGGCAATTTGGGAAACTTATTTTGTAGGAAAAAGCCACACCGCGGCGATTCACGACTTCACTCTCAGCACTGCCGCATAGACATTACAGAAAGGGTGACATTTTAATGCAAACAAAACGCTCACCATGTGCAGCTGACCCCCAGGGTGACCACGAAGCGTCGGGGCGGCTTGGCCTTTGATGCTTTAGTGGACCTGAAATGCCCACCACGATTTATGGACAAACCCATAGGCTTGAGGTTTTCCAGCTCCTCCATCCTGCAATTTAACCGCCCTGTTCAATGGCGGCGACCTCTTTCCACGCTCCTGAGAGGATTTATGGGGTCTGTCTGCTGATATTCAAGCCCTCCTCCTTCCTGAGTCTGTTTTATCTGAAGTGAGAGGCATGCTAGCTGCTGCCCCCCTGGCCACATGGGAGAATCTCATCCCGTGTGTTTATGGACAGTCTGTGCCCACACCGCACAGTGTTCCCTTAACATTTATTTCCACTCGCTTCAGCTGGCCCGGTCCCTGTGGAGCCTGGAACCTAACGAGGCCTCCGCCCGGCGGCGGGGATCTCGCCTGCCGCCTGCTGGTCTGCTCAGTAGGCCGCTGAGTTCTGCCTCCTCTCTCGCCGGCGACTGACTGCATCCTCAGCCCCGGCCCCCGGCCTGAGCGGGCGCCTGAACCCCGGCTGGGGGCATCCTTGGCACCGCGCCCTGCCGCGCCCCTGCCTCGCCTCTTTCCCGCGGAGAGTGGTCACGGCCACTCATTTCCTCCCTTCTCACTCTTCCCGTGCTGGGGCCACAGCGAGGCGAACTTTCCACTTCTGGTGTCTTCCCAGGTGTGGTTCCCCCCTTCCCTATAATCTGGGGAAACTAATACCCCAGCCTTTTGGACCTGAGGCTGCCTGAACCATGAACGTGTTGCCCACATCCCAGCAGGTGACTCGAAGGAGTGTAGCAGACGGAAGCTCAGACAGGAGTCTGGCTTTTCCAGTCGCGGTCAGAGACACCCTCAGGTTCCCATCCGCATCATCAGCCCCAGCTGAGCCGCCAGGGAACTGAGAACACTGGGGTGGGGAGCCTACCCTTCTCCAGGGGACCTTCCCGACCCAGGAATGGAACCGGGGTCTCCTGCAGTGCAGGTGACTCTTCACCAGCTGAGCCACCAGGGAAGCCCAGGAATACAGGAGTGGGGAGCCTTTCCCTTCTCCAGGGGACCTTCCCGACCCAGGGATGGAACCGGGGTCTCCTGCAATGCAGGGGATTCTTCACCAGCTGAGCCACCAGGGAAACCCAGGAATACAGGAGTGGGGAGCTTTTCCCTTCTCCAGGGGACCTTCCCGACCCAGGGATGGAACCGGGGTCTCCTGCAGTGCAGGTGACTCTTCACCAGCTGAGCCACCAGGGAAGCCCCATCAACCCCAAAGGATCCTTAAACTGGGGATAAGCAGATGCTATCCTGCCACCCCCATCTCCCAGTCTGGCTTCTGTGGTCCTTTTCCTTTTTCAGTCTGACTTGAAAATTCTTGGAAGATAGGAGAGGAAGGGCAAGCCAACTATTCTGCAAACCTTCAGGACAGATGAGCTGGAAAGCTCCTCAGACCTTTAAGGGGCTATGATGGTTGGCTATGAGACTTTGCTTGTTTGTTTTTTTAAAAAAGATCTCATCCTGTGGTCCTCATTCTGTCGTCAATGGCACTGTATTTTTTTTCCTGATAAAAGGAGATTTATTAAAACATCTATTCCTGGGCGACTTAAAAAGTCTGTCTAGTAATAAAGAAGTTTTTCAAAATCAGAAGTCAAGAAGAATTCTATGTAATTAAATGTACTTTTGGCTAAGAGATTTATTTTAACTAGTGACTTTGTGAATGTGTGATAGTACAGACTCACCTGTTCATTTTCTGTTGCATTATTTTCTGCTGCATTATTATTGACTAACACAGGGCTTCCCAGGTGGCTGGGCAATAAACAATCTGCCTGCCAAAGCAGGAGACACAAGAGGTGTGGGTCAGGAATGCTCCCCTGAAGAAGGAAATGGCAGCGCACTCCAGTACTCTTGCCTGGGAAACCCCATGGTCAGAGGAGCCTGGTGGGCGACAGTCCATGGGGCCGCAGAGAGCCGGACACAGCCGGTGACGGAACGCATGAGCCAGTGCGCGGTGAAGACGCGCCGTGCAATCAGTCCCGCCAGCCAGAGCGCCGCGGGGCACAGCTGTGCATCACTGTGAGCTGCGTGTCCCTGCTGCCATCCCCGTGGTGTTACGCAGGGTTTACCTGAATTCTAGTGAGGACACGGCCCCAGATGCATCATTATTCTTACGGAGCAAAATCCTTGTCCATCTCCCAGTTTCTGAGTGGTACTGGAGTAGAAGCACATTCTTCTGAACAGTACATGTGGGTTATTAAATAATACGAATGCATGCTTTTCTCACATATGTATATATCGCTGTCCCCAGAGTCTCACCTCCCAAGTCCTCTTCAGAGTGTTTCAGATGGCCCCTGCCTCCTCACTGGAACAGGCAAGGCCACTGGCAAGGTCACCAACAAGGCCATCCAGGGGTCGGTGCTCACTTGTCACGCTACTCAGCTCCTGGCCAAGCTCCTGGGCTACACGTCCGAGCCTCCACCCTGCTGCCCCCCAACCTTCCAGCCTTTCCCGATTCTCCCGCCAAACACTGAGCAGGGCAGGCTCCCTCCTTGGCACTCGGTGCCCCCTGCACCTCCTCCAGCCGGGACCGAGGCAGCGTGCCTGTGAACAGCCCTGGAGGCCGCTGCTTTCTGAGTCACCCCCAGCCTCCCCCATCCTGGCACATCTACCCCACAAGTGATGCCAATGCAACACTCTGCCAGAGGCTCGGACACCACCCACGCCCTGCCCAGCCCTGCTCCACAGCAAGCGGTGGGCCCACCGTTCTCTTAGTCATGTGTCCTCAGTTGGATCCTTGCACGCCCCTCCTCAGAACCTCGCATCTCACGATCAATTCAGTCATAGGTTGTATTGGCCCAGCCTCCAACATGGCTCCCCGCTGCCGCCGTCCAGGGTGGCCATGTGTCTGAGCAGCCTCCTGACGCCCGCGGGTCCCCTTCCCCTACAGTCAGCTCCTGCCAATGGCCAAGCGGTCCCCGCAAAGCATAAACTAAGCGTACCTGTTCTTATTTAGAAAGTCCCAGTGGCTTCTCCCAGTAGTCGAAATCCATCTCAGACCCTCCCCTCCTCCCGCAGCTGTTTCCCAGCCTGCCTTTCCCAGGTGGGCACCTTTGGCCTGCGGTTCTCTCGCTCTCCTGGCGCGGGTCCTGACACAAGCTTGTGCCCCGCTCTCACCCCATCCTCAGGGGTCCCTCTGCAGGGAGCCTGCTCCCCCAGGTGTGTGTGCACGTACGAACAGTGCTGAGTCCCCTGGCACGCTCTGGCTGTGAAGGGTCCTCCAGGCTCCGCGTAGCTCAGTGCCGGTACCTGACTGGTGCTGTTTCACCCGCGCATCACGGATGGAGACAAAGGCCTTCCTCACGTGGGCGCGGCCTGACCACCGTGCTCCCGGCTGGTCCCGGAAGCGTCTGGTGCTGCCTGTAGGAGCCCACCCCCCGGCGTGGGGGAGGGCTGCATTAGCCGCGCGTGGAGACCCTTCTGTCCATGGCAACAGCCGCGGACGCATCCCCAGGCTGTCGCAGGTGTCCTGTGGGTGCTGGTGGCAGCATCTCCAGGTCTTACGGCGACTGGGAATGAGCAGCAGCTGGTGGCAGACTGGGCCGCCGGGGCCTCCTGGGACGTGGCTGCGGGGGAGGCCACTCCAGTGTCGCCAACACCAGCCGGGAGGAGCGGAAGCTGACCGAGACGCTGGAGTGGGGCGAGGGCAGGTATCACAGATTTTAACCCTCAGCTGAGGACGTGTAAGGCGGCTGCTTCTGTTTTCATCTTGCTGTCACCTACGAAAAAAAGAGCTTGGGGGGGGTTGATATTTAACCTTTGACAAAAGAGAAAAACTTTCAAAAATCTAAGTGCAGGATTTTTTTTTTTTTTAAATGCAACTTACAAATGGAACCAACAGACTATTTCATCTAGAGAAATGTCTGGAATAGTGGTTACAAAAACAAATGAGGTGGCTTATCTACAGACATCCAGATGTAACTTCATAAACATGAAAAGTCAAGTGCCACATGGAGGTTTTTTAAAATTACATTACATAGAATCCATCTTTCCACTGAGTATTCTATGTTGATTAAATTATTAAGATTAATAAATCTTACATGAAGCTGAAATTCTCAGATAGTATGCAGTCCAAGACAACAAATATTGGTTAAATTATAGATTCCAATTTTGACTGATAAGGAGTCAATGAATGAGTTTTATGTATTTGACTTAGAAAATAAAACCTGGTTTGAATATTCAAACTGTACAGTTTTTTAAGCTGGTTAATAATCTTCAGTAACAATCTTTATCGTTATCTTGTTTATCTCAAGATAATGAGATTTGAACCGGAGTCTAAAACAACTGTTATGAACTATGAAATGAGATGTACATGTTAAACTCTGAGAGGTTAAAGGAAAGAGCTACTTTCATCCAAGAGTAAGGGTTCAGCGCATGAAGGCGTTTGAGACGATGCTTTGAGAGGGTGACTGAGCTGGAAGGTGCAGAGCAGAAACCACTTTGGGGGTGAAGCACACGCACGGCAGTCAGAGGATGCTTTGAGTGAGGATGTGTCTGTCTGGGTGACAGAAATGCTGGGTGGATGAGCAAGCGTAATCTGGCAATCGTGAGGGATATAGCTTTACGATGGAAAACCCTGAGTTCCAAGTGTAGGAGTTTAAATTTTATATGGCAGGTCAACATCTTAAGAAGCAAGTAAGCCAGCTCGACTCTCTTACCTGTCTGCTGGCCTCATGCAAAGAACCCAGAAGCTGTGGGGCTAGAGAACCACACCGTGGAAAAAGTCAGGAGTCCAAGCACCACATTCCCAACAGGGTGGGAAGGAACACTGAGCTTCCAATTCACTGTTACCAACTTTTTGTGACAATGACATCTTATTACTGCAGCTGCCATTAACACGACACAGTGACGCCTCCCGCTCGCCAGCCTCCGCTGCAGGCTCCTGCACACGCTACCCACAGGGAGAGGGAGGCTGGGCAAAGGCTGAGACGGACCTGCTCCCTGAGTCTCTCCTGCTTAAACAGAGCTCCTCGGGGGACCAGAGCAGGCATTGCAGAGGAAGCCGATTATATGGGCACTGCACGTTGCAAGAAATGTTTTCACCTGACTCGCTGTCTCCCCGGTTGGATATAGACTAGAAAACTGACCGTGTTTAGCATGAAAGCTAGCGTATTTAGCATCGTTTTCCCACCACCCCCTCGAGACCCATGAACGAAATGACGTGAGGAAATCGCGAAGGAACATTGAAGTCACTGGCTGAGGCGTCACGAGGACAGGCAGGCAGAGGGTGTGTGTCTTGCCCAGCACAGGAAAGTGGTGATTTGGGGCATTTATTAGATTAAAAGCAACAGGAGGTCGGGGGCTCTGCTTGGCTATGCTCCTCACCTTTTCCTACCTCCCAATAGCTAGTAACTCCATGACAAATAAAGAATGAATATGTAATGAGCAAATAGCTGTGAAAGGAGAGGAAATACAGGTGCCAAAGACACCGGGAACCACAGCCGTGAGAATGAGCTGAGGAACAGGAGCGACGAGCCTGGTGCGCACGCCCAGCCTGCATGGCCCTCTCGGTACGTTCAGCTACTCAAGACGAGGAGCCCGGCGGCGGAGCAGGCCCCCAGCCCACGGCGCGCGGGCGTCACCTGCCCTTCCGCGGAAGTTCTGTCTTGTGTCTGTCTTTTTCTCTGCAGCTCGGCAAAGCAGCCTCGTCTCTGAGCCCAGCCCAGTCCCAGAGGTGTCTGCACCATCGCACTCAGCACTGGGTCAGCACCCAGGCAGGTCTCCAGACTTCCTGCTGGATCAGCCCAGCAGGCGACGGATGTTCAGACAGGAGGCGTGTAGAGAGAAGAGGGAGGTCTCCAACTGACGTCTCTTGCCTCCGCCTGATAGAGACGAGGGTAAGAGATTACCGAGGAGAGAAAGGAACACAGTCTCCGTCCTGGCCACGTGCAGGGTTGTGGATAAGAACCCAGGCCTCTGCCTCAGTGTCCACCACAGGGCACAGTCGCCTGTGCCACAGGTTAACTGAAGCCAAGTTGAACAGAACTTAAAATCAAGCTTCTCAGGTGCACGGGACACATTGCACGTGCTCAGTCTGCCAGCACGGGTGCGAAGCATCTTGACCATCCCCGAAGACCTGCTGTACAGTCCTGGCTTCACAGACACCAGAGACCAAGCCGTTTCCTGCATGCATGGGTAATGTCTGCGTGGAGAAGGATGCGCTCAGGAGCGGACTCTGGGATTTCGGGGGTGTTTTCTAGTTCCTCCAACAGGAGACACATTGAGAATCCCTTTTCTAACCCCATACCATAAATAAGTGAATGGCTCTTGCAGGAGCATTCAAATATAGACAATGCAGAATTCTCCTGAACATCAGATATGGCCAAGGCGGTATTCCCATGAGCTACAACCTCAAGCTTGTTTTTGAAAAAGGAACTTTGCTTTCTTTTAAATTTGGGTTTGATTTTCAGTGGAGTCACAGCATCCCTGTAGCAGGAGATCTGACCTTCTCACTTCCGAGGGAAAACCACCGTCACTGAGTCGCTGAGCCCTGAGTCGTTGCGTTTGAACTCGGCTGCTTCTAGAGCTGCGCTCCTGTTTCTCCTCCCAGGGAGTGAGCTGTGTGTTCCAGAGGGGACCGTGTATCTTCTGTGTGTCTTCAGGGGAAGACACGTCTGGTTAGCGCCACTCCTGGACGCCACAGAGAGGAGTTCACCCCGTCTGGTCCTTGGCCATCAGCCTCCACTTCGGCCAAGGCTGCCGACCATCCCCAGCCACCGTGGCCCTGGGCCCTGGAGCCCGGCGACAAGCAGCGGCTCTGCCGCCCTCTCTCTGCGGGCCCGGGCGGGTCTGGGTCGCTGCAGTAGGACTCTCTCCTCTGCCCTGACCCCCGTGCCCCCCTCCTGTGCTGTGAGCCCCGCACCCAGGCAGACAGAGGGGCCTCTCCTGAGCCCTGCTTCCCAGAGAGCAGCAGGGGTGGGAGGCAGGACAGGGGGCCACCACTGCTCAGCCACTCAGCCTGGTCCCAGCGATTTCCCTGCCCCTGAGGCCTCCACTCCCTCCTGCCTCTCTGCTCCCTCCTGCCTCTCTGCTCGGGAAGTCTTGCGTCCAGTCTGCCTTATGCGACCCCCAAGACCCACACCCCACGCTGAGCTCTGTTCCTGGAGCCACTGTGAGACTTGAGATTTCACCACCCCCTGCCACAGTTTTCAGAAGCTTGTGTTGGAGCCCAAAAGTAAGACTCCGACTCTCAGTTTCAGAGGCAGTCATCCTGTGTCCTGCCTTCAGTGGATGCTTCCCGAGACCTCAGTGGCAGCCACGGAGCACCCAGGGAAAGGGCGGTGGAGGCAGCGGGGGTGATGGGGTCCGGGGAGCGGATGGCACTGGGACGTGGATGTTAGCAGGCTCATGCCGCACGCTCTCCATGGCAGATGCCAGGCTACTACTGATCTCTTCACAGGCAGATTTGTGTGATAGCACTTGCCTTATAGCATCTGGAATAACCGGCCTACTTTGTAATTCTCTTAGATTACGGGGTCTCTGATGCTTTCTGTTCCGACCTGGAGATTCTAGCAGTTGGGTGACCTGCTCTGCTTTTCTCTGGGTTCAGTTCAGTTCAGTCGCTCAGTCATGCCCAACTCTTTGCAACCTCTTGAACCGCAGCACACCAGGCCTCCTGTCCATCACCAACTCCCGGAGCTTGCTCAAACTCATGTCCATCAAGTCAGTGATGCCATCCAACCATCTCATCTTCTGTCGTCCACTTCTCCTTATGCCCTCAATCTTTCCCAGCAACAGGGTCTTTTCCAATGAGTCAGCTCTTCACATCAGGTGGCCAAAGTATTGGAGTTTCAGCTTCAGCATCATTCCTTCCAATGAACACCCAGAACTGATCTCCTTTAGGATGGACTGGTTGGATCTCCTTGCAGTCCAAGGGACTCTCAAGAGTCTTCTCCAACCCCACAGTTCAAAAGCATCAATTCTTCAGTGCTCAATTTTCTTCACAGTACAGCTCTCAACCATACATGACCACTGGAAAAACCATAGCCTTGACTAAATGGACCTTTGTTGACAAAGTAATGTCTCTGCTTTTGAATATGCTGTCTAGGTTGGTCATAACTTTTCTTCCAAGGAGTAAGTGTCTTTTAATTTCATGGCTGCAGTCACCATCTGCAGTGATTTTGGAGCCCCCCAAAATAAAGTCTGACACTGTTTCCACTGTTTCCCATCTATTTCCCATGAAGTGATGGGACCGGATGCCATGATCTTCGTTTTCTGAATGCTGAGCTTTAAACCAACTTTTTCACTCTCCTCTTTCACTTTCATCAAGAGGCTCTTTAGTTCCTCTTCACTTTCTGCCATAAGGGTGGTGTCATCTGCATATCTGAGGTTATTGATATTTCTCCTGGCAATCTTGATTCCAGCTTGTATTTCTTCCAGTCCAGCGTTTCTCAGGATGTACTCTGCATATAAGTTAAATAAGCGGGGAGACAATATACAGCCTTGACGTCCTCCTTTTCCTCTTTGGAACCAGTCTGTTTTCCATGTCCAGTTCTAGCTGTTGCTTCCTGACCTGCATATGGGTTTCTCAAGAGGCAGGTCAGGTGGCCTGGTATGCCCATCTCTCTCAGAATTTTCCTCAGTTTATTGTGATGCACACAGTTTCTCTGGGTAGTTCTTCAATTTAGGCCAGAAAACAATGTCAGGCACTTCCTTCGTGGTCCAGTGCTCCAGGCTTCATCTTCCAGTGCAGAGGGTACAGGGTTCGATCCCTGGTTGGTGACCTAAGATCCCAAGTGCCTAGTGGCAAAAAAGAAAAAAAAAAAAAGCAAAAAAAAAAGCATAAAACAGAAGCAATATTGCAGCACATTCACTAAAGACTTTAAAATGGCTCACATTTTTAAAAAAAGTCTTAAAGAGAAATTTCAGATGAAATTCAAGATATAAGGTAAATACGGGCTGAAGAGATTCAACAATGTAAACTGCTGTTAAGACCCTAATATGGGTTTCAATTTCATAAATAATAGCATCATTTTGTTCTCTATGTGTTCTCTACCATTTCACCCATATTTTCTCTATTGAGAGTCTAGTTTAGCAACTTCAAAAATGCTGACAGATCAGTACTGAGAGTGAGAACTGAGTGCATAGAAAATCATATATATTCACACCCACAAAGACAGAACTGCTCAGATTCCTCTCATAACAGACTGCTACCAAACCATAATCATGCCTAGTAAATGTCAGGCTTGCTATGTCGCTGTATATCTTCCCATCCTGGCTTTCGTCAAGATAAACAGGAATTATTGCTCAGATGACTTCTGAGAATCTTCACACTTGGTAGAGATGACAGACATGAGTGAAATATTAGGAACGTATTTGCACAGAGTGAGAAACTCTCTTTGAATCAAGAGCATCACTTGTTCCTCACATCATAGTCGGCTGGCTCTCATCAGCAGCATAGAGAGGTGGGTTATTGTACACATTTTAGCTCTGAGCTGTGGGGAAAGGAAGCAAAGTGAGCTTTCTTTAATAACTGGCATAAATTTCACAGTTTCCAAAAGCAAAATAACTGATGCATAAACATTTTCAAAATAGAGTTTTTGTGTTTTGTGTTTTTTTTCCCAGCAGCATAATGCAAATCATTGGGCAAACCACACCATCTTCTCCTCCACAGCCGCATGAAGTCGAGACACCTTTAGGGCGGACTCACAGGTCATTCTTGCTTTCCTCAAAATAAACATGGAGTCCTTAGCTTTATTTTCTCTAAGTGGTGATCTCAAAGTCCTTGTCCAGATGTTCTTCTTTATAAGAATTAAAAAGGAAGAATTTTATCAAAGTATATAAAGACTCCTGAGTATACCCATTTGCTGTTTTTGTTATTAAAATATCACTAAAAACAGCAGGAGTGGACATAAAATAACCAGATGCTCTTACCCTCTCCATAGCTGTGAACACATGCTTTTTCCAAGTTGATGTGATAAGGACATGAATTAACTGGATTCTGATAAGAAGCATAGTTGGCTTTCTCTTCTCAGAGTGTATTTAGTGGATCATGAACTACCTGCTCTTTCTTCATCGGATGAGAGTAAACTGTTGTTACAGCTTTCTTCCTTTCTTTTGGGTTTATATGTCAGAGGTCAAACCATGACCTTATAAAACATGACCTGAGGTGCTAAGGGGGCCTGTGGAGAAGGTTTTACGTGGAATCCACTATAAACGAAGAAAGAATTGAACCCCATTCACCCGTGCGCCAGCAGCTAGAGGCTCCCATCTACAGTCTCTTTAAATTTCTATGCGCATTTCATCTTTGTAATGCTCTCCTCTTTCGGGTAAGTTTTAGGAATTTGGAAACTGGAGTTTCAAAAAGACATACAGAATGTGTGCTGATAAGACGCCTTCAGTCAGCAAGGGGAGCCCCATTCCATACAGTTAGTCGCTCCACTCTACACGCATCGAAGATTCGTTCTGGTTTCGGACACATAATAAGCTGCGTTCATAAAGCTCTGGGAACTTTGCCATCGCTAGTTGTGACCCATGAAGAAAGGAAATCCTCTAGGGCCTGGAGGACCTCTCACACAGTGGCAGCAGATGGCATTTGGGGCCACACAAATCCTAAGAATCATTTTATAGACACATTTTCCAGACTAGCTCAATACAGGCCTTCATTTCATCCCAAGACGTTACTAAGTTAAAACTGAGAAATGCCGCGATTGTCCAGAAGTTCGAGAATGGACCGGTTGGTTTCATGATCATCTTTAATGAGCTCCCCAGGCCCCTGACTTTCAGGAGTGCAGCAGGCGGCTTCTTGAGCCGCCTGACTGTATCCCATCAGTCACCTTGCACTGTTTTCATTCCTTGGTCATCGCCCTGACGATGAGCTAGAGGGGATAAAAAAGGAAGCGACGGAGTCGTTTACTTGCCTCAAAATCAAACCAAATATTTGTTTGAGGTTCCGAATATTCAGATCCGCGCCCACTAATTCTCATTTCACTTCATGTTCTGCACATCCTTTTCCAGAGCCAAAATGCCCTTTCCTCCACTTGTTTATTGATTTAAATGTCTTATGTAAAAGTCAACAGGAACAGATGATTTTTTTTTTTAAAGAAAACACTTTGGTTCTTATGTGCCCAGTGAAAAACTTTATTTTTCTCACCTTTCAAATATTTTTCTGTGTATTTAGTTTTCAGCATCCCAAGTAGGTTGCACGGTTTCTTTGAGTTTATTCTGTTTGTGGTTCACTGAATTTTGAATATATAAATTTCTGCCTTGAACAATATTTGGGAAGGTTTTAGTTGTTATTTTTTCAAATAAGTTTTCTCCAAACATCACTTTCTGCCCCACTCCAGCTATCCAGGGCTGTGAGAGTGAACATTTCGAGATTATTCCACAGCTTCCTTAGACTCTGTTCATTTTCTTCAACTGTTTTTCCTCTGTCATTCAGATGAAATAATTTCTATTCATTGAAATTAAAGTTCATTGACTTTTCACTCTGCCTCCTACATTTTACAAGCAAACCCACCCATGGGATGATTCAGTTTTATCTATTGCATTTCTTAGTTCTAAAATTTCCATTCCATGCTTCGCATTTTCTCCTGAGAACTCCACTTTCATTCATTTCCAGAGTGTTCACCCTGATCTCAAGGATCATAGTTGCAGTAGCTGCCTTAAAGTCTTCCTCTGATAATTCCAGTGTCTGGGTCACGTTGAAACTGGCATCCGTTGATAATCCTTTCCTTTGAGTGTTACTCTTGATTTTCTGGTTCATTGTACTTCAAATAACTTGGGATTGTATCCTGGACATTTTTAATACTACACTATGAAATTTTGAATCCTATTAAAATCTTCTGGAAAATATTAAATTTTGATGCTGTTGTTTTAACAGGAAATCCACTCAGTTATCCTTCCCAGCTCCGGGGCCCCACTGGGCTTTCCTTTAGGGTCAGAGCTGCTTGGGAAGTTCTATTCATTCCGCAGAGCTGAGACAAGAGAAGAAAAAATAATAAGGAGCTTTCATGCTCTTCAAATACTGGGTCCTCTTCTTAGTCAAGTTTAAGTTCTTCAGCCAGAAAGACAAGTTTCCGCTTAGATTTTCAGATTTTCGTGCAGTCATTACTGTCAGAGCGCCGGGAAGTGGACTGCCAGACAAGAGGGCCAGGAGGGAGAAGTAATGGCCGGAGAGAGGGCAGCAAAAGGGGTCTCTTTTCTCCAGAGGATCTTCCTGACCTAGGGATCAAACCCAGGTCTCCTGCATTGTAAGCAAGACACTTCGCCCCTGGAGAAGGAAATGGCAACCCACTCCAGTACTCTTGCCTGGAGAATCCCATGGACGGAGGAGCCCGGCGGGCTGCAGTCAGTGGGGTCGCACCGAGTCAGACGCAAGTGCTCGAGCGAACAGCAGGCTGCAGGGCGCTGGCTGCCAGGAAGCAGCCGAGGTTAGCTTTTCTCATAGTTTGAACCGCTCATGGAAGGATTATGTCTTGACAATGAATTACAGTCAGGACTAATTTATTAGTTACAGTCAGGACTATTATTTATTATTAAAGTGATTATCATTCTGTGAATCTGCTTAAGGTTGGCCCAAGTTTTAATTAAATAACATCCATTCCATTTAATTCAAATTCAAAACAGTGATTCTACCTCATTTAAAGGGTATCTAAGAAACTTGAATTTAATTACCAGATGTAGATAGAAGCACCTATTTTTTAATGAAGCAATCACTCAAAAATCTGAGGGAAAAAAAGCAGATCATTTGATTAAGAGTTGGATAAAAAGCCAGATAAAAGGATAAAAGTCTTCAAAACTATGGGAAGATGATAAAATTACGCGTCTTTTCAGATCATATAAAATGAAAAGTGCCTTTTAGAAAATGTTGCAAACATTTTTTTTGTAGCAAAGCAATAACCATAATTTTTCTTTTTTTCAAAATGTAAAATGATTGCACTTTATAATAGAAGAGAAAGCCATTCCCTTCTCCAGAGGATCTTTCCAATCCAGGAATTGAACCCGGGTCTCCTGCCTGCAGGCAGATTCGTTACCCTCTGAGCTACCGGGGAAGCCTCCGTAAAATAGAAGGGAAAGAACAAACAGATCAGTATTTAAAATTACAAAGCTTTAACTTGATTCCTAACACCGAGGAATCTCTGTTGCCCTGCGTCACAGCTGGTTTGGGTAGCAACAGGTGCTACAAAATCGTGTAGGGAACTGTGTGTGTCATAAAAGTTGTGGGCTCCGTGGCACACGTGCCCCCATGATAGTCAAGGGTGAAGACGAAGGGGAATTACATTTTCTGACGGATCACGTAGACAGACGTTTCTTCAGTTAATTTTCAAATGAAATCTGTGAGGTAAAGTGAAACGCAGAGCTATTCGAGTTACAAACATAACACGGAACACAGTCACACGGCCTGGTTCACAGCAAACCAGAGGCCAGGATCTACGATCCATATTCCAGATCCAAATTCACGGACTTGAAAAATGCAAGATATTTTAATTGGTCTGTGACAAAATGAAGCCAAGACATGCTGAATCTATTCAATGTTTAAAAATTACCATTCACGCTTAAAATCTTTCTGCTTTTAGATTTTTTTCCCCCAAATGAAACAAGATGATAGTAGATTGGAGCAAATCTCTTTAAAAAGTTTCCTTGGCAAACACATAAAAATGTAGAATTGGCAACTGCATGTTTCCAATTTCAAATTCATTAGAAAATTCTGAGTTCGTGAAAATTCTGACCATATAACCTATTTCAAACTAAGCTTTATCTCAGTCGACAGTATGGCTTCTTCGTCATCAGAGTGCAAATACCATAATCGTTGTTTCCACTGTATCCCGTTAGTAGAAGCTCAGCTGCACACACATCCTTCTGTACTACGAGGCGGACATTTAAAACTGCAGCTCGCTCCTGCACTCCTGGGTGACCCTCAGACTTGCCAGAGGAAGAGCTCAAAACCACTGCACTGGCTTTGAATCACGATCACATTTTCCAGAGAAATATTTTTAGCTTCTTCCAAAAGATAATGACAACTTTCTTAGTAGAACCACCGTCTTCTCCACTTACAAGAATGCCACGTAACCACTGAAATTCCTAATCAGAAGATCAAAACCTTAAATCCATGTATCCATTTCTGAAGGAAATGTGGATTCATTAAAAAATCCTTACAGTGACCTAGATTTCTTTTTAAAAGGCAGCTCTGATATGTCCGTGAATCAGCATGGCATTAGAGTTGTAATGCTGGCCTTCCCCCCGTCGCCTTGAAGTGTGGAAACACTGCGGGCTCTCCTCCACAGTGACAGAGCCCGGTGTCACCGGCTCACCAGCAGAGGAAGGGCTCCCCAGCCGGCCTGCGGCAGGCTGTGCGCGGCCCTAAGCTCGCCGGTGAGGCAGCACGATCCCCTAGTTCCACCAAACCCTTGCGTTCATTGTGCTGCTACTTTTTAAATCGGTTGAAAACCTAATAAAGACGCAGACAACACTTTCGGACTCTAAAGGAAGGCTTTAGAACCGCTCAGCGTACTCACAGCTTCCCAGATGGCGCCAGTTGTCAGAGCCTGCCTGCCAGTGCAGGACATGAGGTGCGGGCTCGATCCCTGGGTGGGAAAGATCCCCTGGAGGAGGAAGTGGAAACCCACTCCAGTATTCTTGCCTGGAGAATCCTGTGGACAGAGGAGCCTGGTGGGCTACAGTCTGCAGGGTCACGAAGAGTCGGGCACGATCAAAGCCGCTTAGCATATGCGAGCGCCCAGGCACAGTGCACTTTAACTCCAGGGTGGACGAGTCTGTTCATGCTGACTGCAGGCCTGTAACTTGTGGGAGCTGAACAGCTGAGAATCTGTCTGCTGGCAGGGGCTGGAGACTCTGAGGGCCCCGGGGGTGTCTGGGGGCCTCCTTGACCTGCAGGCTGATTCTGGAGCCACTGCCGCTGGGCTTCGGTCTTCGTAACTCATCAGACAGTGGGTCTCCCACCTGTTCAGAGGCCTTTGCATTTTCAAACGGGGCACTCAGAGAACTTTCTGGTGTAAAAATGGAGAAATGAATTTAATTTTTTTTTCCCCAAAGCTTGCGCATCTTCATTCAGCCACATCCATTTTGCTTTTCGGCTTCCATGGAATGTAGGTTGAACTGGAAAATATTTGTGGTTGGGACAAATATGATTTTATTGGCATAATAAACAAGATACCCATCAGGAATGCTTTGGCTGTTAGTGTTTAAACTGCTCTTCACTAGGCTTTTCCCTACTCGAATTTTATCTTCCTTCCCAGCCCCTCCTGACTCACATTATGCTTGAAACCCTGGACTCCTTTCCATCAGTGAGGTTTCTCCTTTTCTTGCAATAGGTGTTTGCTCGCTTAGATTGCGGGGGACACGGTGGTAAAGAACCTGCCTGCTGAGTCAGGAAACAAAGGAGACACAGGTTTGATCCCTGGGTCGGGAAGAACCCCTGGAGGAGGGAACAGCAATCCCCTCCGAGATTCTTGCCTGGAGAATCTTGTGGACAGAGGAGCCTGGTGGGCTGCAGTCCATGGGGTCGCATGCGACACGTTTGGATGAGACGGCTGACGGCACGCCGGATCTGAGTACCACCTTAGAGAACACAGCAGCTGCGTGGGTCTCCTGCGCGGGTCCCCTGCGCGGTCATGTGTGCAGAACCCTTCATCTTCTCACAGGCATGGCAGCGCCACCCCAGCATCCCCCCACGGGCCAGAGCCGGGCTCCGGGGGACGCAGGCCTGGGTGCTGCTCTGGTGGAGAAGGTGGGTCTGTAAGGAGGTCTGGTGGTCCGTGGTCGCCCTGCATGGGAAGAAGGCCAGAGCGCCTTGCGTTGGGGCTTGTGGGGAGAGGGGAGGAAAGCCAGGGAAAGGAGGGATTCACCTAGCTCTCCGTACCCTCCTGCCCCTGCTCGAAGCTTCATGGCAATATATGCAACCAGCACGAAGTTTGACAGGCTGGTTTATTGACTGGTGCGAAGCAGGAGGGCAGGGAGCTTCGCCCTGGGCTGTGATGGATGCGGACAGGCCTGGAGGGCCCCCAGCCACAGCAGCCTGTGACTCGGGTGGCTGGAGCAGAGTCCCCTCCGGTTCTACGGGACTGGAAGGACACGGTGAGGCTGCGGTTGGTGACGGGCGGGCGAGGTTGGCTGGAGGCTCCCCCGAGGCCGGGTCCTGCCCAAGCGGACCTCCCTCAGGAGGCTGCTGCCCTTCCTGGGCCTGTGCCGCTTGTCGGCCCATCCGTCCGGGAGCCCCGGTCCCTCTGGCCCAGGGGACACCTCGCTTCTCTCATCAGCCTGGGTCCCGGGGTTGGGGGTTGGGTAGCTGAGAGGGCTCAGTGAACTGACGCTGCGAACTGAACCACGCTCCCCACACCTGGGGTCCGCTCAGCCCCAGGCCCTGCGGCTGGAGGTGGGGTCTTCGCAGACGTCAGATGAGGGCGCTGGGGTGGGCGGGCCTCTGCTGCACTCGGCGCCCTCGTGGGAAGAGGAGGTCAGGACGCAGGCGCTGGGTGAGCAGCAAGCAGGGCCGGGGTGGCGGGCTGCCGGCACAGGGCCGCGCAGGGCCGGGGCAGCTGGAAGGGCAGGGCAGGAGGGAATGGACGCCTCGGGTCCAGACCGCTCACCTCCTGGGCTGCGGGAGGGCAAACCCCCGTCGTCCTGAGCCATTCGCTGTGGCATTTGTTGCAGCAGCCCCAGGACCCCAGGACAGGATGTGCGCCACGGTCAGCAGTTTGCAGGGACGGAGGCGGAGCGGCCCGGCGTCCTCCTCTTCACCCTCCTGCACAGCTTCCGTGCTCCACGCCGAGTCATTCATCTGGAGCAGTTTCCCGATGCTGAAGTTGTTGGCAGTTTGTTATATTTCTCCCCGCCTTTTCAGTCGCTAAGTCATTCCTATTCTGTGACTCCATGGACTTCAGTGCACCAGCCTCCCCGTCCTTCACTGTGTCCTGGAGCTTGCTCAGACTCATGTGTAATGCGTCCATGATGCCATCCCGCCATCTCACCCTCTGTTGCCCCCGTCTCCTCCTGCCCTCAATCTTTCCCAGCATCAGGGTCTTTTCCAGTCAGTCAGCTCTTCACATCAGGTGGCCAACATATCAGCTTCAGCTTCAGCATCAGTCCTTCCAGTGAATATTTAGGGTTGATTTCCTATAGAATTAAGTCATGTTTTGCTCTAAATGTGCATTAAAAAGCATGTGGACCTTTTCTCACTTGGTTGAGTAAAGTGTGTATGTCTAAGCGCGTTCCAGATGGCAGAAATTCTTCTAGTAACAGCACTATTTGTGAGTGTCATGTAATATCCAACCAAGGATCTTTTAAAACAAATGGCTCGAGATGTTTATTGAACTAGTAGAATTGGGTTCTTTTCTCTCTCATGTGAAGTACCTTTTTCATAGGATTAGCAATTTAAACCTCCCTCCACCCTGACCCCAGCTGAGTCAACGGGACTGCAGATTTCTTGACTGAAGCCTTTGGACTCCAGAGGGTCCTGAGCTAGGTGACTAGGAAATGGATTTCCCCTTAGTGTTAAGACTGGGGCTTCCCTGGTGGCTGAGACAGTCAAGAATGGTTTGATCCCTGGGTCAGGAAGATCCCCTGGAGAAGGGAAGGGCAGCCCACTCCAGTACTCTTGCCTGGGAAATCCCATGGACAGAGGGGCCTGGCGGGCTGCAGTCACGGAGTCTCAAAGCCCGATGTTGCCCAACGGAGCAACTAACCCACTCCCACTCAGTTAAGACTAAAGTCGACACAAGTGTTTCTCATTGACTGTCACTTATTTTAAGTTACAAAAGGCAGACATCTTTTGAGCCCATGCATTTCAGTGCAGGTTTCTAGAATGCTGTGTTTTGTGGGAGCTCAGAGAAGGCTGCGAAGGAGCTTGGTGGGCTGCAGTCCATGGGGTCACTGAGTCAGACACGACTGAGCGACTTCACTTTCATGCACCGGAGGAGGAAATGGCAACCCACTCCAGTGTTCTTGCCTGGAGAATCCCAGGGACGGGGGAGCCTGGTGGGCTGCCGTCTATGGGGTCGCACAGAGTCAGACACGACTGAAGCCAATCAGCAGCAGCAGAGAAGGCTGAGCTAGGGTGTTGTCTGGTCCTAGTTCTGAAGGCGATCAGCAGGAAATGCTAACTTCCCTGCCTCTTCTTTGAATCAGGAAAACAGCAGCCATGACATTTCTCCTCTTTCTCATCTCAATAAATCCCTGTTAAAATAAATGCAGCAAGTTCCCACCTCCACGAAACTCCGAAAACCCTTGGGAGTGACGGGTTGGTCCGGTTCCTACCGGACGCAGAGGAGAACTGAGTTGTCTACCAAGATCAGAAAAGCACCTGGCAGGTTCTGGGCCAGGTGGCCGGGACCCAGGTGTGCGTGGCGCTTGGGGAGGACCGTCCCCAAGCAAAGCGCTGAGAGCAGGGCCTCCCCGGGAAGCCCGGGCTGCAGCCGAGAAGCCCCTCCCCACCGCAGCCTCCTGGGGCGGCGCCTCGGCCTCAGACACAGGCGCTCGTCTCCGCAGCGGCCTGCGCTGCGGCTCCTGCCTGACCAGCAGGGTTTCTGGGTCCCCGCCTCCTCCTACAGGTTCTGACCTCTGTCTCGTTCTGACCAAGGGGTGGGTGCGATGGCCTCGCACGTCTCCGCAGGAGAGGAATTCTGCTTAATTGTCTTCTATGTGTATAACCTTTTAAGATGACTGTAAAATTGTCTTGTCAGATCTAACCAATTCCAGAGGTGGTTTCCAAATATCCTACAGTATTTGCTTCGAGTTTATCTCAGATCGGCTGGTGTTGAAAGCAGCCACGGCCGTCCGAACGCCCCAGGAGCGGCTCCTTTCCTGCTGAGCCTCCGGTCACCGAGCTCGCTTTCCCGGGACTGGCTGACCAGCCCCTCTTCTCCCCACCTTTTCAGCACGTCGATGACGATCGTCGGCTTCGTCCCAAGGAGAGACAGCGTCACAGAAGCCGCTCTCGTCAAGGACGGCCCGGGCAGAGAGAGTCTCAAGGACGACACGCCTAAACGTGCGTGAAGTGTGCTTTTAAACACCTGGAGAGGTGAGGCCGGGGGAGACAACTTGGTGTCCTTACTGGCCTCTGGGTGCCGCCCCGCAGGGCGCCCCACGGACTCGGAGCGGACTGCGCGGTGGCCGCGGGGACCGTGAGCTCCCAGGGCGGCTTGCAGATGCAGCTCCCAGGGCTGGACGGGCGCTGGGGGCTCAGAGCCTGGTGGTCCTCCCTGAAAGCGAGGGGCGGCAGAGCCCACCCCGCACAACAGCAAGGCCCGCAGCATCCCGCACGCACTCCCGGGGCGGGGCGAGGACAGGCACGTCCTGTGCTGTTGGAGGCAGAGACAGAGGAGGGAGCAGGCGCGAACCAACCCCAGGAGCTAGACTTAGCGTGGCTTCTGTAAACCGACAGGCAGCCTGAGCGGCTCAGGAGCCCCTTCCGGCCAAGCCCCACCACCTGCTGTTCTGAGACCTGCCCTGCACACCCCCAACTCGCCCTGGCTGGATGGGAGCGAGGATGTGCTGACCGCTGTCCCCGCCTCGGTCCCTCCCAGGTGGAGCCAGGCTCAGACTGGCTGGGCAGGTGAGTCCCCCTGCTGCTCCTCAGGGTTGGCCCTGACCGCCCACCACCCCTCCCCACAGCTGTCTGCAGACACTGAGAGCAGGGCCTCCCCGGGAAGCCCGGGCTGCAGCCGAGAAGCCCCTCCCCACCGCAGCCTCCTGGGGCGGCGCCTCGGCCTCAGACACAGGCGCTCGTCTCCGCAGCGGCCTGCGCTGCGGCTCCTGCCTGACCAGCAGGGTTTCTGGGTCCCCGCCTCCTCCTACAGGTTCTGACCTCTGTCTCGTTCTGACCAAGGGGTGGGTGCGATGGCCTCGCACGTCTCCGCAGGAGAGGAATTCTGCTTAATTGTCTTCTATGTGTATAACCTTTTAAGATGACTGTAAAATTGTCTTGTCAGATCTAACCAATTCCAGAGGTGGTTTCCAAATATCCTACAGTATTTGCTTCGAGTTTATCTCAGATCGGCTGGTGTTGAAAGCAGCCACGGCCGTCCGAACGCCCCAGGAGCGGCTCCTTTCCTGCTGAGCCTCCGGTCACCGAGCTCGCTTTCCCGGGACTGGCTGACCAGCCCCTCTTCTCCCCACCTTTTCAGCACGTCGATGACGATCGTCGGCTTCGTCCCAAGGAGAGACAGCGTCACAGAAGCCGCTCTCGTCAAGGACGGCCCGGGCAGAGAGAGTCTCAAGGACGACACGCCTAAACGTGCGTGAAGTGTGCTTTTAAACACCTGGAGAGGTGAGGCCGGGGGAGACAACTTGGTGTCCTTACTGGCCTCTGGGTGCCGCCCCGCAGGGCGCCCCACGGACTCGGAGCGGACTGCGCGGTGGCCGCGGGGACCGTGAGCTCCCAGGGCGGCTTGCAGATGCAGCTCCCAGGGCTGGACGGGCGCTGGGGGCTCAGAGCCTGGTGGTCCTCCCTGAAAGCGAGGGGCGGCAGAGCCCACCCCGCACAACAGCAAGGCCCGCAGCATCCCGCACGCACTCCCGGGGCGGGGCGAGGACAGGCACGTCCTGTGCTGTTGGAGGCAGAGACAGAGGAGGGAGCAGGCGCGAACCAACCCCAGGAGCTAGACTTAGCGTGGCTTCTGTAAACCGACAGGCAGCCTGAGCGGCTCAGGAGCCCCTTCCGGCCAAGCCCCACCACCTGCTGTTCTGAGACCTGCCCTGCACACCCCCAACTCGCCCTGGCTGGATGGGAGCGAGGATGTGCTGACCGCTGTCCCCGCCTCGGTCCCTCCCAGGTGGAGCCAGGCTCAGACTGGCTGGGCAGGTGAGTCCCCCTGCTGCTCCTCAGGGTTGGCCCTGACCGCCCACCACCCCTCCCCACAGCTGTCTGCAGACCCCCTCCCCACCCCTTCTATTTAGTCCAAGCCCCAGGCCGCGGTTAGCCTCTGGGAGCCTCTGAGAGCACGCAGGGCAGGCTAAGCCCTGGGCCCCATCTCTGGGGCCCTGCATGACTGTTTGCGTGGGAAATGACAAAACTCGGCCTCTCGGCACAGCCTGAAACTCTTCTCCAAGTGACTCTGCTGTAGAGACCCTCCGACCCCAGGCCTTTACCCCTCCCAGCGGGGGAGGGCATCCATCAGGAGCAATCCTCGTGCCCTTCACAAGGCCACCCTGGCCGCTGAGGCAGGGTCTGCTCGTGAGCCAGAAGGGGCCATCAGCTCAAGGTGAGACCAGGCGCCGGCATTGCTGACCCTCATTTTCTAACAAGCCCAGCGAGTCTATTGAGGGGACGGTTCTGTTGAGATGATAGACACTTGGAGGGGTGTTTAAAGGAAGGAGAGATAGAAACCGGGCCCCTGCGGAGCGTCGTGGGGTTCCCCCACTTCTCGCGTGCGAGCTGCTCCCTTGGGCGAGGCCCTCCCCTCCCAGGACCCCAGGTGAGCTGGACCCCACCACCCAGTCACCACCCACATTGGCCTTGATTGACTATATGCAGAAGAAGAATATTAAAGGAGCAGGGGAAAGTGCCGGCCGAAATGGATGGGTTTGGTTTTTTCCACTTAAATCATATCGGGTTGAGAAGGAGCAATTATGGAAAACAGCAGGGAAGCGAGCTTTTCTGGTAACCGTTCCCACGATTCTCCGAATGCCCCCCGAGGAACTGGCGGTGCCCACAGAGGCACAGAAGCTGCTAAAGTCCCGGGTGGTCTGGGCCCAGCCTCGTGGCCCCCGCGTTCCGAAAGCGACTGCCTGTGTGGCTGCTAGCAGCACAATCTGGGGTTTATGTCGTGTGGTTTAATTCACAAAAGAAAATTCCTTTAATCAGGCAACAGGAATGCTGTCCTGCTCAGAGCGCACCAGGGCCCACTCGGATGAGCCCGGTCGCGTCTGGGGCTGTGTCAGGACCACTTTCCAGGCCTGCGTAGACTGGAGATGCTGCCGTGGCCACCGTCCCCTCGTGCCTTCGCGGCGGGCCGGTCACCCGGGGACCCGCACCTGTGTGGGGCCCCCCTCCTGTGCCTGCGGGGCCCCCTCCACGGGACCCCCAATGAGCAGAGTGCATTTCCTTCATGCGGGATCTCAGCTGGTGCCTCAGCTCCCCTGACAAGGTGCTGGGAGGCAAGGGTGGTCTGCCTGGGTCAGCGAGGTGTGGGGTGCTAGACCTGCCCTTCCAGGGGTGCCCGTGGGTGCAGGCCCCTGGCCACAGGGCAGCGGTCCCTGCCAGCTGCCCCGGGGACTGTCCCAGGCTGCTGGCGCCTGTTAGAAATATGCTCGATGGATGAAGATGCCCCCGGCACCTGGGCCGTGGTGGCGACTCACCAGCCTCCTGACCACCTCCAAAAGGGGACGCCTGCTTTGTGTTTGCCACGGGTGTGCTGCCCCCTCAGGGGTTCTCAGAGGGGCGACCTGTGCCCTCTGGAGGGAAGGCTGCCTGGACGGTCCTGCAGAGTAAAGGGGGGCAGGAAACGCACCGTTCCAGGAAACGCACCGTTCTGTAACGTGTGTCTACAGAATAATCTCCAGTGTATAAACATATGCACGTAAAACCTGAAAGAAAATACACCGAGATGCTAACCCAAGTACTCTCTGGGTGGCACAAACATAAGTCATTTAATTTCAGCTGTTTCTCCACAGAGAAAACGATTTCTCCAAAACCTTTGATTGGTAGGAAAAAGTCGATGACCTCCTTTTCTGGTAGGTAAAGAATAATGATGATAATACAATAAATAGAAGAAAGGAGGAAAAGTGGCTCCAGGGCTGGAGTTCACATGGCGTTTCAATAGACAAAAGCCCAGCATTTCAGACCCGCTGTTGTTTCGGACCTACCTTAGGGACCAAGCTCGGTGGCAGGAGGCAGGGCAGGGTGTGGAGAGACGCACTCAGGCCGGGCTCCGGGACCCCAGCCCCGGACATGCACCTGCCCTCCAGGGGTTGCTTCCACAGTGCTCTCTATGGACGCACCACTGGAACATTTTGGCCCCAAATGAGTGTCCAGCAGAGGAGGACGTGGTGCTTTGGTTCCCTCCCCGTGTCCTCAGGCTTTGTTCATCTCTGTGGAGTGTCCACTCCTAAGAGCCTGACTCTATGGGATGTCTCTGCTGTCAACGCCCTTTGTCTGCCCAAGAAGGGGGCTGGGGATCAGGAGGTGTTTCAGCTTCTCCATCCGTCGTGGACCCTCGGCAGCAACTACATGCCCAGCAGGGTCAGGGAAGGGGTATTGTGAAAAGTGTGCTCGTGGCAGGCAAGGCTGGCATGGGCCCCCGGGGGAGGGGATGCCACCTCAAGTTGCAGAAGGACCCCGATGGGCAGCAGTGGGTGATGCCTGTGGACCCTAACCTGGGACTGACCAACTTTCTGACCAACTCTGAAAGGGGCCACAGCTCAGGGGTCCCCGCGGCATGCTGTGTGTGCTGGGGCAGTTTCCCCGCTGAGTCTCGGCGTGTGCACTCCAGCAGGACTCCCGTGTGACCCCGAGGGCCTGCGCCCTTTCCCCCGTGCGACCCCGAGGGCCGGCCTCAAGCTTCCCTGCATCAAAGGGGCCTGAGGACTGTGCTCAAAACGTGAGCCAGGTATTTCTCTTGAACCCTCTGAGTGACGTCTGCACCCAGAAAGGACAGGCCTCCCAGCACACCTCCCATAACACCCCAGAGCCCTGCAGGAAGGGGTGCCGCACCGGCAGCTGGAGGAAAGCTCTGGGAGCTTCCGGGAGAAGTGCCCACTCCCCCGCAGGGACTAGGGTCCCAGAAGTGACGGGGCTTGCGGCCCAAGCGTCTAGGGTGGGAACCAGGGACCAGGAGCCAGGCCATGCATTCTCCCGGGAGGTCAGAGGCCAGGGGCCCGGCCTGTTGCTTCCTCCCTCACTGCCTGCAGTTCTGGGCCGTGTCATTGACTCCGGTCCATGGACATCTGACCCCCGTCTCTCCTCCATCTTCATGCGGCTTCTCCCTGTCCCTGCATCCAAACCTCTGTTCACAAGACGGGGTCACAGGGGATTGTGTGCTTAATTGCCCAGTCATGTCCAGCTCCTTTCTCCCCCATGGACCGTGGTCCTCCAGGCTCCTCTGTCCATGGAATTCTCCAGGAAGAGTTCTGGAGTGGCTGGGCATTTCCTTCTCCAGGGGGTCTTCCTGACCCAGGCGCTGAACCTGCGTCTTCTGCACTGCCAGGCAGCTGCTTTACCACAGAGCCCCCTGGGAAGCCCCGCTTTGGGTTACGACCGCCCTGACAACCTCATCCTAACCTGACTGCCTCTGCAAAGGCCCCATTTCCGAATAAGGCCATGTTTCTGGGCTCCGAGGCTCCCTCTGCCACATGCCTTTCTGGGAGATGTAGCTGGATTTATGTGCCCAGTGGCCCTGCCCTCCAGCCACAGTCTCAGCAAGCCTCCCGACTCCTGCATACAACTCTCCCAGAGCGATCTGTACTGCCATTAAAAATGAGGAAAAATCTCACAGAAGGAAGCGTATTTGTTTTGTAATGTTTTGCCTCTTATAGAGGACAAAATTATGCAAAGGGGCTGAAATGTTCACTTTAGCAGCAATTTGTGTGAGATACTGAGTTCAAACTTTTCTGCAAGAACATCTGGCTTGTGGCCTTTGACCCCATGACACTTTCAGGAATCAAGAAAGTGACCAGCAGATTTGGGGCGTTGCACACAGAGCTTGCCACAGCATTCCCTGTCACATTAAAAATAGACACTCACAAGCTCAGCAGAGGAGCGGGCCTCTCTATTACGGGGCAACCGCAGACGGGCAGCACTGCTCATACGCAGCACCGAGAGAAGCAAACGGTCTTAACGCGTGTCTGCAGAATAATCTCCAGCGTATAAACATACGCACGTAGAACCTGAAAGAAAATACACCGAGATGCTAACTCAAGTACTCTCTGGGTGGCACAAACATCAGTCATTTAAATTTCTTCCATACACCCTCCTGTATTTTCTTAATTCTCTACAGTAAATAGAAACTATATTTATACAGAACAAAAAGGGCAGGAAGCATTATTTCAAAATACATACAGGTTATTTTCTGACAGCAAAAGATGGGGAGCCAGTCAGAACAACTCTGCCTTTGATGGCTCTTCAGGACACGCACATTCTGGGACCGCCCGGGAACAAGAGGGCCCTGATCCCACGCAGTGGAAGCCAAGTTGGGAAAAATCAGCGGAAAAAGGACTCTGGAGCCATCTCGCAGCACTTTTTCGTTGCGTTTAATTGTCGCCTGAGGGCTGTGAGCCTTGGGGCTGAGTGACAGCGACGTCTCCTGGGGCAGAGGTGCAGCGCTGGTCCCGGAGCCCTCCCCGACTTTCGGGACCCTCATCTCGGAGCCGGCCTGCAGGTGCCACGGTCCGCATGCCACTGCGTGCATGTACGGCAGAGCGCACGGGCGCCTGGAGCAGCCAGGGCTCCTGGAGGGACGCTCTCAGCAGCGGGCTGGCGTCCACGCTCCATCCAGCCAGCCTCCCCTCCCTCAGCGCTGCCCGGTGCTCCAGCTTCAGTGAACGGCCGGAACGTCCCCGTGAGCTCAGAGACCGCCTGTCTCGGGGCGCCCGGGCGCCTCCGTCCACAGGGACCCGCTGACCTCTCCAGCGTCGACGTCCACGGGGTTCTGTCATTTTTCCCTCTGAAGGGCTTCCATCCTCTCAACAGAGAATGCTGAGACTGGAGCTGGCTGGGAGGGCCGGAGGGAGGGCCGGAAGGCCGGCTTTGGTCAGCGGGCCAGTGTCCGCACAACGCTGAGACCCTCGCTGCCCCCACCCCCATCACTCCATAAAAAGGAAACGCTCAGACTCTGATCCCTGTCACGCGGCCACTCATCACTATGGAAAAGGATTATAGATACAAGTAGACAACTCAACTACTTGAAAATGTGGGCAAATAAATCTTGGTTGTTTTGAATTCCAGGCTGGCTCTTCAACTTCGTGGAGAAAGGTGGTTTTCTGAGAGTCAAGGGCTGAGAGCTGTGCATCTGGGGGCCCAGAGGATGTTGTCTCTGGCCCTTTTCTACCAAAGTGTATTTTTCATTCACATTTTTTTCACTTGTCCCATTATAATTTAGAGGTATTTTCAAACACCCCTAAATCAATAGAGTTTAAAAAAATCAAAACTTCAAAGTGAAAACCAGGGTTCTCGGTTTTAAAAATAGAATTTTACGTGCCTCGTTCATGTTTCACATTTGATTTAAAATAGCGATGTCACACAAGGGAGTTACAGGCTCTGAAACCTCAGCTCCCCGGGTTCGGCTCTTGGCACATCTCTCTGTGAGTCTGCGGCGGCTGGCATGGGGCACACCCTCCGGGGCTCCCCCGGGGGCCCACCACGCATAGTGCGGGTAAAGAGAATAAGCTTGTTTGAAGCTCTCTCCTTGCCATCTCCATCATCAGTGTCATTAATAAGCACCAACCACTCACCACCTGAGCCTCATACTTTCTGCGTAAACGCAGAAGCTCAGAAAGGTAGTTAGGGCGGTGACCTTCTGCAGTCACCAAGACCTGGCCTGTCTCTCCATAACCTAGAACTGAACCACGTCACCACGGTCATCCTGCAGAAGGTCACCCACACGTGGCCAGGAAGCCTCACTTTCCTTCCTGCCCAGTGGTGTGTGGTGAGCACAGGACCAAGCCAAGGAGGCTGAGCCCTGCTCGCGGAGGTGGCTTTGTGTAGTCAGGTGCTCACTGGGCACGGTCCCAGCATGGCTCGAACTGTAAGCGATGGTTGAAAACTGCTCCTCCAAATCCTGGGGCCTCCCTGGGGCCTCTGTGGGCCTGGGGTGCTCGGGGTGGGGGGCAGAGAACACGTGGGGGCAGCTAGCCCACCCCCTCTTTAAGCAAGACCTCCCCTGGTCTTTGCCCCTGGATTTAGCTTGGAGAGAAGATAGCGTGGCTAAGACGTTTGAGAAACACTGGGCTGATGGTTTTCAGAGTTGTTTTTTATTTTGGGATTTGATCATCGTGTAGTTGGTTTCTAAGATGTCCAGCAGCACGGGTTTAACATTCTGCCAGCCACAAGTATCTACTCTGTCCTTCAGTCTGCTACGTGGGCATGAAGGGCTCGCGGTGGACGTCGCTCTGATCTAGGTGACCCAGCAAGAGGGCTCGGGGAGGGGGTATGGACACACTTGGCAGCAGACCTCGCAGGGACCGGGGCAGACGGTGACTGTGGTCTTTGTTGCCTGGAGTAGCCTGGAGGGAAGAAGAAAATGTTTCCCTCTAGACAACTGTGCAGACAGAAAATGCAAAGCTTCGGATGGTCTTGAAATGAAAAGCTATGGTTTGTGATGAATGAGTAAAGCAGGGAGAGACTAGAAGCCCGTAGGGAACCACGACTCTGGCCACGAGGCTCTTCTGCTCTCCAGGGATGACGGACTTCGGCGGGACCTTTTCCCTCCGGCCTCTGCAGCTTGAACTGTAAGCGATGGTTGAAATGATGGCCGGCGCCCAGAGACTCTCTTCTTCCTGCTTCAAAGGCAGGCTGGTCCCTGAGGACCCCTTGGCCCGTCTCTTTCAGCCCCCTCTCTCCTCCTGGCGGCGTGGTACGGCTCCCAGCCGCAAGGGAAGCTGCTCCCCGAGGGACACGACGCTGCTTCAGGACGCTCGGTCTGTGTTACCGCCTAACCACCCAGGGGTGGCCACGAGCCGGGCTGAGTGGAAAGGGAGAAGGAGGCCTGTCCTCTCCAGCAGACGCGTCACAGGAAAGTCTTCAAGCCCTCAAGGCCCCTGCAGGTCGCAGGGCGTCTGTGACAGCCGGCTCAAGGACTCTCTCCCGAGGCTACACCTGTTTCTGTCTGCATCGCACCCTGCAGGAGGCTGGCGCTTTGCTCTCAAGTTGTTGCCTGAAAGACATGCGCGAGGAGCACAAGCCCAGGCGTCCCCGGCCCCAGCCAGGCCCGGCCCCAGCCTCCGGGACCCACTGTCTCCTGGTGTGTGCTCCCCCAGCCCCAGCTTTCCAGGAGCGCAGCTGCCCACACCGGGAAGAAGCTGCTAGAAAGCAATGCTCTACCTGCTTTGTCCTTGTGGTCCAAGTCCCTCCCGATACCCCGGCGACATCCCGCAGCTCCACGAAGCCGCATCTGTTTGCAAAGATTGGAAGGGTGTTTGGAACGTAGATCTTTACCTGTTCTGAAATTTCAGAACATATTTATCCCCAAACCTGGTGTCCTCAAGGTCTCATTTCCACGAGAACTTGAACGCATGGACCTTGGCTCCCCTTGCACCCCTCCTTCCCCGGGGGAGGGAGGGTGTCCTGGGGGGCCTCGGGGACCAAGCAGACGGGATGGCTGTGGACCTCTGATGTGTGCTGGGGAATGGTTTCCTCCTTTCAGAAAACCGTGACCATCCGGGTGCGGAAGCCTGGATCTTCTCTAGAGTCACTTTCCCAAGACATCGCAAGGGAGGGAGGCTGTGCTGGGCTCCCTCCTGGGCCAGGCCTGCTCACAAGCCCTGCAGGCAGAGCCAGCCTGGCCAGCCTGTCCTGCAAAGACCATGAGGGCCCCTCACCCCAGCGAGGCCCCTCCTGGTCCCCGGACTCTGCCTCCCACACCCTGTCAGTCACTGGGCTCTGGTGGAGCCAGGCTCGCCCTGCCCCAGGGCCTCTGCACAGCTCATCCCTCTGCCTGGAGCAGGTCCCCACCAGGAGCTGCAGGAGACGTGGCCTTGCCATCTGGGGCAGGCGTGGGGTGTGTGTAAGCACACAGGCAGCCCTGGTGCCTGTGTAAGCTGGCACCCTGCCCCCCATTCCTGTCTTCCCCAGCGGTTCTCACCAGCACTGATGTATCTTGTCCATGATGTTGTTTGACCTTTATTTCTAGCATGTAAGCTCCTGAGGGGAGGAGAGCTTCATCCCCTTTCCCCCACCGCCCATGGCCGGAGAGGAATGTGCAGGCCAGGCCAGGAATCCGCTGACTCAGCAGAACTCTCACCACCCGCCCCCCCCACGCCCCCCACCATCA
>SJYG01000118.1:161425-172425 GCA_006410535.1 Litocranius walleri
ACTTACGTTCCTGCACCACAGTGACACACACAGGAGACGCAGAGGGAGCGGTCCTCGAATTCAGGGGCTACTGATATCTTTCTCGTCGATAACGAGTAAACGCTTTTCACTACACAAGGAAAATGTTCAAAACTGCAGGGGTCTGCATTGCAGACACAGGCACACCGGCCGCAGAGCTCCGAGCGGCAGGAGCGGGGACCCCGGCGTCCAAGCCTTGCTGTCTTTGAGGAAAGGGCTGACTTGTTTCTTTAACTTCAGATGATCTCATGGATCTTGGTCAAAGCTGTGATTCAACATCTGACCTTCAGGGTGTCTGGGATATTCAGAAGGACACTATTTTATTGTACCAGCCCTCTTTTCCAAGTTTATTTTTATTTCAAAATTTTAAATTATTAAAAGCGATCTAATTGCTGGATTTCATGTCTTGTCTCATGGGGCTTGCTGATTCAAGACTAACTTTTCCATCCTCCCCAGCCGTTCAGCTTAGAGTGCGTTTGGCGCCTCTGGAGAGACAAGAATTTTTCCTAGACAAGGTTTTTATGGTTTCATTTTGTAACATTTAACTACATGCTTGATGAAGAAACCACAAAACCTCATGAACCTACACGCAATAATGTTAGATGAAATCGCTGATTTTGTTCTGGGCTTCAATATTGCCAGATGACTTCAGTCAAAACCATGCAAATTAAGACAAAAGCTAACCCAAGGACCAAATACAGGGTTTGGAAACCCCACCGACTGGTGTGTGGTGTTCTTCCCGCTGCCGCCCAGGACCCAGGTTATGGCCGTGCGGCAACCCCTTCCCAGAGAGGAGCCGGTCCCCGGCCGCCGTGTGGCCCAGCGGAGTCACAGGCTGTGCTGTGAGATTAAAGATCTTGGTTTCATAAATACTCTGAGAAGATGAAAACCCAGCATGCAGCCCTCCCAGGGCCAGCCAGTCTCCCACCCAACACCCCTGCGAGGCTGGCCCAGGTTCCCTGAGGGTGAGGCCACAGCAGAGGAGCTGGCCTGACACTGCTCTCAGATACGTGGTGGACGCCTTCCAATGCAGCTTCAGTGGAAAGGTCACCTTTGAGGGTAAAAGCTTAGCTTGCCATTCCTGTGAGGGAATGGAACTTGGAGGGCATTCTGGTCTCCAAACATCTCAGCAGCAGACAGGTTTCCGAGCAAAGGCTCCATCCCCAGGAGCAGAGCTGATCGGTAGAACAGTGACCCAAGAGGGACTTGGGGCCTGGGGCGAGAAGGGGGTGCAGACACGTGTCACCGTGGCCCGGGCGTGGATGGGCCCCCTGAGCTGCTCCCGTTGCTGCAGGGGTTGGGCCCTGTGGGGAGGAGCCCTCCCGCCTCCGTGTTGGGGGCTCCAGCCTGGATCCCCCATCTCACCCCTCCCTTGGCTTCCCCACCTCCATACTCCTGAGGGCCCCAGGAAAGTTCCTGAAACCTCACTTCCCCACTACGCTCAGACTCAAGCTCTTCCTGTGAGAGTCACCCGTCTGCTTCGCTCTCGTACCCTGAGCTCAACAGCCAGCTCCTGGGTCCTGGACCCTCCCCAGAGCCCCTTCCCGCTGGCTGTCTGGCCTTCTCGTCTGTGCTCCTGGGGACCCTCCTCATCACCAAGGACGGAGGGAGGGGATTGGAGGGCCAGTGGGGACAGCTGATTTGAGACTGGCTAGATACACGGGCCGTGGGGTGTCCTTTGACACGAGACGGTCAGCTGTCTGTCTCTCTGCTTTGGGAGGCTTGAAAGGGAAAGTGAAAGTGGCTCAGTCATGTTGGACTTTCTGCGACCCCAGGGACTATCCAGTCCGTGGGACTCTTCAGGCCAGAATACTGGGGAGGGTAGCCCTTCCCTTCTCCAGCAGGTCTTCCCAACCCAGGGATCGAACCCAGCTCTCCCACATTGGAGACAGATTCTTTACCATCTGAGCTACCAGGGAGGCCCAAGAATCCTGGAGTGGGTAGCCTATCCCTTCTCCAGTGGATCTTCCCAACTCAGGAATTGAACCGGGGTCTCCTGCATTGCAGGCAGATTCTTTACCAGCTGAGCCACTGACCCCCAAAACCCACAGACTGTGCTGGGACCCGGGACTTCAAAACAGAGACAATTAGGAGGCAACTGTGAGACCAAAGGCAGATTTAACTCTGGCTGAGCCCAGCTGGAACAGAAGGCAGGTGCCGGCGAGTTCACTCTGGGAAAAGGGAAGCTGGACCTGGGGGGACCCCAGAAGGCCCCCGGGAAGAAAGGCCTCCTGCGGCTTGGACCAGATCACAGTGGGATAAGCTGGCAGGGCAGAGGCTGGAGGGTGGGATGGTTCATCCTTGCAGTGAATCAGCCTGCCTATTGACAGGTGAGGGGGCGGGGCCTGAGTGCCAGTGAGAAGGCAGGGTCTCCCGGGTCCCTCCGGAGGACCCTTCTCCTAAGGTCACAGGGTTTGCTTCCAAGCCACCCGTCGTGTCTTCTCAGTTCCACCCCGGAGCGTCCAGGCCACGCACAGCTGTCCTGACAGGTCTTCTTGGAGCAATGCCTGCTGTGTGCAGACCCGGGGAGGCCCTTCCACTGTCCTTCCAGAGGCAGCGGGATCTGGGTTCACTGATGGGGGAGCTCCTGGTGTCAGAAATACACATGTACACACACAGACGAAACTACACACACACACACACACACACACACGAGCACACACATACACACATACACGTATATACTATACACACACACGCACACACCACACACACACGAAACTACACACACACACGTACATGAGCACACACATACACATACGCACGTATATACTATACACACACACGCACGCACCACACACACACACACACACGTACACGAGCACACACATACACACACACACGTATATACTATACACACACACGCACACCACACACACACACGAAACTACACACACACACGTACATGAGCACACACATACACATACGCACGTATATACTATACACACACACGCACGCACCACACACACACACACACACGTACACGAGCACACACATACACACACACACGTATATACTATACACACACACGCACACCACACACACACACGAAACTACACACACACACGTACATGAGCACACACATACACATACGCACGTATATACTATACACACACACGCACGCACCACACACACACACACACACGTACACGAGCACACACATACACACACACACGTATATACTATACACACACACGCACACCACACACACACACGAAACTACACACACACACGTACATGAGCACACACATACACATACGCACGTATATACTATACACACACACGCACGCACCACACACACACACACACACGTACACGAGCACACACATACACACACACACGTATATACTATACACACACACGCACACCACACACACACACGAAACTACACACACACACGTACATGAGCACACACATACACATACGCACGTATATACTATACACACACACGCACGCACCACACACACACACACACACGTACACGAGCACACACATACACACACACACGTATATACTATACACACACACGCACACCACACACACACACGAAACTACACACACACACGTACATGAGCACACACATACACATACGCACGTATATACTATACACACACACGCACGCACCACACACACACACACACACGTACACGAGCACACACATACACACACACACGTATATACTATACACACACACGCACACCACACACACACACGAAACTACACACACACACGTACATGAGCACACACATACACATACGCACGTATATACTATACACACACACGCACGCACCACACACACACACACACACGTACACGAGCACACACATACACACACACACGTATATACTATACACACACACGCACACCACACACACACACGAAACTACACACACACACGTACATGAGCACACACATACACATACGCACGTATATACTATACACACACACGCACGCACCACACACACACACACACACGTACACGAGCACACACATACACACACACACGTATATACTATACACACACACGCACACCACACACACACACGAAACTACACACACACACGTACATGAGCACACACATACACATACGCACGTATATACTATACACACACACGCACGCACCACACACACACACACACACGTACACGAGCACACACATACACACACACACGTATATACTATACACACACACGCACACCACACACACACACGAAACTACACACACACACGTACATGAGCACACACATACACATACGCACGTATATACTATACACACACACGCACACACCACACACACACGAAACTACACACACACACGTACATGAGCACACACATACACATACGCACGTATATACTATACACACACACGCACACACCACACACACACGAAACTACACACACACGTACACGAGCACACACATACACACACACGTATATACTATACACACACACGCACGCACCACACACACACACACATGTACACGAGCACACACATACACACACACACGTATATACTATACACACACACGCACGCACCACACACACAGAGCTACACGCACACACGTACACGAGCACACACATACACATACATGTATATACTACACACACACATGCACACACCACACACACACACACAGACACACACACACACACACACGAGCACACACATACACACATGCACGTATATACTATACACACACACGCACACCACACACACACAGAGCTACACGCACACACGTACATGAGCACACACATACACACACATGTATATACTACACACACACATGCACACACCACACACACACAGAACTATAAACAGACACACACGAGTGCACACACATGCACATATGTGTGTACACACTGCTTGCACATGCATTAACACACGTGCACACATACATGGGACCAGGTGTGCACACACATGTGTACACATGACACACACCACACACGTGTACACGACACACACCACACATGTGCACAAACACACGTGCACACGCCCATATGCACGTGTGTGCACATGTGTGTGCGCACACATGAACACACAAACACACATGCATGTGCACTCGTGCATGCATGAACACACACGCATATACACACACACACAGACACACACACACATACACCAGCACACACATACACATACGCACATATATACTATACACACACACGCACACACACACACGAGCACACCCATACACGCACGTATATACCATACACACACGCACACACACACACTGCTCAGCAGAGCTGCTCTGAATGCCGCCCACTCTGGCATTGCCCCTGGTGCTGTGCAGGTCCTTCTCAAACCTCTCCACTGCTTGGTTTTCCAGGAAAACACTTGGTCCCAAGAGCGCTGGCCACTCATTCCCCAGCCCTCCGCTTCCACCTCCTGTCTCAGTCAGTGCCCTGAGAGGAGGCCACTCACAGGGGGCTTGCCAGCAGGGGACATGGACTTCTCACAGTCCTGCAGGTTGGACGTCCGAGATCACTGTGTGGGGAGATGCAGGTGGGAACCCCCTCCTGGTTCATGGACCCATGCCCCCGGGTGGAGAAAGGGGCTGTGGAGCTGTGCACGGTCCCGCTGAAAGGGCCCTGACATCACCCATGGGGGCTTCACCCTCTCAGCCTTGCCACCTCGCTCACTGACCGTCACCCGGCGGTAGGGCTTCCGCACACAGGTCTCCCCCACCCCCACCGCGTGTTTCCCGAAGCCCACAGCCCGGACTCCCTCCTTACTCTGGCTCACTCCCCTCACTGCTCCAGCCTCTCCCGCCAGGCTTCCCACCACTTCAACACACCATCTGTGCTGCATGGAACCGCTGTTAACTTTCTGATTTTGAACTGATTGTGCTTTGTTTTTGTGAAATAGCAATGATATGTACTTATGACACAAAGTAATAAGCCTAAAATAATGCACCAAAAAAGCACGAAATAATGATGTCAAACACATGTCCACTGTCCTAATAAATGTCAAAAAAGAAAATGCAAAGAACAAGATGTGCACTAATTCCATCTCATAATTGCAAAAGTGCTGCCAAGGTTCTGGTCCAAAAATAATGCAACAGTCTGCCTCGCTGGCCTTGTTTACCATAAATATCTACTTTTAGAGTTCTTCTGACAGCCCACCATTGACCAGCGTGACTTCTTTCCTATAACAAAAATTTTAAATCATAAATATAATTCCAGAGAGGCATGTAATAGATAAACAAAGAGGCCATGAAAATGAAATTAGAGTATGACTTAAGTAGCTGACATTATGATGGATTTAAATGAGTATAGAGTAGGAAGGGTTCCTGCTAAATGTATACCTAGAAATATGCTGATATTCTAGACATTGAAAATTTAAAAAGTTAAAAGCATTTAACGTGTACTCTAATTTTTTCAATTACTTTATTATTTTTGATATTGAAGTATAGTTGGTGTACAATATCATGTAAGTTACAGGCATACAATAAAGTGATTCACAAATTCTTAAGGATGCTCCATTTATACTTACTGTAATATATTGGCTGTATTCTCCATGTTGTACCCTATATACTTGTAGCTTATTTCACACGTAGCAATTGGCACCTCTGATCCCCAGCCCCCGTCTTGCCCTTCCTCCTCCCCCTCTCCACAGGTGACACCAGATTGCTCTCTGTGTCTGTGGGTCTGTTCCTTTTTTGCTATATTCACTAGTCGTTGTGCTTTTTAGAATCCACATGTAGACGATTCCATACAGTATTTGTCTTTCTGGCTAATTTCACTTAGCGTAATACCCTCCAAATCCATCCATGCTGCTACAGACGGCGTCACTTCATTTTTCATGACGACTGAGGGATATTCCATTGTGTGTGTACACACCACATCTTCCTTATTCTTTCATCTAGTGAGCTCGTACGTGGCTTCTTTACCTTGGTCACTGTAAATAATGCTACTGTGAGTATCTGGACGCATGAGTCTTTCATGAGTGTTTTTGTCTCTTCTGGACATATGGAGCCAGGAGGGGACTGCTAGATCTTCTTAGTTCTGCTCGTAGATTTTCCAGAAGCCTCAATGCTGCTTTCCTGCACGGAAACGCAGGAAACGGCCGCACCAGCTGACGTTCCCACCAGCAGAGTAGGAGGCTCCCTTTCATCCACATCCTCGCCAGCGTTTCTTATTTATGGTCTCTTTGATGATCATTATTCTCACAGGTGAGAGAGGATGTCTCGCTGTGGCTTGATCTGCGTTTCTCTGGTGATTAGCAATGCTGAGCATATTCTCACGTGCCTGTCAGCCCATCTGTATGTATTCTTTGGAAAAATGTCCATTCAAATTTTCTGCTCATTAATAAATTTTTTTGCTGCTGAGTCATATGAGCTGTTTAATACACTTTGGATATTAACCCCTTCTTGGTTATATGACTCACAAATATTTTTACGTATAATCTAATTTTAAAAAGTCAATATTTTGAACCCCAGTCATAATGGCTAAATTGGGTGTCTCCAATCTCTACTTTTTCTCATGGTCACCCAGGACCATTTCAGTATTTAGTTAGAGTCTCAGCATTGACAAAAAAGGAAATTTCCAGAAAAGTGCATAGCATAACATGTGTTTGTTTTACTTACCTCCTTAATTTTGCTGAAATTATGATGCTATTTTACTACAGAAAACTTCCCTCCTCCAAACTCCTCACTGGGAGAGAAGCCATACATATGCCTTATTTATATCCTGCACGCTTCATCATGAAAGGAAACTTGTCCTGGAAACACTCAGGGTCTTTGAGATGAGTCTCGCATGCCTTGGTTGCTTCTGATCTCCTCCCCATCACGTTTCGTGAAGACGTAAAGTTAGCAGAAGCAGATTTCCCACAACAGAGCACGTTTAAAGGTCTCAGGCCCCTGCTCTGTGGCTGTGTTCAGGCACCCAGTCGTGTCAACTCTTTGCGACCCCAGGAGCTGCAGCACACCAGGCCTCCCTGTCCCTCACCATCGCCCAGAGTTTGCCCAAGTTCACGTTCATTGCCCCAGTGGTGATGCTGTCCAGCTGTCTGTTGCCCTCTTCCTTCTGCCCTCAATCTTTCCCAGCATCAGGGGTTTACCTGCTTTACTTCTTATTAAGTCATCTTCCAGGTACCAAGATGGGGTCCCATCCAGATAGATGTCAAGGCAGTAGCCACCTGCAGCCACGTGTGCTCAGACACAGATGTCAGTGGTGAGATCTCACTTCTGTCCCAGAGGATAAGCTGATTTTTATTTACAGAATGGTTGCCTTGAAGGGTACAAAAGGGTTAAAATCTTCATCTACTTGTAGGAACTCAAGGTGGAGGAGGTTTTACTTCATCTGGATAAGGACTTCCCAGGCGGCTCAGCAGTAAAGAACTCGCCTGCCAAGCAGGAGACGCAGGTTTGATCCCCGGAAAGGAAAGATCCCCTGGAGGAGGAAACGGCAGCCCACTCCAGGATTCTTGCCTGGAGAATTCCATGGACAGGGGAGCCTGGGAGGCTACAGTCCACGGGGTCGCAGAGTCAGACACGATGGAGTGACTAAACCGCAAAGACAAAAGCGAAGTCTCTCAACACAGTCTTGCAGGTTCATGACCTAGGAAGCACCCGCATTACACATGCAGAACCTCAGGGGCCCTCCGCTCGCCTGTGTGAAGATGCTGGGCAAGTCTGCAAATCACTGAAACCACAGTTCACGTCACAACTAAGGACCAGGAAACTCCTCCGGTGGAAGCTTTAACAAAACTCCTTGTGATGGTACATACATACATAAAAACTATGCTACTCACGCAAATCTACTACTTTGGATCTTTTTTAAAATGGGAAGTACAGAATTCTCTTTTTATTTATAAAGTTCTTTGTGCAAATGCAACTGGAGAAAATTTGCAAGTTAGCAAGACCTAATAAAAGCCCTTCATGAAATCACCACTTCATGTCTCAAAAGTTAAAGAGCCACTTTTAATATAAACTCTGTTCATAAGAATCTATCAGAAAATTATTGCCCACAGCAAGCAGCAGAACACAGGAGTGTGAGTTCAAACAGACCCACAAACCGCTTTCACATACTTTCACTGTGTCTGCGAAGAGTGATTCGAGACTCGAGTAGAAGGTCCCAGGACACCAGGTCAGACTTGGCAGAAGGCCCTCGTGGTAGAGTCTACAGCGACCCCTGGAACCGCCCAAGCTGCTCCCCTCAAGGGCGATCGGGGACCCTGACTTCCAGAGAATGGAGGTGGGTGGACACAGCCCCGGGCCCCTCCTGGCCTAGAGCTACGATTCCAGACTCAGCATCTGTGGCAAGCTAGCTCTGTGCCATGATCTCATGACGTGTCCCCTTGGACCTGCTGCTGCTCACAAAGGAGCCGTCTTTGTCCCCTGTGAGTGCAGATGGTGAGTTTTCAGAATTGTCCTACTGGGCATCTTCATTCTCGACATATCAAGCATGATGAAAGGAGGTCATTTAATGGGCTTGGGGGCATATTTAGAAGAGAACAAGACCGAGACTTTGATACATTTCTCACCTCGGACACCCTACTGGGTCATCTGAGCTGAGAGCTCAACACTGACCTTGACCTTTGTATGCAGAGCAACTGGGAACTTGCAAAGCAAGATGATGCTTTGGCTCTTAATCACCAGAATCGGTCTTTGCTGAGGCTTCAGGTTTGATTAGGTGAGTAAATGTTCTCCATGGAGGCGTAGAGGGTTTTATGAAGCCCTGAATACCCAAGAGCTGCTGCCTGTGTGTCAAGCAGGAAACCCCCAGAGCAATCTCCTGAGAATGCAAACTGCGGCTCCCATCCTCCAGCTCCTGGGCTACAGACTCCCTGCCCATGTGTCTGCTTGCCTTCCTGACGACTCTGGGAAGAACTGATGTTCACACTCCGTGCATCCAGAAACCCACGCCTGGAAATGCTTAGGAGCATCCTGGGGCCGCTGGCGATGATCTGTGATGATCATAGCCAAGGTTCAGTCCTGAGTTGCTCCTTCCAGGGGTGCTTGGCAACAGCATAGAGCTGCCTATGACCATTTGTGATGCTGGGTTTTGTTTGCTTGTTAATCTTTTAAAAACAAACCATGGGCAGGATAAGCCATGCTTTCTTAGTAGCGCTGTGAAGCAGGATAAGCCAGTGCTTTTCTTGGTAGCGCTGTGAAGCAGCGTTTGTATCACTTACTAGGTGCTGTGCTTGGTCGCGTCTGACTCTTTGCAACCCCCTGGACTAAAGTCCACCAGGCTCCTCTTACCCGTGGGGATTCTCCAGGCAAGGACCCTGAAGTGGGTTGTCATGCCCTCCTCCAGGGGTCACTTACTATAATGAGGGAACAGCCTGATGCTGCTTAAAATGTCAAGTTTACAATGAGAAGAAGGGTCTCCTGTGCCCTGGTCCTCCAGGGGCAGAGGTGGAGTGGCTTTGTGGTCTAGTCACTTGCGTTTGGTTACCAGGACTGCTTACCTGCCTTGGGCAGGATATAATTTTGCATTTCTCATAGAGTCCTACAGTTTTCTCATCTGCCACAGACACTCATTTTGGAGGTGCGTCCAGAATATGAGGTACCACAGGCCTCCTCCTCAGAGTCCCCAAGCTGGGTTCCAGTCGCTGTCCCCAGCTGCCCTCTGGGGTTTCTGCAGCCAGAAAGAACGTGTCATCCTTGCTTTCTTCTCTGTTTTCACCCTGGCTGATGGGTATTTACAGAGGTTCTGAAATGTAGTTGAGCGAGGAAACGGGAGGTCAGAGTGCTGGAGTGCAGTCAGGAAGTTTGGACAAAGACATGTCAATCCGGACCAAGAAACCCCAGGGACAGTGGCCCGAGCAGGGCCTGGAGTCCAGACTGTCGAGAAGCAGCTGTCCTTTTCCTCCAGACACAAGCGCCAGAAAGTGCGCCTCCTCTTTCTCGCCCGCAGGGTCGCAGCCAGGTGAGGGGCGGGCTGGGTCCCCAGGCCTGCGTCTACCTGGCTCCCCCTCCAGGGCCGGGCTGCCCTCCCCACTAAGCAGAAAACAGCGCTCGTCTGTCGTGGGGCTC
>SJYG01000118.1:198292-271322 GCA_006410535.1 Litocranius walleri
CATCACCACCACCACCACCATCACCATCACCACCATCACCACCACCATCATCATCACCATCACCCTGATCATCATCACGATCACCCTGATCACCATCACCACCATCACCATCAGCACCACCATCACCATCACCATCATCACCATCACCATAACCACCATCATCACCACCACCATCACCACCACCATCACCACCACCATCACTACCATCACCACCATCACCATCACCACCATCACCATCACGATCACCTTGATCACCATCACCACCACCACCACCAAAACCACCACCATCATCACCACCACCATCATCACCATCATCATCACCCTGATCATCATCACCATCATCCTCACCCTGATCACCATCACCATCAGCACCAACACCACCATCACCATCACCCTGATTACCATCACCATCAGCACCATCATCACCATCATCATAATCACCACCACCACCACCATCATAACCACCACCATCATCACCATCACCATCACCACCATCACCATCATCATCACCCTCATCAGCACCATCACCACCACCATCATGATCACCCTGATCACCACCATTACCATCACCATCACCATAACCACCACCATCATCACCATCATCACCATTACCACCATCACTGTCACCATCATCACCATCTCAATCACCACCATCACCGGCAGCACCATCATCACCATCATCATCACCACCACGATCACCCTGATCACCATCACTGTCAGCACCATCATCCCGTGACAACCATCACCATCATCCTGATCACTACCATCACCATCACCACCACCATCACAACCACCATCATGATCACTCTGATCACCACCATTGCCATCACCATAACCACCACCATCATCACCATCACCATCACCATGATCACCGTCACCGTCAGCACCATCATCCCTGTGACCACCATCACCATCACCCTGAACACCATCATCACAACCACCATCACCACCACCATCATGATCACCCTGATCACCACCATTACCATCACCATCACCCTGATCACCATCACCATCAGCACCATCATCCCGTGACCACCATCACCGTGATTACCAACACCCTGATCACCATCACCATCACAACCACCATCACCATCATCACCATCACTATCACCATGATCACCATCACCATCACCACCACGATCACCCTGATCACCGTCACCATCAGCACCATCATCTCCATGATCACCATCACCATCACCGTCACCCTGCTCACCACCATCACCACCACCATCACGATCACCCTGATCACCACCATCACCATCACCATCACCCTGATCACTGTCACCGTCAGCACCATCAACACCGTGACCACCATCACCATTATCGTCACCACCAGCAGCAGCACCGTCATCCTCCTCCTTAGCACCGTTTTCACCGCCACCATCACCACCGCCCACGAGCATCTTCCTTTCTCCCCCTCACTTTCTCTCCCCCTCACTTTCTCTCCAGCCCTGCTGTGTTGTTTACACGATCTGATGTCCACTTGGCAGCTTCTGATGATGTCAGTCATTTCTGCACATGGGTTACAAAAAAGCTGACACCTTCCATCTTGATAACTTTAGAAAATTCCAGTTGTGACTTTCATGGGCATGATTTATGAGTTGGTCGGTGCACTTCTAAATAATCTTCCACTTGGCGATTTTTGACAAGGAGGCAGGAGAGCATTTTTCACCATGAGAAGGAGGGGAGGGCCTTGGGGGAGGGAGGCATCTGTCACCAGATCAGCTGCGCCAGGTACGGGAGGGAATCCATCTCTGTTTCTCATTTAGAGTCTTAATAATCAGCAATAAGAACCATCTGCTCCAGCCCTGGAGTGCTGGCCCACTGCCTCCATGGCCCCCTTGCCCCTCCAGCCTACCTGCCTTTGTTCAGGCTCTACGCCTCCTTGGACACTCGTCCTCTCGCTCCTGCTCCGTAACCAGTCCAAACGCCACCCCATCAAGCAGTGCTTCCTGGCAGCTTCCCCTTAACTCCTTTCCAGCTGCATCTTAATTGCACAGTTGAAATGCTAAGGTTGAGTTTTACAAAGACAACACTTTTCCGAGCAGAGAAAGAAATAGTGCAGCTGAGGGGAGATTTACTGGGAGGGAAGAGAGAGTCCTAGAGGAAGCATGGCCAGCCAACAGGCTGCTGTGCTGACCACACTGTGACGGGCCAGTTAACACAGCTGATTGGTATATTTGAAAACTACTCAGAAAGTAGATCCTGAAAGCTTTCATCGCTAGGGGGGAAAAGCAACCTTTTTTTGGTAGCCATGTGAGAGACTGGATGCTCTCTAAACTTACTGTGACAGTCACTTCACGGTATATGGAAGGGACACCATCGTGCTGTGTGTCTTCCCCTTCACAGCCCTGTGTCAGTTACAGCTCAGCAAAGCTGAGGGAAGCAGCCCCACTGCGGTGGGAGACACAGAGAGTCTAACCGAGGATGGGCGGCTGGGACCAAACTCCGCCAGGGCTTCTGGAGCTGTGATGTGAGCAGCGTCAGCTTTAACCAAGCCAAACGCATTTCTGCCTCTTCTGTGGTCCACCCAGCATCCGGCAGCACAGGAAGCCCTCCAGCCTCAGTTCCTCGTGACTGGACGGCTGCTTCCCATCACGAGGATGAGCACTTGTGCCCTTTGCACCAGCCTGCACCCTTCACACGCAGACACCTGTGCCTGCACCAGGGTGCACGTTGCCGCTCGTCATCTTGTTTGAGAGCAGGAGGCTGAAGCCCCCAAAGGCTCTTACCCCGAGTCCCACAGCCAGAGGGGCAGTACCCAGGTCCACCTCCCCCCAGCCCAGCATCCATGTCTTACCCCCCGACTGTAGACACCTTTAGAATGAAGCAAGAGGCTAAGGTTTTGATAGCATATTTTATTTTAATCTAAGAAAAATGATTAAATTCAAAGTTCAGAAATATAAAAGATTATCCAATAAAGTTAGGATCATAACTGTTTCTTAAACAATGGTGACACACTTGGGGGCTGGTTTTGAGGCTCCAAGGTTCCACTTTGACTCTCCCGCAATTTAAACGAGACGCTGCAGGAAACGTTTTCATGAAAATTGTCGAGACAGATCGACAGGCTGTGTGTCGGGGGATCTGGGGCCAAGAAGACTTTTTTCCAAACCTAAAGCTCGAGCTGAGGCAGCGCCACACTCTGTGACTCCACTCCACCCCAGGGAGCCTGTGGGCATAGCCCATGGGCACAGCACGGAGGCGGGGCTCCAGCCCCGATGGGGGCAGCTGGCTCGGCCCCACCCCATCCAGCCCCACTCGAGTGAGTCTCCCAGTGGCCCGTCCTCGAGGCCCAGACACCAGGAAAGAAGGGAGGCGGGCACGCTCAGGCCTTTGCCCCAGCTGCCAGGACCAGCGCCTGGCGCAGCCTCGCCTGGCCACGCCTTCTTTAAGGAGGCAGCTTTCCCTCCCCAGGGCCCCGGGGTAGACCAGGGCCGGGTGAACAGAGGCCAGGCGTAAGAGAAGAAGGCTGACAAGCATGTTTGGCTGCTGGGTCAGATCATGATTAAATTTGCTTTTCTGAACGTTGGGCCCCTCCACGCTGCCTCAGGAAGGCAGGCAGAATTCTCTAGCATTTACAGCGTGGATAATCCGAGCCCAAGGCAAAACTCAACAGAAGCTCACAATGGAAAAACAGGCATATCAAGAAGAGTTTGAAATATCTCTTCTACCAGGGCACCACTGGTAAAGACTGTGCCAGTGGTTGGGTAACTCAATGCATGAGCAGGAACTCGGGAAGGAAAACCAACAAGCTAACACAAAATCCCAAGAAGTGAACACACCCAGGACGGGGTCAGCAGTCGACTACAAATGCCTATGGAGCCGTGGAGCTTCCCACATGGATTCAGCGATTCCGCCAGGACAGCAGATCCCTGGCAAGGCCAACCTGGTGAGACTGCTAGTGACGGTGCCCGTCAGGAGGAGGCACCGGTTGGAGCCAGGGCGCCTCGGCCGAGCCTTCTGTTGGTTAACGTGTGTGGGGTGAAGAAGCCAAGCTTAAATCCACTCAAAATACATCTCCACCAGCTACAGATTTTGAAGGTCAAAGAAGGACACATACATTGTATGTGATTAATTTTCTGAAGCCAGCCCTTCCATTTTCACAGATTAAAGCCATCTATTTAAATATCTCATTTCTACAAAGTGAATTTACAGTTAAAGTACAAAGTGCAAATACTATGTGTTTGTTTTGTTTTGTTTTTTTTAATTGCTTTTTGGTGAGGGAGTTGGCCACGTGTCTAGGACCTGCCGTGGAGTCATTTATCCTTGCTTCCTTGGCTGAAAAAAAAGACAAAAAAAGAGATGTATTAAGACTTTTGAAGCACTCATTTCTGAAAATGAAGGCTTGCCTTCCAGGAATAAAATAAATCCAGCTGATAAGAACAAAGGGAAAGGCAACATTTTACATAGAAGTGAAAAGAGAGTGTCCTTCACTTGGGATTGCAGTAGCTGTTGAGTCGCTCAGTCGTGTCCGACTCTTTTGAGACTCTATGGACTGTAGCCCACCAGGCTCCGCCGTGGGATCTCCCAGGCAGGAGCAGGGGAGCGGGATGCCATTCCTTCTCCAGAGGGCCTTCCTGACCAGGAGTCGAGCCCATGCTTCCTGCATTGGCAGGCAGACTCTGCGCTGCTGACTGACCCAGCAGGGAAGCCCCGCTTGGGATATAAGAATTAACTTTAAAAAATTAAAGAATTTTGGGCACTTCCTAACTTCTAGCATGTTTCTTTCATCCAATGTTCAGAAATATAAGAAAAAAATATATCAGTTGAGGAAGTTAGCATTTATTTCACATACTATAAGTAGCTTCAATATATTAAACATTCTGTAGAATCTCCAATCACCATGCAGTAATCATGCAAATGTATTTTTAACAATCTAATTTATGCTTCAGATTTTATAACGGCAAGGCTGCTTTTTGACAATTTTCTTTTCATCCTTTCCATTCATTCTTCCATTTCTAAGAAGAAATGCAACTGAAAAGCTTGCTTACTAAGTTCCTGGAACTCTGCACTCTGCCCATTAAAAATCATGCAGAATGAAAAGCAGAAGCAATGTGCAGCCTTCTTGGCTTAGTTTCCCCCATAGACCCATTCCAACCAATGCAAGTCGCTTCTATTTAAGTACTGAGGAGACTTCTGGCTTCTACCGCCCTGCTAAACATATGAACAGGCGGCGAGAAGAGATACTGTGTCCCCACGTTAAGTAAACAAGACAGTGTATTTTAATTAGTTGTGGAGAAAGATAAGCCATCACCACGTTTAATCAATCAGAGAATAAAACTGATCAGATTTGCTGGAGGAGAAGCGGCACTAATGTTTTAACCTACATCCACATCGCTGGACGGCAGGGTTCTGATCACTGAGGGATCGTTATGGAAACTGCAGAAGACACCTGGAAAAGCAGGTCACTTCTTGTTTGTTTGTTTTTTTTTTATTAAATATGAGCTTCATGCATCCTCTGAGATGCCCTTTATTTCCTCTTCTTGTGATTGGTTATCCATACAGTGAAAGACTTTGGTGGTTGGACTCTTGATTCCTTCAAGAAGTTTGCATGGCCTTCAATTGCTTTAATAAATGCCAGCTGCAGCAGGGGCTCACCCAGGATCACGGTTTGCAGTGACAGACACCATAGAAAGAGCTGAGGAGACTGCTCCGGATTCCTTTTCCAGGGAAAAGGCTCAGGAGTGAGGCTTGTGCCTGGAACAGAGTTTATTTCAGACCAAGGCAGCGCGTGTGTGCCCGTCACCATTGTTATCTTAGGAAAAAAGTCGTGTGGAAGTCTTGGGAACTCAGCCAGGTAATTGCTTTCAGACCAGCCCTGTTCTAAAGCACCAGTGATTTGTGCTGGGATTTAAAAAGTTGAAACCATAAACACTTGCTCAACGAAGAAGACCAACCATAACACACATCTTTCCTAATGAGATGGTTTTAAGTTACATCCTAGGTGTGCGCTAGAGGTCTCCACTTCAGACCCACAACAAACACGGGGGCCTCTCAGGAAATGGAGGCCTGACATCAAAGAGGTGAAGGCAAAATGCACAGCAAACTGGAGAGTGGCCTGGAGAAAGGAGGGAGCGGCCCTGGCTTCGAGAGAGCAGCAAGGAGCTGCCCCGTTTACCCTCTGGAAGAGACTCTAGACTTGAGGGGGCTGTGGCTGGGATGACACGCTCCTCTCCTCCAACTGCAGACAGAGACCCAGCCTCGGAAGAGCAGAGGGCTGGAGCGCGCTGCGGTCCCCGCGGAGGCGGCGCTCGGTGAAAAGCGAAGGTGCCCCGTCCCTGCAGTCTCCTTCACCAAACATAAGAAATGAACTACCGGTGCAAGTCCTGGAGAACTGTTTAATATGTGTGTGTACACACACATATTCCCACAAAACAGGGGGACTTGGAAATCTTTCTCAAAATAATAAATAATTGAAGTTTCAAGTAGTAAAAATAAATAACTAGGGCAAAAATCTTGAAGTTGATAATTCAGCAAGTTGGTGATTTCTGACAGAATCTTGCCGGGCTCTCTGAGGGCTCACAGGCGTGTCCTCAGGGCCTCACCCAGGATCACGGTTTGCAGCAATAAACACCTTAGAAAGAGCTGGGGAGACTGCTCTGGATTCCTTTTCCAGGGAAAAAGCTCAGGAGCGAGGCTCTGCCCGGAACAGAGCTTATTTCAGGCCGAGGCAGCGCACGTGTTTATAAGCACACGGCAAGAAGCTGAGAGTCCCTTCGGAGGCGGCGCTTGGTGAAAAATGAAGGTCTGCTCTTGCTTCTTTCTTGGAAGGTGCTTCACTCGCCAAATGAACAGAACTTCAACTGTTATTACCTACAACTAAAGCAGCAAGTCATCACGGCTACAGGGTAAACATACTCACCTGTCTATTAGAAGTGCTTTCAGCGTTACCTCTAGGGGCTAGCAGGGGAAAAAGAGAGAGAGAGAGATTAGAAACCAAACACGCTTCATTAGTAAGAGACTAAGCAGAGTCCTTCAGAAGAGAGCCACATCACTTTAGGTCATCCCCGAGCAGACTTTGAGAAAACAGGCTTTACACACATGCTCAGCATGGAGCATAAATAATGGGTCATAAAAGCCAGTATATAAACAATTTCCACCAATACAGACACTCTAGACCAACTTCAGAAGACTGCTCCATTTTGCCCCAAATTCCACAGGCGTGTCCACTCGCCATGGAGAGCGCCTTGCTCGGTTTCTCAAGCTCCACCAGGGAGAGGCGATCCCGGCACCGGGGAGTCCAGGACAGAATGCCAGTGCTATGAAAGCTTTGGGTCTTATATTTAAGTCACAAGAATCATTTAACTGGCTTGGCTCAAAATAATCCAAATCCTGCTTGGCTCCACCTCTTGGCTTGAGCCTATCTCAGGACAGGGACCTGGGATCCCACCTGTGGAGACACTTTCCCGCCTGAAACCTCTGCCTGGAATTCCAGTCTCCCCCTGCACAACCCCCCCACCCCGTCACCTTCTTAGCAAGCAGTGCCCATTACAGTGGGTTGTTCCTATTTATTCCACTTCTTGTTTCCATTCACTAAAATGTCAGCTCGAGAAGTACATGATTTTTGCCTGTCTCATTTACTGTGATTTTGCCAATGCTTTAAGCAGGGAGCACTGGATAAACATCTTTGGAATGAATCAGTAGGGCAGAAGGCAATGGCACCCCACTCCAGTACTCTAGCCTGGAAAATCCCATGGACGGAGGAGCCTAGTAGGCTGCAGTCCATGGGGTCGCTAAGAGTCGGACACGACTGAGCGACTTCACTTTTGCTTTTCACTTTCACACATTGGAGAAGGAAATGGCAACCCACTCCAGTGTTCTTGCCTGGAGAATCCCAGGGACAGGGAGCCTGGTGGGCTGCCGTCTGTGGGGTCGCACAGAGTTGGACACGACTGAAGCGACTCAGCAGCAGCAGCAGCCCTAACCCTAAACACCTGATTAACTGTCAATGCCCATTCATTCAATTAATAAACTAAAGAGCAAAATTATTCCAGGTTCAAACCTCTTCTCCTGTTATATTCAAGCAAACAGAAACAGAGCATGGTCAGCTGAAGCACAAATGTATTAAACAAATTGCAAAAATACTGAGTAAGTAGTAGCTAAATGGACTATTTCTTTCACTTGTAGGTTTGAACAATTCAAGGATCTGGGTCACGGCTGTTTCCACGCTCCACTTTGTTTGGCCTGAGATGTCGACTCTCTAGAGAAGGCAGGCGCTGGGCCATTGGTCCAGATTTAGAGAATATTAGATTGATACTTCGAATCTATTCTAACCAACTGGGCTGTCAACAATTGCCAGATTTTTCCTGGTTTCTTTCATGGTAAATAGTCTACCGATCATTGGAGGTAGCCACAGACTAAGGTTAAGTTACAGTAAGAAAAGTTAACATTTCTACGTGTCTAGAACTTTGCTCTATGGATGAAAAGAATATAAATTTCCTTAATGACCCTGGGCGAAATATTCCTCTCAAGACAGTAGGGAAAAACTCCATGAAGGAGTTTTTTGAAATATATAAAGGGCAAAAAAATAAACCGCTAATTAATTTGAATGAAACAGAATGTACATCATTAAAATAAACACGAAGCTTGCCACATCAATGAAAATAGTTTTCAGTGAGAAAAGGACCGTGTACCTCCCAGCTCCCAGTGCGAAGCTTAGCAATGGATGGTCGGGGCGGGGGGGTGATGTCATGGCATCAGATGATACTGATCACTTCCAGGTGACACCACGTATGGTGACGTGGCTGTAAGGCAATATGCCCGAGAGAATGCAGCCAGCATGGCAACTTGGGTGAAAAACATAATTTGGTCAAAAATGAGCATTTCCTAATTGCCAATTTTCTGTACAGTTGTCACTTTAGAGGACCATGAAGACATCTTTTGTGAATTTTTTCCTGAACCCTTGGAAAATATTTTTTCTATGTTCTATCTTTTCTCAATATTTTTCAGGATATTTTTTCATTTTTTTGTAATAGCAAAATTGAGATCATGCTCCCAATAATGTCCTAGTTGAAGAATTTAAATGCAAAATCTTGTTTAATTGCTTAAAGTAAAAATAAGTGTAAGTAAGTATATGTATATTATGACCCCATTTTGTAGTGAAAATCATAGTCCATAAATATGCATGTATTTGTTGTGGTTCAGTCGCTAAGTCAGGACCCCACAGACTGTATGTATATACGAACAGAAATAGTGTTTGGAAAGCTATAGATCTGGTCTGATTTTTGTCTCAAAATAAAAGATCACATGTTATTTATGTTCTTTATTTGATTTCTCATATTTTTTAGAATTAAAAAAATGCATTGTTAAGTAGAGAGCAAAAAAAAAAAAAGAAACTGGTAACAACTTGGGTTTTTAGAAATACTCCCTCTTGAATATTTATGTTTCTTTGACTTTTCCCTATTTCAAATGACACAGGATAGGAAAAAATTAACAATAATAAAATTGAAAAAAACGAACAGTAGGAAAAAATTAAGAGAAATTCAGCAAAAAAAAAAAAAGAAAAAGAAAAGAGCTGCTAACTTTTTACCCAAATTGCCAATGCTCATTTTTAAACAAATTGTTGTTTTTTACCACATTGGTTTATTTGGGGGAGGTCAGGGGCCATCTTTCCTCATAGCTGAGTCAGTAAAGAGTCTGCCTACAAGGCAGAAGACCTGGGTTTGATTCCTGGGTCAGGAAGACCCCCTGGAGAAAGCACTGGCAACCCGCTGCAGCGTTCTCGCCTGGAGAATCCCATGGACGGAGGAGCCTGGCGGGCTACAGTCCACGGGGTCCCAAAGTCGGACCTGACTAAACCACCACCACGGGGCCCAGGGCTTTCCCGTTCCAGCTGAGCTACAAACACAGGCTGGCGTGCAGACCACCATCTACCGCTGCTCCAGACTCAGACTCAGACCTGCTCCACGTTTCAAATGTGCTGCGAGTTCAGCAACAGGAAGATGGGATCGTAAGACAGCAGCGGTGGGAGAGGCCCCGTGGACGGGTGGCAGGTGGTCACCTTGGAACAGCGCTCGGGTTCTGGGAAGAGACGCGCCTAACTGGCAGCACAGCTGAAGCTCTGTCTCAACCACGGACTTGACTAGAAACAGGAATTATTGAGCTGCTAATAATCAGGCTTAGGTTTGGTTGGGGGCCATGCATGGGGTCCCCACGTGGCTCCCAGGGACCCCGTCTGCTCTTCAGCATCAGAAGGCGGCCACTTGGGGAGGGCAGGCTCCCCTCCCCTCCCGAGGATGGAAGAGTTAAGACATCTCCAGACACCTCTGAGCGCTCCCCTTTCCACGCTGGCTCCCCTCTGACCACTCTGCTGGAGTCTCTGCAGCAGGGGACCTACAGTAAGGCAGCCATGGCACTCGCCCCCTCCTCAGGCTGCTGGCGTCTCTCTGCCTCTCAGCAGGGGCGTGGGGAGTGGATGGGAGTGGACTCTCGGCAGGGGCGTGGGGAGGGCGGGAGTGGACTCTCTGCAGGGGCAGGGGCGTGGGGAGGGCAGCAGGGGCTGCAGCAGGGAGAGGGGCTTACTGTGGCGCTTCCTCGTGTCCGCCTTGACTTCCTCTCTCGTTGCGCCCAGGCAGCCCATCAGCTCTTGCAGGGAGATGGACTTGTCGTTATTCACGTCACAATACTCCACAAACCTCTTCACGCATTTCTTGGGTTTGGACTTCTTCCGAAGAAATCTCTTGAAGGGCTTGATTTCCTTTTTGCCGATGTCCCCGCTGTTGTTTTTATCCAGCAGTTTGAAATACCAGTGGACCACTCGCTCCTCCAGCGTGTGGCTGGGGTCAGGTTCCGAGAGCCTGGAAGACACGTGGGTGGTCAAGACCCCCGCCCCGGTCCTGGTCTGTCCAGAAAGGCACCCCCACCCAGCTCTGACTTTCCCCGATGGAGGGACCTGCTTGTCGCCCTCTCCTTCCTGAGGCATAAGGCTGCCTGGCTTTACCCTTCAATATAATAATGATTAAAAAAAGTAACTTAGAAAAGGAGATTGGGCAAACATTTTCAAGCTGGTTTCAAACCTGCAAATGGCACAGTGAGTGTGGGTGGGTGGCCACACAGCAGGGCATCGGCAGGCCTTGGGGACCAAGCCCGCAGCCTGCCACCCCGCTCACAGGACGCCCATCTCCACCCCGCTCACAGGGCGCCCATCTCCACCCCGTTCACAGGGCGCCCATCTCCACTGCCTGCACCCTGAGGCTTTCTACTCCTCTGTTCCTGGGCAGGCCGTTGATATCACAGGTAAACTAAAAGATGAAAAGTCACAAGTGTCCTAAAGTGGTAACCTGACATCCTACTCTGGATTGAAAAAGAAAGTTTGGTGTTTTAAGATTTAAGTTAAAAATGCTTCCAGAAGTTCTGCGTCTAAGGCTGATCTTGGAAACCCCGATGCTACGACGGGGTTTCTCACTAAGCGGAAGATGCCGGCAGGTGCTAACCCTGGTCCTTGTTTCCTTGGCCGGTTGTCAATCTCTGTGTTCCCATGAGCGTCAGGAGGGAGTCAGACACCAGACGTTCCCGGGTATTAGGGCTTTCTGAGACTGCTGACCCTTTCTCTAACTTTCAGAGGACCTTCTAGGATGGAAATTCATTTACTGCTTTCAACTGTAGTCTTACAGAGAAGAGCAATCTTTCTGAAAATATAAATCTTTCTGAAAATATAAGACTTCTTTCTGAAAATATAAGATGTCAATTTGAACTTTAACTTTCTACTGGATTCATAGCCCTGCCCTTTATTCTTCTCCATTCTGACTCTTAAGCAGAGAGAGAGGAGGACTTTGAGCCAAGGGGCCAGAAATCTTAGATCAGCTAGGAGAGCTGGAATATCAAGGTCAGAGAGGAGGGGAGGAAGGTCAGTGCTCTAAGAAAATACAGACAGTGAGATTCCAACCAGAGAAATGTGCTTTAAGATAGAGACTGATGATCGCTAATTAACAGGGGACAGCCGATGCTTGAGACGCCGCGTCCAGTAAACACTGGACATGACCCTCCCGCGGGCGGACAGTCATCCACAGACGCAGGTCAGCCTCGGGGACTCAACAGCGTCTCGGGAAGTGGAGCTCAAAGCCTCAGCCCCAGAACCAAGCGTGTCCACCAGGCGCTCAGGGCAAGTTTTCCAAGGTTCAGAAGTCAGACTCTGAACACGATAATACAATTAACACCCCTGAATCGCAGCCCTGGAAAGGGGTGAGAGGGCGAACGTTACATCATATATATTTTACTAAAAAAATCCTATTTTGAGAATTTAAAATCAAACAATTTAATTGAAAGTATAAAATCCAGTCACTAGCTCTGAAACGGCATTCATTCTGAAGCAGGGAGCCCTCTGGCCCAGGCTCTCCCATGCCCCCAGCTCTCCCGCCCAGCATCTGCACTCCATGCCTGATGGAATCTGGGGAAGCCCCAGGGCCTCGGCCTGGTCCCCACCGGCAGCATCCTCAAAGGACTGATGGCATTACAGGAAAACCCGCTAGCAGACCTCCTGCACACACGGGCAAGGACCTCATGCTTGGGGACGGGTCTGCTCCGCTCTGGGCCCTGCTGTGCCCGCTAAGCCGAGCCCCGAAACTCCAGTGGCTGGACTCTGCCCTCCAGGCTCCGAGAGTCCCTTGACCACCAGGCTCCGTCCTAGCCCCTGCTCTGAGGTCAGGGGCAGCGCACCTGCCAGGGGAGGAGGGATCAGAAACCGCGTGGACCATGTCCGTGGACAGCGCGTCCAGCACGCTCGTCAGAAACTCGCTCTTTTTGGCACCAGGACAACCTGAAAAAGACCAAGCACAGACATCGTTTCATGCTTCCCAGAACCCACAGAGCACACTGGAGCTCCCTGCAGTGGAGAGAAGGGCTGGGTTAGGACTCAGAATCCTGGCTCTCGGCACATGGCATCAGTGAGTTCATCTGAACACCTGCAGCCCACACGTGTTGATCTTAAACCCCAGCTTCTGAAAACTACAGTCTCTAAGATTTCTTGAATTTCTTAGTGACACTAACAGATTTCTGGGCACTATCATCTCATTGGTCCCGAGCGGCAGCCCCAGGCGGGTGGCATCACCGCCTGTTCCGTAGGAAGCCCCAAGGCTGGGAACCACCCCAGGCTCACACGGCTGCGGGAGGACATGCTGGCGTCTGGTCAGATGAACCTGAGACAGAAGACGGCTCGTGGCCTTTGAGTAATTCTGCGGTGGAGTTCACCTGAAGCTTGACACTCCGCAGCACTCTTAACCTACAAGAGGCCACTAAACTGTCCCTAAGTCCTCGGCACCCTCTGTCTTTCGGGATGAAGAGAAGCAGCTGGGCACACCTCTCCTGGACTCCAAGAAGCGGGAGGGATCCTCCACACGGATCGGATGGCAGTGCCGCACGACAGCCAAGTCACTCAGGACCCGCGTGTTTACACAGGCGGAGAGCTGGGATTTCACAAACCTCCTTCTGACACTTGAGTTTTTGTTATTATTATTCAAGCACATGTTAATTGCCTGTAGCAGGAATCCATTTACGCTGGTTTCCACTTCTTAAATATACATATCAGAGAACAGATACGAATCCCTAAGGGTCAGGGGAGGGTGGAAAAGAGCTGTGTTGTCCCTTATGAACACAATTAGCAAAGCAGATTGTGATCTGTAGGGGAAACCCCCAAGGAGAACGCTGCTTTTCAAGGGAAAAATAAAACATAACGTTAAGCTTCCCTGGGGAGGAAGCAGCCGACTTGCGACCGGACTTCACCTGCTCCAGGACAGGCAGCGCCCTGGCACAGCGTGTCTGGGAGGGTCATCTGACGAGGTCATCGCCTGCTCCAGGACAGGCAGCGCCCTGGCACAGCGTGTCTGGGACGGTCATCTGATGTGGGGACTTCGCCTGCTCCAGGGCGGGCAGCGCTGAGCTTCCTCCAATAGCCCATGTTCAGACCTGGATGGAGGCCTGGAGCTCAGGGGTGAGCAACCATCAGATCTAGCAGACCCCAGCACACGGGTCCACACCCTCACCTGGTGTGACGGGGAGACAGACCCGGGGCCTCACACTCTGGGACCTGCGGCTGCTGGTTCCCCACATGAAACAGAAATGGCTGCCCCACTTCTGAGCACGTGTGCGAACAAATAGGGCTGGGGCAGCCCCCACTGTGGCCAGCATCCTGGGAAAATCATCCCCACACAGAGGATGAGACAGTTGGACGGCGTCATCAGCTCAGTGGACATGAGTGAGAGCGAGCTCCAGGAGACGGTGAAGGACAGGGAGGCCTGGCGCGCTGCAGTCCGTGGGGTTGCAGAGTCGGACGCTACGTAGCGACTCTGACAATACGACGATGACAATACGCCAGGGTCAGGTGGCATGGAAGGCTGACAGCCCGCTAATGGGGAGGGGGCAGGACCGCCCGTGGATGGGGAGGGGCAGGACAGCCTGCGAATGGGGAGGGGGCGAGGACCGCCTTCACCTCCTGCCTACACCGCAGCCCCGGCTTTCCCCAGCTTTCCTGGGAGGCCCAGGCCTGCTCATCCTCCACAGTGTTTGTAAAAATGAGAAGAAATCTGAAGGAAAAAATCAGAGTGCGCATGATTAAGAAGTGGCTTCTGGTTACATGAGAAGTGCCAGCGGAGCTGTGCCATGGACTGGGCCTCCCGAGGAGCCTCAGAGCTGGGGGACAAAGGGAGCCGGGCCCCCAGCCACCGGGTTTCCCAGGAAGCCCAGAGCAGCCCCTAGCCTCTCTCACGCTCCCTCGGGCGCGGGCCACAGAGCTCCGCGTCCTGCCTGCAGACATGGGCCGTGGCCTGCAGCCTCCCGAGTCCCGGGCCAGCTCAGTGGGTCGCTCACCAGGAGACAGCGGGTGCCTTCCCGAGGGGGATCACCTTCCCCCGAAGCAGCTCACCTCCCCCTCCTTCCGCCCGCAGGGCCTGGCACAGCCCCCAGCGCCCGTAAACCTCGTGCTGGGGAAACCGCGGCCGGCGGGCTCTGAAACGGGACCCAGAGTGTATTTGTGTCCACCCTCAGGACGTGGGGCAGGCCTGGAGGGCTCGGGTCAGGGGGCTTAGGGCAGGACAGCCGCGCAGCAGGCCTTCCACGGAGACCTGGCAGCCCAGTAAAGAGGTGCTTGTGTGTATATACGTAGGGGGGACCAGACGGCCCTTCTCCAAGCTGGAAGCAGAAAGGCTGCAACCATTTATTTACACATTCAAGGCAAAATCCAGCATCCTGCTTGGCCTGGAAATGCTCAGTTGACTTCACTTATCTGTGAAATCCAGGAAAATGCTTGGCGTCCCGTCAGAGTTCTGTGCAGACACTCGGGTCCTAATCCCAGCCTGACCCGCGTGAGCAGGAGGCCCCGTCCCAGCCTCAGTCCCCAGGCCTAGCAAGCTCCTCAGCAGCGAGCCGGCTGGACGCTGCTCCCCAGACACCAGGCGCCGTGTGGCCCCAGGGAACCTGGTTCATAGCTGATGCCTTAAAAACTATTTGACTTGTTAACTCTTAAAATGAATGTGTTCTGCCCTATGAGACATCTTTAGTTTTAAAAATAGATGTTTTTGGTGTAGAAATTACTGACTTCAGCAACTTGACTATTTCATCTTTTCCCTTTTTTTTGCAAATACAGATGGAAACATTTTCAGGGCTGAGACCTCAACCACGTTGGGAAACTCCACTCGACATGGTAACCGGCATCTGCTTCTCTCCCGTGACCCAGCACACTCGGGATCGCCCTCAGAAGGAAAGCCAGCACCGAGCCAGGGAAGGCGGGGGTGGCGGCGTCTTCAGTGGAGGGTGTTGTATACAGCACACAGCGTTGGACCGTGTCAGCCACACCGATGCCCAGCTGAGGTCTGCGCGTCGCCCAGCAGGGAGGCCTGGGGCCTGCGGGTCAGGGAAAGCAGGGCTGAGGGGCCACTGCTGACCAGGTGATGAGACGGGGTGAAGGGTCAGGGACAGTGGCAGCCATCAATCGGGCCTTAAAGCATCTAGCACCAAGCAGGCGCAAAGCTTCACCTGCTGGTTTATCATTTCAAATGTCTGCAAAGCTTAACTAGGTGAGGAATAAATGAAGAGGAAGTAAGAACCCTCTCTCTGGTTTTCGGGCCCCTCTGGGGAGCCATGTGTGCCCCTCTGGGGAGCCGAGTGAGCCTCTGGGGAGCTGTGTGGGCCTCTGGGGAGCCGTGTGAGCCTCTGGGGAGCCGTGTGGGCCTCTGGGGAACCGTGTGGGCCTCTGGGGAGCCGTGTGGGCCTCTGGGGAGCCGTGTGGGCCTACATGTGCGTTCATCCCACTGCAAGCAACTACTTCCCTGTTCACAGTTTAAGTCTGCCTTCTCCCAAACTTTTAAGAATCTATCACACAAATTTTCAGAGAAGTCTCAATTCGTGCGATTTCCCAGAGTGACATGAACGCATTTGACCTGCAGGGTGTGAGTCAGAAGCATGAGCTGCCATCTGCTGCCTCCAGGGGCTGTGAGAGGCTGGGATTAAGTCACACCTGTTCCTCCTGAAACGTGACGACAAACACCGGTAACTGTCTCTTTGCAGTGGGTTAAGCCCGCTTGCCTGAAGACTAGCACAGCCTACAAATTGCTAACCTACGTGAGTTTTCAGTTCAGTCGCTCAGTCACCTCCAGCTCTTTGCAACCCCATGGACTGCAGCGCTCCAAGCCCCCCTGTCCACCACCAGCTCCCAGAGTTTACTCAGACTCATGTCCATCGAGTCGGTGATGCCATCCAACCGTCTCATCCCATCTGCCATCCCCTTCTCCTCCCACCTTCAGTCTGCAGATTTTAAATCCCTTTACTTCATAAACAATAGTTTGGACTACATAAAAGCAGCTGAGTGGTTCGTAATTTCTCTCTCAATTACCTTTACTGAAAGTGAGTGCAAACACAGGATGAACCATGCTATTCTGTTTTCCTGTGTTACTGCAACGAGCTCCCTGCGTAAACTACATCCGCCAGAGCCAGAAGGTCACCTCCGTCCCATGTGCAGAGGAAGCGAGTTTGTTTCCTGGAGGGAGGCCCCTCCTGCAGATGAGCAGGCGAAAGTGAGGCAACGAGTAAGACCGTCCTTGGCTGGTCTGTTACAGAAATGGGAGATGGAATGGCGGGACACTGTCCCTACAGTTTAGCTCACAGCAGAGCAGTGGAGAAAAGGAGGGAAGGTCTGCCGACTCCAGCACCGTGTGGAGGGCCCCTGGGACCCGAGACACGGCAGGGGGACAGTCCGTGGCCCGGAGCGTGAGGGACTGGGCTCTCCGCTCTGCAGCTTCTGACAGCGCAGCCTCTGAGGTCTGCCCTGACCTCCACCCGCCTTGAGCCACAGCCCCACTTCCGCTCAGGAACACCAGGCTCCTTCCTAGCCCAGGCTCTCCTCAGCTAGACGTGGAGCTGGAGTGCTGTTTCCCACGCGCTGACGTGCCCCAAACACACACAGCACGCCCATCTCAGCCCCTGGGGTCCCGGCACCCCACCCGGGGCCCCAGGGTCCACAGGATGGGCCCCCACAGCTGGAGTTCCTGAAGCTTCACTAACCTCACTTCCCACCCCCACACTCCCACCTCAGGACAACCTGCCTTAATTTAATACGTGCCTTTTTCTTAATTAAACACATTAAACAAAAGTAATCAGAAAAGTTCTTAAAGCACGTTTAAAATGCATCTGCAGTAACAGTGCAGAAAGCATATCTCTATAAACATCCTCAACAGCTGGGAACTGAGGTGCGGGCGCGATGACGGTTCGGGCCTCCCCGGTTGCCCAGTGGTTAGGAGCCTGCCTGCCTGTGCGGGGGCCCCGGCTCCATCCCCCGTCCAGGAGGGTTCAGCCCGCTGCATAGCAACCGAGCCTGTGCTCCGCAACCTCTGAAGCCCAAGAGCCCTGAGCCTGTGCTCTGCAGCCAGAGACTCCGCCAGAGCCGCCGCCATGAGAACGCAGCACCACAACCAGAGAGGAGCCCCTGCTGGCCACAGCGCGAGGAAGCTGGGGATCCGCGACGAAGACCCAGAGCAGCCAAAAATGATTAAACAGCAGGATTCGCGAGAAAAGAAGACGGCAGCGTGGAACCAGGAGGCCCCGCACTGCAGGGGAGACAGTCAGGAACCAGGAGGCCCCGCACTGCAGGGGAGACACAGTCAGGAACCAGGAGGCCCCGCACTGCAGGGAAGACACAGTCAGGAACCAGGGGGCCCCGCACTGCAGGGGAGACACAGTCAGGAACCAGGGGGCCCCGCACTGCAGGGGAGACACAGTCAGGAACCAGGGGGCCCCGCACTGCAGGGGAGACACAGTCAGGAACCAGGGGGCCCCGCACTGCAGGGGAGACACAGTCAGGAACCAGGGGGCCCCGCACTGCAGGGGAGACACAGTCAGGAACCAGGGGGCCCCGCACTGCAGGGGAGACACAGTCAGGAACCAGGGGGCCCCGCACTGCAGGGGAGACACAGTCAGGAACCAGGGGGCCCCGCACTGCAGGGGAGACACAGTCAGGAACCAGGGGGCCCCGCACTGCAGGGGAGACACAGTCAGGAACCAGGGGGCCCCGCACTGCAGGGGAGACACAGTCAGGAACCAGGGGGCCCCGCACTGCAGGGGAGACACAGTCAGGAACCAGGGGGCCCCGCACTGCAGGGGAGACACAGTCAGGAACCAGGGGGCCCCGCACTGCAGGGGAGACACAGTCAGGAACCAGGGGGCCCCGCACTGCAGGGGAGACACAGTCAGGAACCAGGGGGCCCCGCACTGCAGGGGAGACACAGTCAGGAACCAGGGGGCCCCGCACTGCAGGGGAGACACAGTCAGGAACCAGGGGGCCCCGCACTGCAGGGGAGACACAGTCAGGAACCAGGGGGCCCCGCACTGCAGGGGAGACACAGTCAGGAACCAGGGGGCCCCGCACTGCAGGGGAGACACAGTCAGGAACCAGGGGGCCCCGCACTGCAGGGGAGACACAGTCAGGAACCAGGGGGCCCCGCACTGCAGGGGAGACACAGTCAGGAACCAGGGGGCCCCGCACTGCAGGGGAGACACAGTCAGGAACCAGGGGGCCCCGCACTGCAGGGGAGACACAGTCAGGAACCAGGGGGCCCCGCACTGCAGGGGAGACACAGTCAGGAACCAGGGGGCCCCGCACTGCAGGGGAGACACAGTCAGGAACCAGGGGGCCCCGCACTGCAGGGGAGACACAGTCAGGAACCAGGGGGCCCCGCACTGCAGGGGAGACACAGTCAGGAACCAGGAGGCCCCGCACTGCAGGGGAGACACAGTCAGGAACCAGGAGGCCCCGCACTGCAGGGGAGACACAATCAGGACGCGTCCTCATACCTTTTTGGGCTTCCCTGGTGTGTCGGTGGTAAAGAATCTGCCTGCAATGTGGGAGACCTGGGTTGGATCCCTGGGTCAGGGAGTTCCCCTGGAGAGAGTCTGGCAACCCACTCCAGTGCTCTTGCCTGGAGAATCCCATGGACAGAGGAGCCTGGTGTGCTGCAGTCCATGGGGTCACAAAGAGTCAGATATGACTGAGTGCATGCACGTGCGTGCAGGCACACACACACACACGCTCATTCTTTAGGACGCCTATGTGGGACACAGGGAGTAAATTCATTCTCACAAAAGTTCCAAAGGAAAAGTACGAAAGTTTCCAACCTTAAGATTAAAAGCGAAACCACTGCTCCTGTGTATTAGCTGTAGCTTTTATCTTTTCTAATATTTACATATTTTATGTTTATTTTCATATTTTCTACACACTTTTTCATTCTAAACAAAGAGAATTTCAGGCTTGAAGCTGTGCTTTGATTACTTAACATTCAATAATACACTGGTGAGCATCCGAGCCTGGCTAAAGTCCACGTCTAAGGGCCCCGGGAAGTTATTCTCCTGGAGACGTGGTCAGAGGGAGTCAGGCTGGGAGAGCCCTCCTCCTGGTGCTCTCCTGCCAGAGGCTCCTTGGGCTGGATGCGCCGCACTGAGGCCTGTGGTTTAGTTCTCCTTCGGGTGGGTCAGCTGAGCCCAGCACGTGTGCCAGGAGTTGGCACCAGCTGATAAACTCAGTGGGATATGTACTTGGTGTGTCCCTGAGCCCCTACACTTCTCAGGGACAACAGCATGTCTTCAGACATTGGTCTGATAGCCATTAGCCATACCTCCTGTGAAAAGCAGCGCTTTGACCCTCAAGGAGCTCATAAATAAAGCAGTGCTGACGAGAGGAGGCTGATGGTGGTGGAGGGAGGAATCCACTTGCAGGAGGCCCCGGCTCCTTGGCTGCCACACTGGGGACTGTCCCCAGGGAGCCAGGAAACAGGAGCCTCTGAGGACACACGCCCCCAGGATGCGGCGTCCTGACCTGCAGACACCCTTCCCAGGATGAGGGTCACCGGTGGCTCCCGATCCACGGGCCTCGTCCTCCTCTCCCTGTCTCTCCTGAGCACAAGGTCTTGAATGATCCCTGACCGTGAAACGGGTATGTGCAGCACCTTGAAGCCCACGGAGGAGGAATCAGCAGCAACTGTCTTCTCTCAAAGCCTGGCACACCAGCACCAGACGTGATGTGAGGCTGTGTGGGCACCTCCCCCCCCGACGAGACAGACCGCAGGGCCTCGGCGGGGACGGAGCTCGTCCTTTCCAGAGCGGGGGCTCCTGAGGAGACGCGGCCGGGTCCACGTGGTGCTGCCTGCCCTATGGAGGGCTCTGACCGCCAGACTCAGCCCAGTGCCCCAGTGTCTCTCGGAGAAGCGAGGTCACCGTGCCCGGGACTCAGGAGAGAGCGGTGATGCTGGGCTGGGTCCAGAAGCATCGCTTCCCGCCCCTGGGCACACGCATTTCTTTATTTGCTGCCTGCTCTCCACCAGTGAACCCAGCAGTGCAGGGAAGTGTCGCTGAGAGCAGTTCTGAGCTATTCCCTGAGACACGGCCACCGTCCTGTGGGGGCTGAGCCAGGGCTGCCCCTGGAAGGACGGCTGCTGATTGGCAAGTGTTCTTGGGCTGCGAAGGCAGTAACAGTGACAAGGTTCTCACTGCAGCCCCAGGGATGACGGCCACGTCAGGCACACACACGGCACCACGCAGAGCGGCCCCTGCCCCAGGCCCGGGGCATCTAAGGTGACATCCCGTGAACGAGGAATGGCGGGTGGAATCTCGGCTGCATAAGCAGACAGAAGCCTGGCTGATCCTGGCGACCCAGGGTGCAGGGAGGTCTCTGCCCCAGGAGCTCGGCATGAAGACAGCAGCGGACGCGGCGCCCCTCACCCCACAGCCCAGCACCCGCCCGGCCTGGCAGGAGGAAGGTGCGAGTGGGCGGCCTGGGCCCAGTGACCTGCAGGCCACGAGGCCTGGAGCCGGCTCGGGCGTCCGGACACAGGCCAGGCGCTTCCTTCCTGCCTCCCCTCCAGGGAACAAAGCTTCCTCCCCAGACTCCCGGCTCATCTCCCTTCAACGCCTTGCTCTACAGCTCAGCCGTCTCACACCCTTTATGAGGAACTGAAGCAAGAGCCGGGCTAAACAACCCCATAGACGGCCTGCGTGTTCTCACACCACAAACCTGTAAAAAGCCCTTCATCTCCGCTGTAAAAAAGAAGCCTCTGCTCTACGATGTGCTTGTAAATTACACTTTAAAGCACCCATGAACTTGCTTGGATTTCAAGTGAGGTTTCCTTTTGCTACACTTTTAAAATATTAAGAGTGAGCCAGTGTTTTCATAGCCACCCCAGAGCATTCAATCAAAGGCGATTTCTGCCGACTCCCTAACTGCCAATCAGCGCGCCTGGGTCTCTGCAGCAGAGATGGAGCCTGGGCTCAGAGACCTGCACCCTGGCCTTTGGGTCTGCAGAGGCTCTGCGCCTGCCCTGGCTTCCCGCCCTCCCTGCTGCTGGGTCAGACCCCCCATCACAGCACAGGCTGCCGAGGAGGGGGTGGAGGAGAGGGGAGAGGGACGATGAGGAGGGAAGGAGAAAGCCAGGGACAGGCACCCGCAGAGTGTGAGAGGACGCCGCCACGCAGCAACAGAAACCGCAGAACGGCGTGACGGCCCACAGTGCGGCCGAGCAGACAGGAGGCGAAGGGCACGGCCCAGGATGCCCAGCGACCCACCAGCCAGTCTCTGGGCCCTCGGGTTGCAATCACCCAAATGCATGGGGCAGTCACCTCCTCAGAGCCCCAGCACGGAAGCAAAGCTCATGAGATGACAGAGGAGCTGCATGCTGCCTGGGAGGGGAGTGGGCTGAGGCCGCCCCCGCTCGCAGCCCCAGCCCCTACCCTTGCACCCGGCAGCAAGCGGAACAGGGCCCTGCACCATCTCTGCACCCCTGTGAATCGGGGGGACATTTAAGCCAGGCATCAGGGGTAAGAGGGAGGCCCCACCGCACCTCCGGTTACATGCCCTCCTCAGCCGCTGTGCCAGTCACGGGCCGGCAGACTCTCAGCTCTGCCAAGGCAGAAAATGGATGCCTCCAGGAATCTGCTCGAACATCTGTATCTCAGGACCAGGTCAAGTCCCAGCTTTGATCAGTTTCAGTGCAAAGGCTAGCGTGAACCTTCACAGGTAAATAGAGCAAGGAAAGCTGCCTCAATGAATTTTCTGGTTCTTCCCTACGGAACGGAAGCAGTTATGCCCTTGGCAGGATTTGGGCAAGTCACCAAAGGCTGGGTCACATTTTGGAAGTGACTCAAGCGACATGTCTTGGGTTTGGGTTTTTTTTTTTCCCTCTATGTCCAGACCTGTCACTCAGAGCCAAAACTGGTGAGTTCAGTCGACGGTTTGGTGCATGAGACAAGAAACCACGGCCGGATCTGAGCAGGGAAAGCTCTGCTGGGAGCGCCCGCTTCTGAGGCCTTTGGGGGCACCGCGCCCCGCGCCCCGCGCCCCGCGCCCGGCGCGCTGCGTCTCCCGGGCCCAGCGCAGGGCGCACGTGCGTGAGCAAAAGCACATGAGAGCCATTTTCTCCTTTTAAAAAAAAGTTTGCCCCTTCCTCGTATCACTTCAACCCTTTGCCTGAAATTCTTCTCTTTGTTTGAGTCACAAATAGCCTGACAACATTCCAGACTTCAAAGCTGTTCTGAGGTTAGTGACCAGAACATTACCGGCCCCGCAGGATTCGGTGCCCGAACCTGCACTCTCCTCCGGGTGGGGCTCGGGGCCGCGCTGACCGCAACCGTCCCCCGATGGAGACTCGCCACTCCGCTCACCAGCCCTGCAGCTCTAACTCTGACCTCTGCTCCACTCTCTGTGCCCAGGGCCCCCCACGCCCACCCCAGCCCTCCAAAGCCTCGAAAGTCTGCCCAGGACCCTGCACGCCAGAAGCCTCAGCCTTCCTCCAAGCTCCTGACAACAACAAAGAAAGACCGTGACCGCAAAATAAAGCTACTTGATGCCACCCCCACAAAAGACGCTTTAAAACATACTTCGTCCACGTCTGACTCAGTGGCCAGCACTGTTTGAAACTATGGCCACAACAACACGGGGTTTCCTGGCCTGACAGAGTGATGACGCTGGATCCAGGGAGTGAACAGTCCAAAGAGGTCTGTGCTCACGCTTGCATTTCCATCAGAAAATGTGTACTGATGTCCTTCAAAGGAGCATCATTTCTCTTGGGACTAAAGCCCCCTAGGCATCCATGTGGACCGTCCCAGAGGGGCCAGTGGGCTGGGTGGAGCTCCCCCGTCGCGGCGGCGGGGGCTGCACGGGCACTCCCCCTCAGCGAGCAGAGCGGAGAAGTGAGTCTCGGGTTTGTGCCGCTGCATCGGGACCCTCGGGTCACATATCACGCGGACAAACTTGCCAGGGCGTCCTGGTGGGAGGCAGCGCCCCAGTGAGGGCTGCGTCCTCGGATCAGCGCGTCCTCTGGGGCCCGGGGCTTGGTGCCAAACATCCACTCCACGGAGCAGGGCTCCCACACCAGGATAGCCGTTTACGGAACAAACGCTCAGACTTATGTTCGCAGACCTTGTGGAACAACTTGGAGTGAAAGCCCCGGGCATTTCTCACCAGAACCTGCCTGCTGAACCTGTGAACATTCTGTGTGGAGGACTCCTGCTTTCAAAGCTGCCTGAAAACAGACGAATTCACACGTTTACCTGTGTTAGTTGCTCAGTCGTGTCCGACTTTGCGGCCCCATGGACTGCAGCCCGCCAGCCTCCTCCAGAAACGGGGGGCGGGGTGGGGGGTTACCGAAAACACTAATGAATATAGAGAATGAAGGCTTACAAAGCAGAAGGCTGGCACGGGGGCTGGAAGCCCCTCGAGCACCCAGGCGCCCCTGAGAGGCGGCCTGGGGAGGCAGCGGGCGCAGGCTCTGAAACGCCGCTCACAGAGCCCCAGCCCCACGGGACCACGATCAGTGCCCGCCAGCTCTGCCCAGCAGGAAGCCACAAGAAACCACGGCCGGATCTGAGCAGGGAAAGCTCTGCTGGGAGCGCCCGCTTCTGAGGCCTTTGGGGGCACCGCGCCCCGCGCCCCGCGCCCCGCGCCCGGCGCGCTGCGTCTCCCGGGCCCAGCGCAGGGCGCACGTGCGTGAGCAAAAGCACATGAGAGCCATTTTCTCCTTTTAAAAAAAAGTTTGCCCCTTCCTCGTATCACTTCAACCCTTTGCCTGAAATTCTTCTCTTTGTTTGAGTCACAAATAGCCTGACAACATTCCAGACTTCAAAGCTGTTCTGAGGTTAGTGACCAGAACATTACCGGCCCCGCAGGATTCGGTGCCCGAACCTGCACTCTCCTCCGGGTGGGGCTCGGGGCCGCGCTGACCGCAACCGTCCCCCGATGGAGACTCGCCACTCCGCTCACCAGCCCTGCAGCTCTAACTCTGACCTCTGCTCCACTCTCTGTGCCCAGGGCCCCCCACGCCCACCCCAGCCCTCCAAAGCCTCGAAAGTCTGCCCAGGACCCTGCACGCCAGAAGCCTCAGCCTTCCTCCAAGCTCCTGACAACAACAAAGAAAGACCGTGACCGCAAAATAAAGCTACTTGATGCCACCCCCACAAAAGACGCTTTAAAACATACTTCGTCCACGTCTGACTCAGTGGCCAGCACTGTTTGAAACTATGGCCACAACAACACGGGGTTTCCTGGCCTGACAGAGTGATGACGCTGGATCCAGGGAGTGAACAGTCCAAAGAGGTCTGTGCTCACGCTTGCATTTCCATCAGAAAATGTGTACTGATGTCCTTCAAAGGAGCATCATTTCTCTTGGGACTAAAGCCCCCTAGGCATCCATGTGGACCGTCCCAGAGGGGCCAGTGGGCTGGGTGGAGCTCCCCCGTCGCGGCGGCGGGGGCTGCACGGGCACTCCCCCTCAGCGAGCAGAGCGGAGAAGTGAGTCTCGGGTTTGTGCCGCTGCATCGGGACCCTCGGGTCACATATCACGCGGACAAACTTGCCAGGGCGTCCTGGTGGGAGGCAGCGCCCCAGTGAGGGCTGCGTCCTCGGATCAGCGCGTCCTCTGGGGCCCGGGGCTTGGTGCCAAACATCCACTCCACGGAGCAGGGCTCCCACACCAGGATAGCCGTTTACGGAACAAACGCTCAGACTTATGTTCGCAGACCTTGTGGAACAACTTGGAGTGAAAGCCCCGGGCATTTCTCACCAGAACCTGCCTGCTGAACCTGTGAACATTCTGTGTGGAGGACTCCTGCTTTCAAAGCTGCCTGAAAACAGACGAATTCACACGTTTACCTGTGTTAGTTGCTCAGTCGTGTCCGACTTTGCGGCCCCATGGACTGCAGCCCGCCAGCCTCCTCCAGAAACGGGGGGCGGGGTGGGGGGTTACCGAAAACACTAATGAATATAGAGAATGAAGGCTTACAAAGCAGAAGGCTGGCACGGGGGCTGGAAGCCCCTCGAGCACCCAGGCGCCCCTGAGAGGCGGCCTGGGGAGGCAGCGGGCGCAGGCTCTGAAACGCCGCTCACAGAGCCCCAGCCCCACGGGACCACGATCAGTGCCCGCCAGCTCTGCCCAGCAGGAAGCCCCTCTGAGTGACCCCGCCATCGCCGAGAGCCTGGACACCGTCGGAAGAGCAGGGTCACATCCTCTGTGGAGGCTCCCCACCGCCTGTGCCTCAGGGAGATGGTGCTGTGTTCTGGAATACAGACCCTCCCCTAGGAGCCCGCCAGGCGCCGCCCCCTCGGTCCCAGGCACGGACCAGCCCTCCTCAGCTCAGGACCCTCCCTTCTTAACGCCTGTGCCGCTCATCTCTCATGAGCGTCTGAAAAGCCCTTGGTAACGGGCCCTCTCAGTCAAGCATCACACAACGTTGTGTTGCAACAAAGCTCAGAAACTGACCAAGAGCCACACGTTATCTAAAGAGCGGAGGGAGCCAGGAGGGAAGCCATCGGCACTGAAGCCTCTGCCTGCCTGGGACTCAAGCAGAGGCACAGACGAAGGCCTAAGCATTCTGGACGCTGTGCAGGGCGAGGCCCCACAGCCTCCCGAGGACTCCCAAGCAGCCCAGGGGCCCACCGTCGGCCCGTGTTTGGTCTAGGAGCCTCACCCTTGAGAAAGGCCTCCTATTCCAGTCACAGGCCTCTCTTAGAACCACATGTTCTGAACGCGTCCCGAATGACTTCTTGTCTACTGGTTCAGCTGCTACAGAAACAGGACGCACATTCCTCAAAAGCTTAAGACTAGAGCTTCTGGTATTTATTCAAAGAAAATGAAAACCCTAATTCAAAAAGATGCATGCATCCCAGTGTGCAGAGCTGCGCTGTTTACAGCAGCCAAGATTCAGAGTTAATGTAGGCACCTGTCCACAGATAAATGGGAAGAGAAGGGGTGGTGTGTACACACTGGCGCACCGCTCAGCCACAATAAAGAATGAGCTTCTGCCATTTGCTACAACGTGAATGGTTTGGGAGGGTGTTACTCTTAGTGAAATAAGCCAGGCAGAGAAGTCAGATAGCATATGGTTCCACTCATGTGAAATCCAGAAAGCAAACAACCAAAGAAAATAAATGGATAAACTAAAAGCCAGCCCAGGATACAGAGAACAGGCTGGGGAAGGGAAGGTGGGAGGGGAACAGGTACAGGGGTCTCCTGTTTGGTGACCGGTGGAAACCCCACTTTGGTGGGAGATCAAGGCCAGGCAGACGGAAGTGGAAATAGTGTTCTACACGTGAAGCTTACACAATTTGGTTATCCAGTGGGAACTCTTGATTTTTTTCTTTAATTATAAAATAAAATCACAATCCTTTTTGGTGAGAGCTAACTAGGGGACATGTCCATTACAGCCTGGGCAGGAAGGGGTAGCATTCAGTGACCTCCCGCCCACCCGTCAGCCTACAGGGTCCCTGAGAGGAGCGTCCCCGTGAAGGTGGCTCAGCTCCACCCTCAGAAGGCCTGGGAGGTGGCGGTGTGCTCAGCCCTTTCCTCTGATGAGCAGACCAAGGCTCAGAAGGGAGAACAGACTGCTGGACAGTGGCCACGCCAGGCTCCACAAATCCAGGCATGTGAAGGTGGTGTGTCCTCCTCCTGGCACCCCCTGGTCTATGTCATGGCGCCTCTGCACCCAGCACTTACCAAGGACACCGTCCTGGGCTCACCTGCCTGTCATCTCTGAGATGTAGGAGTTTGTCCCAGAAATGAAGAAACAGGCAAAATGCTTTCCATACCTCTAGGGAGGAGGCAAGTCTGCCATGGTTTCTTGAGTTTTCACCTATCAAGAGGTTTCGTACATACACATTTCTCCACATTCAAATGATTATCTGCAAATTTACCCAAGTTTATTCTCCAGCTCATCCACAGGCCTGCTTTTTCCGGGCAAAAGAAATAGCAAGGAGCCTGGCCAGGGAAGCAGATTGAAGGCATTTTAGTTCACATTCTTCGGAGAGAAGTGGGGGCTGATTGGCTTGTTCCCTCTCTCACACAAACTCCTAATGGCTGGAGCAACCTGCGTTCCCAGGGGATGTGGCTCCAGCTGGACCAGACCTCCCAGGCTCCACCTCTGACCACCTGCTATGTCTCCACAGGTGACAGAGACCCATGGACCTGCCTCTGGTTCAAAGGCTGCAGGAAGAAGGTGTGGCATCAATGGACAGATGAGTCTGTCTCTAGGGAGCTCCCTGAGGAAGGGCCGTAAGGTCTTATCTTCAGTTTTCTCATTTCCCAGAAAGCTTTGCAGTGACGTCCTGCTGAGGACTTGAATGCTCTCAGGGTAAGCCTGTAGACAGCACATGGAGGAGTTGTCCCTAATAGGCTGGAGACAGGAGTCTAAAACTCACGACTCAAAGTGAAGGGGGCATCCTTTAAGAAAGGTCACATGCACGCTTCTCACGTGGATCTGCAGTTGCTGACTGTAACCAGAAATCCCATCCTCCTTAGAAAAGTATGATATGATTTAATACGAAAACAAAACCACAGAACCCACATCCACCTCTTCCTGGAAGAGAAGCTCCTCCAGACAGGCTCTTGGGCTTACTCATCACGCAGCTCTTCCTTCTGCCTGACGCCCAAGGTGCTCATTCTCCCTGAAATAGCATCCGTTCTCTGCCCACTCGTGTGTCTCCCTTCCTAACAGTTCATCTCAAACCCGCTTTTCCAGGAGCACACACTGCAGGGCCTGGCGAGCATGGACCTTCTCCTCCGACCTCCTGACCACACCATCAGCCCCCTGTTCCTGAGCCAAGCTCAGGGCCCTACGCCCTCACACATCATCTCCAGGGCTTCTGGGGGGCTGGGTGGGACGCGAGTGCTTGCCTCAAGGCCCTGCCACCCACCCCTTGATGTCGGGCCAATCGCACAGGTCTCCGCACCCAGAGAGCCTGCTGTCCACCCCACGCTACCCCTGCCCCCTACAGCACAGGCCCTCAGCAGCTGGGGGCCTGTGAACTGAGGCCGAGCCGAGCACTCCCGCCCTCACTCGTCAGGATGTGACCACGCGGAGGGACAGTCAGCGTCCCTGACTTCTTCACGTGTCGGTGGCACTGTCAGGAAGACACAGGCTCTTCCTTCTCAACGTCCTGCCCACAAACTGTGATAGGAGCAGCCACCCCCAGGGAAGCCTGTGTTCCCTGGGACCTCACCAGGGTCTCCGCCCACACTGCACACCTTCACACACACGTGTGTGGGATCAGCAGGGCACAGCCGTGCAGACGAAAGGCACCCTGCGGTTATATTTATGGGGGGCAGGCACTGACAACCCCAGAGACACAGCAAGGTACATGCCCTACATCAGAACAAAATTAGATTGAATAAATAAGAGAGACATCAACATCCAGAAAAAATAACGGTGAAGCAGACAGTGGACCGTGAGGGCGAGCTTCACCTCAGCGCCTTTGGTGTAGACGGGCCACTGTGGGGACAGAAAGCCAATCAGAGGAAAAAGCCCAGCGTGGACGGAACAGGACTGAATGGGCCGGAGGCCAGGGCCCCTTCTCGATACTGGAACTGGACAGAGCCCGTCTCCAAGCCCCAAGCGCAGCAGTGCAGGGGCCCATGGCACGGCGCGTGTCTTGGCAGACAGCAGCCTGCAAGGCTCTGCTTGTAAGGCCAGTGTCAGCCTGGGGCACAGCCTGAAGTGGGCAGAGGCCTCTCAGCAGCGGGGCAGCCATGGTCTGCACACACATGCCTCCAGCTAATCTGAAGTGAAGGCCCTAGAAGACCAAGGGTGGGACAAGCCTCTCGTGCAAACCGTGTGCATTTTTCTTAGATTCCGATAAAGACTGAGCGCCTCCCAGACACTGGGGGCCTGGAGTGTATCTCTGCTCAGAGACTGGTTACACAAGGAGCCGTTTGCCTTGAGAATCGCATAAACTGAGGAGCCTCATGATAACAAGACCAGAGAGAAGAAGGCCCCTTCTACAGAGGCGGGGACCAGTTTCTCTTCCAGAGGCACACACAGAAAACCAAGCAAGAAGGACCTGCCCCTCGAGGGCCATACTGTCAGCCTAACAAGGATTTTTAAGCAGATGCAGCCCGAGTCTCCCTCAGCCATCATCCTCAGAGAGACCGCTGATTCAGAGGGACATGGACCCTCCAAGATAAAAAGGCTGGAAAATACGTGCTTGCATACCTGCTGAAGGTAAGCTGCTCTGAAAGTTTGCTAACCATATACCAATAAGTGATCACTCACAGTCGTAAAGGGTTGACCCAGAGCCTGTCTCTGGGGGTGACGATTAGAGAGTAGGGACCTTGCCATCTACGGCCCAAGTGATGCGGATTGCAGCAGGACTTTGCAGCTAACAGAGGTGAGACCCGAGTGGTTGCAGGCACGTTTGTGGGAATGCCACGGCTAAGCATCCCTGGTAACCACGTCGCTCTGGTAACCATGTTGCCCTGGTAACCATGTTGACATCAACTCTTTTCTAAAATGCACAGAAAAGTGCAGCTGCCTCCCAGACTCCAGACCATCCCAAGTGCTCCGAGCTCAGCCTCCAGAAATCCTGCACACGTGGCCAATTCCTTCCAAAGAGGAAACATCGAAGAGGCCAGCAGCAGGGTTCAGACACTTCTGTCTCCAGCTCCCCAAGTCACAGCGGCCTCACCCTCACCCTGAGGAGGAAAGGGTGAGTCTGGTCCAGGCCGTGAGCAGAGCATCATGCTGTGGGGGGACATGGCCTGGGCAGAGCTAGGGACAGGCTGGTAGCATCCACACTCAAGGAGAAGAGACGCCTCCAGCGTCTGATGTCCTCCTAAGCAGTTAGGAACTCGTCCCTAAGACATCAGGACCTCTCCATGTCCCACACTCAGGACTGGATGCCGGTCAGGCAGAGGAGTTTCTGCACCCACCAGCGCTGCGATTGTTGACTTTTCATTTCCTTTGCATGGAAGCGCTCAGCTCAGCAGGTCCCTGGCTGACTACACAAGCCGGGTCAGTATCCTCAGCGCGGCCGGGACCGCGTGGCAGGGCAGTGGCTGTGAGCACAGGGTCCACTTCCTCCTCGCTGGGTGCCCCCTTTCCTGGTGAGGAAGCCCAGAGGCTTCTGTTTGTTTCTTCTCAGCTTTGAGCTGCTTCCTGACAGTCAGTGGGCACTCTGCGAGGGGTGGGCGGGCACAAGGGCATGTCCACCTGACGGACCCAGGAGTCCTGGGCCACCTGCCCCCCAGCCCACTTTCGCTGCACAGATGCCCTCGCAGAGTCCAGGAGGCAAATGACACTTTCCAGGAGATGGTGCATGAAACCTAACGGCCAACTGAGGCCAAGGCAGTTACTTTTACTAAGAGGAAAGAGCCTGAAAATAAGACCGTCAAAGAAGCCCCATGCCAAGCTGGCAGAAACGAAGTGTAAGAACGTGCATGAGAGCAGGACTGACTTTTAGTCCAGAGCCTACACTGGCCTGGCCTCCTGCAGCCCCGCCCCCGAGAGCGCACACCGGGGAGCACTCCCAGCTCACCCGCAGTCCCGGTGCCCCAAGTGCTACTTCCTCTCTGCCGGGCTGGAAATGGACATCAGGCCGGGGCGTCCTGGTGAGTCACCTATAGCATCACCCTTCCCCACGCGTCTGCATCTCCAGCTCCGTCCCAGACGCCTGAGCCAAATGGAGGAGGGGCAGCAGGACGCTTCGCATCTCCCAGGGCCCAGGTGTCTGGCGGCTCTGGGAGCAGGCCCTGCATGGGAGCCTCTGCACAGACCTGCTGCAGAGGATGGAAGGGACGGGGAGTGGGCACAGAGCCCACCCATTCCTGTTAATTCTGCTCGATCACACCTCATCAGACCAGACAAGGATGGTGTCCACTGTGGGTGGGCGTGTCTGTGTTCCATGACTGAGGACAATAACTTCGTAACAGTTCTTCTGTGGTTCCCTTAACAGTAAATCGCTGAGGGTCCAATACAGCCCTTCTTATAATGAGAGCCACACTATAAAGCATTTTGATCCAGTAAGACTCATGTAAATGTGAGTATGCCGAGCACATCATGAGAAATGCGGGGCTGGATGAAGCACAAGCTGGTATCAAGATTTACAGATGATACCAGCCTTGTGGTAGAAGGTGAAGAAGAACTAAAGGACTTCTTGATGAAAGTGAAAGAGGAGAGTGAAAAAGTTGGCTTAAAGCTCAACATTCAGAAAATGAAGATCATGGCATCCAGTCCCATCACTTCATGGGAAATAGATTGGGAAACAGTGTCAGACTTTATTTTTTGGACTCCAAAATCACTACAGATGGTGACTGTAGCCATGAAATTAAAAGACGCTTGCTCCTTGGAAGAAAAGTTATGACCAACCTAGACAGCATATTAAAAAGCAGAGAAATTACTTTGCCAACAAAGGTCCATCTAGTCAAGCCTATGGTTTTTCCTGTGGTCATGTATGGATGTGAGAGTTGGACTGTGAAGAAGGCTGAGCACCAAAGAATTGATGCTTTTGAACTGTGGTGTTGGAGAAGACTCTTGAGAGTCCCTCGGACTGCAAGGAGATCCAACCAGTCCATCCTAAAGGAGATCAGTTCTGGGTGTTCATTGGAAGGAATGATGCTGAAGCTGAAACTCCAATACTTTGGCCACCTGATGTGAAGAGCTGACTCATTGGAAAAGACCCTGATGCTGGGAGGGATTGAGGGCATAAGGAGAAGGGGATGACAGAGGATGAGATGGTTGGATGGCATCACCGACTCAACGCACATGAGTTTGAGTGAACTCTGGAAGCTGTCCACGGACAGGGAGGCCTGGCGTGCTGCAGTCCATGGGGTCGCAGAGTCGGACACGACTGAGAGACAGGACTGAACTGAAAGCTCCGTGTGTAACTCTGACTGGCGTCAGCACAGGTCTCTAGCTTAGATAGGCGTCACCCGCATAATGCAGGGATCACGGTGGTGACACCTAAATGGTACAGGCCCAGTTTACTTAACATCAACGTGCCATCTATAAAGACCAGAGAAGATCACCTTTGCTCGGGGCTGAGGTGAAGATTAAGTGAAGCTCGGTGTCGAGCTCTGAGATGGATGCCTTGTAAGCTTTCGATATGCTCTCCCCGGTACGAACGTCACTGCGTTTCCTGGAGCTGCTGCTGGCTTGTCTGGGGCACCTCGGACCTGCCATCTACAAGCCTGTCTGTGTGTTTTTAAATAAGAAATGAACTCTCCACATCGGGGGAACCTTCTGCTATAAGGAGAAGGGGATGACAGAGGATGAGATGGTTGGATGGCATCACCGACTCAACGCACATGAGTTTGAGTGAACTCTGGAAGCTGTCCACGGACAGGGAGGCCTGGCGTGCTGCAGTCCATGGGGTCGCAGAGTCGGACACGACTGAGAGACAGGACTGAACTGAAAGCTCCGTGTGTAACTCTGACTGGCGTCAGCACAGGTCTCTAGCTTAGATAGGCGTCACCCGCATAATGCAGGGATCACGGTGGTGACACCTAAATGGTACAGGCCCAGTTTACTTAACATCAACGTGCCATCTATAAAGACCAGAGAAGATCACCTTTGCTCGGGGCTGAGGTGAAGATTAAGTGAAGCTCGGTGTCGAGCTCTGAGATGGATGCCTTGTAAGCTTTCGATATGCTCTCCCCGGTACGAACGTCACTGCGTTTCCTGGAGCTGCTGCTGGCTTGTCTGGGGCACCTCGGACCTGCCATCTACAAGCCTGTCTGTGTGTTTTTAAATAAGAAATGAACTCTCCACATCGGGGGAACCTTCTGCTGGATCTAGCCCACGCTCCTCAATGGCAGGTGGTCCCATCTTGCCGAGCCTCCCTCCCATCTTCTCCTTTTACTGCTCAGGGACCTCTGTGCACCACATGAGTCTCTACCAGCTTCTTTGGTTTCACATACTCAGAGAATTTATATAGACAAGCCCTAGATGCTAGAGCCAGCAGATAATTAAAGAGATCATTTCACCCACATTCACTGATTAGAGCCAAGTCACTGTCAGATAGAAGCACTAGGAATCCAAACCTTCTCCCTAGAGGGGCCTCCAGAAAGAACTGTGCTTCGGGCGTCTGCTAAGGGGGCTGGCGGGAATCTCAGGCCCACGCTGAGTAGGTCCTGCTTTGTCAGAGTTGAGGGAGGTGTGCCGTGGGCCTTAGAGAGATGGCCTTTCACAGTCAACAGCTTTCCTCCAACAGGGCGCAGAACCGGCCCACTGCTGCCCCACGGCACTCTGCGCCCCAGCTTCCTGGTAGGGAGACCCCCAGCAGAGCTTGGAGACAGCGCCAGCCTCATGCAGGGGAAAGGCGCTGGAGACAGGCACTGCCGCCGCTCACCGGGCACGGGGCAACCGCCTCATCGCCACTGAGTTTGGTGGCAAGAGGTCAATCGGACATAATGCAGGAGCAGACTCCAGGCTGGGCTTTCTGGGAGAGTGGGATGTGCAAGAGGGGTCGGTTCACTCAACAGGAAAAAGCGAGGTCAGCAGGTGGCGCGGCCTGACTGGGAGCAGGAGGGCGCTACCAGGGACGGGCTGTGCGTGGCTGTCTCTCTGGCTCCTCATCGTTTCTTTCTTTTCTTCAAGACTTTTTCTCCACTAGAGAAATTTTAAAAACAAAATTCCTATTCTGTTGCATTGGAATAAGCAGATTTGCTCTCTGCAAGGCAGCAAGTGGGAATCATTCAAAAGGCAAGATGCTCAACAAGACTTTGACTTCATTTCTTAGAGCCTGTCAAAGAGTGCTCCCAAAACGACTGTTTCACGACAGACGATGCATGTTTCTCAGGAGACAAAGTCAGAAATCTAACACTTTCTGGATTTAAGGAATGATACTATTTTGTATCAATCGTCAGATTCTGAGGTGTGTGATTTTTAACAGAGGGGGTTGTCTCAGATTCTCCTGAAATGAGGTCATTATACATTTTAAATACGTTAATTGATATGTTAGCTGGTTTAATAAACAAAAGCACAGAGAAAAGATGGATAAGTAGGATGAGAACTCAAAATCCAGAACCTCTTCTGCTGTGACTCACACTTGAGAAATCTGTCTCAGGGATTTCTTAGAGTTAACTAGCAGCCAAAGAGCAATCCATTTATCTTTTTTGGTCAGAGGGAGAAATTCCTGATTTTTCTGAAAAAAGTTGCTCTTGATTCAACAAATCAGAATAGAGCTAAGAAAAAGTTAAATCTTCCCAGGAAAACATTCTAGAATTTTCTGTGTCCTGCTGGTATTCATTATAGACCAGGTTTGGGGACGTTTCCCACCGTCATCAGTCATTGGGGAGTGTCCACGCTGGCCGATGTACAACTTACGTACTTCAGCCCCGTGGTCTCCGGTGGGCCAATTAAATTCTCAGGGAATGAAGTTCTCAGGAAGGATAGAGCTCGATTTCTACCATGGCTCGGCCATTCTCTCAGTCCAGTCTCTGTTCCTAGAGGAAGAACCTGTGTCTGGCCAGGCCCCAGCACGGGTGGTTGGGTTTGGTCTGTCTCCACTCCCCGCTCCCCTCGCAACTTCCGCAGGGGGTGCTTCTCACTCTCACTCCACAGTGTTACTGTACGGTGTGGGGACCACCACAGTCTGCCAAGCGAGTCCTAACCCAGACGGTGTATCTAGGGCACAGACGCGATATTCCTGACGCTGGCACAGAATCCGGAAAAGGGCTTTTAGAGTGACATCGTGATGTTCACAGATACAGAGGGAAACTTCTGTAATGCGGGGGTCTCCATTCCGTTAGTTTTTCTAATTGCTACAGCATTGCTTTCTTGTTTAAGGGCATCCATCCTTGGGTCATAAAACTGGAGTCTTGGCTCTGGAGTGTGGCCACTGGGTCCTGAGGAGCTGAGTCCCCCAGAGTGTCTGGCCTCTGCCAGCGGCTGCATAGGCTCAAGTTTGTAAAGAAGGAATTCAGTGTTATGAGAGGAAGCTAAAGCAGAGGAGCTGCAGTGCGGCTGCCGTGCTGGGCTCTTACGAGCAGGAGAACAGGGGGACAGCGGGTTGAGCAGAGCAGTTCCAGAGCGGGCTGGAGTGCCGGCCGCGGAGGCGCAGGAGGAGGCCCGAGCCGCCTGTGTGGCGGAGAGGAGGGCCCGGGACCACTTTCTCTGGGGCCGTGTGCCAGCCAAGCCGTGGGTCCACAGACTGAAGGCCGACACCAGCTGCTCAGGACCCCACAGCCCGTTTAAGATCAGGATCAAGTCAGGGAGTGTGGGGAGTGCTGAGAAAAGACCAGCAGAACAGCACGTTTGCAGTGAAGTGCACAGAGCCGCTGGAAAGGTCGAAAGGCAGGTGCAGCTCTGGCCTCAAGAGCTCCCCAGCATGGAGATGGCGTGAAGAGCCACTCGCTACAGAGAACCGAGAACCGGCGGGACCCCACGCGGGAGGGGCTTCCGGGCCAGAGCCGTAGGGCGCCCGCCCCGTCCTCTCCTAAAGCGCAGTTTAAGCAACTCTGAATTCTGGGAGGACGCTGATCTGGCTATGGCGGGGTCTGCTGCTGCTGCTGCTGAGTCGCTTCAGCTGTGTCCGACTCTGTGCGACGCCACAGACGGCAGCCCCTCCAGGCTCCGCCGTCCCTGGGATTCTCCAGGCAAGAACACTGGAGTGGACTGCCATTTCCTTCTCCAATGCATGAAAGTGAAGAGTGAAAGGGAAGCCGCTCAGTCCTGTCCAGCTCCCAGAGACCCCATGGACTGCAGCCCACCAGGCTCCCCCGTCCATGGGATTTTCCAGGCGAGAGCACTAGAGTGGGCTGCCATCACCTTCTCCAACATAAATTAATGCGAGCTGACCAAAGAGTTCATTCAGGTTTTTCCGTAAGATGTTGTGGGAAAAAAATGGAATGAACTTTTTGGCCAACCCAATAAAAGAGAGTTCAGGCCAATTAAAGTCAATTTTATTATTCTTTCAAGTATATACAGTACTTGGGAGGTTTGTAAAATCATTATTTGAGACAAAATGTTGTAATAAAGAGGCAGGAATTATTTTTCATAGGATAACTGTTTAGCCATAAATTTAACATATTTAATGGTTGAGAACACTGCGTCCTCTTGAGCTATTTAAACTGTCTGTGAGACGTGACTAACGCGATTAATTTGTCCGGCACACGCTTTCTCACAGTTAACACAGATCTCAGCTCCTCTCCCTGTCTCTGCCGCATAGCCGTTAAGTCCCAAAGCGACGGGGGCCAGGGAGTAACTGCGCCAACACGAGCAACGTTAGTTCTCCCTGTCGTCTTACAGAATCCTCTTAAATTGGCTAGTTAGACTTAAAAACATATACGGCTTTAAAGAAAACAATGAAAGAAACACAAGTGAGATTTCTTCTAAAATGTCCCTGGGTGTGTAATGCCGGAGAGGGGTGTTTGCCATGACCCCCACCTTCTGCTTTCGTCTTCCATCTTTCGAGTCAGGCGACAGGCCCACCGAACTCAAGCCTTCAAGACAAGCGAGCCTGCCTTTTCCTATCGCTGGTGAGCTGACTCTGCCCCACTGGCCCTCCTTTCCCGTGTCTGTCTAGCTGTCGGAGCTGCCGCTTCGTGTTTCCTGCATCACGCAGACGCCACTGTGCTCAGAGCCGTGCGTTTACCCGAGCGTCCCTCACCTCCTGCTGCTGGAGCCTCAAGTGCCTCGTCAGTGACCCATTTCCACATCTTTTCTGTCCTTCCCTGGATGGCTCAGCTGGTAAAGAATCTGCCTGCAGTGCGGGAGACCCGGGCTTGATCCCTGGGTTTGGAAGATCACCTGGAGAAGGGAAAGGCTACCCACTCCAGGATTCTGGCCTGGAGAGCTCCACGGACTGGATAGTCCACGGGGTCGCAGAGCTGGACACAACTGAGCCACTTTCACTTTCACCGTCCCCAGCCCCAAGAGGAAGCCGCTCAGTCCTGTCCAGCTCCCAGAGACCCCATGGACTGCAGCCCACCAGGCTCCCCCGTCCATGGGATTTTCCAGGCGAGAGCACTAGAGTGGGCTGCCATCACCTTCTCCAACATAAATTAATGCGAGCTGACCAAAGAGTTCATTCAGGTTTTTCCGTAAGATGTTGTGGGAAAAAAATGGAATGAACTTTTTGGCCAACCCAATAAAAGAGAGTTCAGGCCAATTAAAGTCAATTTTATTATTCTTTCAAGTATATACAGTACTTGGGAGGTTTGTAAAATCATTATTTGAGACAAAATGTTGTAATAAAGAGGCAGGAATTATTTTTCATAGGATAACTGTTTAGCCATAAATTTAACATATTTAATGGTTGAGAACACTGCGTCCTCTTGAGCTATTTAAACTGTCTGTGAGACGTGACTAACGCGATTAATTTGTCCGGCACACGCTTTCTCACAGTTAACACAGATCTCAGCTCCTCTCCCTGTCTCTGCCGCATAGCCGTTAAGTCCCAAAGCGACGGGGGCCAGGGAGTAACTGCGCCAACACGAGCAACGTTAGTTCTCCCTGTCGTCTTACAGAATCCTCTTAAATTGGCTAGTTAGACTTAAAAACATATACGGCTTTAAAGAAAACAATGAAAGAAACACAAGTGAGATTTCTTCTAAAATGTCCCTGGGTGTGTAATGCCGGAGAGGGGTGTTTGCCATGACCCCCACCTTCTGCTTTCGTCTTCCATCTTTCGAGTCAGGCGACAGGCCCACCGAACTCAAGCCTTCAAGACAAGCGAGCCTGCCTTTTCCTATCGCTGGTGAGCTGACTCTGCCCCACTGGCCCTCCTTTCCCGTGTCTGTCTAGCTGTCGGAGCTGCCGCTTCGTGTTTCCTGCATCACGCAGACGCCACTGTGCTCAGAGCCGTGCGTTTACCCGAGCGTCCCTCACCTCCTGCTGCTGGAGCCTCAAGTGCCTCGTCAGTGACCCATTTCCACATCTTTTCTGTCCTTCCCTGGATGGCTCAGCTGGTAAAGAATCTGCCTGCAGTGCGGGAGACCCGGGCTTGATCCCTGGGTTTGGAAGATCACCTGGAGAAGGGAAAGGCTACCCACTCCAGGATTCTGGCCTGGAGAGCTCCACGGACTGGATAGTCCACGGGGTCGCAGAGCTGGACACAACTGAGCCACTTTCACTTTCACCGTCCCCAGCCCCAAGGCCTCATTTGCTGACACCCTGCCCCGACGATGACCCCTGGATGACGTCCACGTGGTGTCCAAGCCCAGAAGCAGGTGTGATGTGAGAAGCACCTCAGGAGCCACCAGGCCCAGCTCCAGGCAGGCCCAGGGCGAGACCACAGCGGGAGCCCCTGCACAGAGCTCATGGAGACGGCCCTCATGGGGCCAGCACACAGAACCGGGTGCAGCCGCTCAGCCACGGCCAAGAGGACGCTTTCTTGGAAACTCACAGAACAAGCTGAGTAGCCGAACCTGCCCACTTTCTCGGTTAAGAGGTAAATGAGTGGATCAGCTATACAGGGACCCCAGGCCCTTCTGTCTCTGGACACGCCACCCCCGGCAGCTCACAGGCTGCTCCCGGTGACAACAGGGTGGAGATCGGCTTCTCCCACATCCCTCGTGGACACACACACACACACCCGATTTGGGGTGGATGATTCTCTAGGGTTGAAATGTGCATTTCGTGGTAGGGAAGCAAGACCTGTGGGTGGGCTAAACCTGTGGGGCCTCCTCCCGGGGACCTGATCTGGTGAAGACAGCCCACACGATCAAGGGGACCCCTGGCCAGCCAGGGAGCCCCAGGAGGCCCCTGATCCTGGTGTGGACGGGGCTCAGAAGGCTGCTTAGAGCCTGCCTGGAGACCTGGCTGGACGGGGTCTGCAAGCCTGGCAACAGCTGAGAGAATTCCAAGTCAAGAACAGCGGCCCGCCCACCAGCGGTGGGCACAGGACAAGCCTGCAGACCACCTCAGTGAGTGAGCCAGAGATGGCACCTGAAGGACTGTGGAAAGAAAAAAAGTCTCTCCACTTGCCTGCCCCTTTCCAGCCACACTCTCACCCAGCATTGAAGATTTTCACCAGGTCAGACCTCTCACCCCCGACCCCAGGGCGGGTACAGACCGAAGGTTAAGGAAAGATGCTCCTCAGGGTTTATTCAGTAGAATCAAGAAATGTCCCCTGCACTCACGTCTCTCATCCGCTGCCAAAGGCTTAATACATGGAAAAAGTGCCCGTCTTCTACGTCACTTAACATTTGCAGTGACCTTTATCGTTCTTTCCTCCGCATGTTAAAAACACCCCTTTGCTTCCTCATCTTGTCTTTATTTGTTCTGGTTCTATTGTGGATGAGTAATCATGGCAATTTCCTCCAAGCCTCCTCCAATTTCTCCTCATTCTCTTAAAAAAAAATGGAGAAAGAGATCAACGGAGCTAAATATTCTGATAAAAATCTCACTGAGACTCTGCCAGGTGGCGCACAACTGTTGCTCCCCGTTTCTCGCCTTTTGGGCGCCTTCTGCCCATCCGGCATCTGGTCTCGTCTTTATTTTAAGAAACCGGAAGCAAAGCATTCGATTCACACTCAGTCTCTCATGCTGGTCAGGTTTTTCCCAGTTCCTCGTGAGTGACCCCTGTCACATCTGAGATGGAGCCCCTGGTCCCCCTCGTCTCAGAATTCCTGTGTCATGAATCCTTAGGATGGAAATGACTTGTGTGCTTTCAAGTGAGTTTGTATTTGCAACATCCTTTCCTCAATAAAACTGGACTTAACGGTCCATTTCTTTGTCACGCTTTCTACAAAATGCAATTTTCTTCTAAAGGATTAGTCATTTTATTCAGCTACAAAGTTAATATTTTAAATTTCATATTTAGTCATCAACCTCTACTGGTCAAAACATAAACTAGCGGAGCTCAGCCCCTGTGCCAGGCTGCTCAGAGCAGTCCCGTCCACGTCCAAATCCGACCCACACTTGGACAGAGCAAACCAGCAATGACGCTTAGCTGTAAAGTCATCAAACAGCTCCTAAGAGCAAAAACGTTGTTTAAAGTCCTCTCCTGCACACAGCACACCTGCCCTCACCTCCGTGCAGCTTAGTCCTGGCCCAGCCCAGGGAGGCAGATGCCAGGGAGTCTCCGGGAAGTGGGCCCAGGAGCAGACAGCCCCGGGGAGCGCCGACCTTGGGCACCCGCGGGCCCTCAGACAGAGTGCTCTGGCCCAACGTAGCTAGAGTGGAGCCGGGCTGTGGAGCTTGCATTTCCAGGGGTGGAACACTAGCACCGCCTGTTGTCTGCGGAAGAGCCCCGAAGGCCCAGTCGGCCTGGGGGGAGAGTGAGCCCCGCTCCCTGAGAGCGGGGCATGCTCAGCACAGGCACCGGTCAGGACGAGGTTCCTCTGGGAAAGTGCGCTGGGCTGACATAAGGGCCATTTTATGCTGCCTCAGGAAATGAAAATTAATTTTGAAAAGGTTTAGAATCTGCCAAAATATTGCTTGAGAAATTCAGGTGGTGCTTTGAGGGTTTCTAATCAAAGTAGTCAATCCCAAAGGAAATCAACCCCGAATATTCATTGGAAAGACTGATGCTGAAGCTGAAGCCCCAATACTTTGGCCATCTGATGCAAAGAACTGACTCATTGGTAAAGACCCTGATGCTGGGAAAGGTTGAAGGCAGGAGGAGACGGGGACGGCAGAGGCTGAGATGGCTGGATGGCGTCACCGCCTCGATGGACCTGAGTCTGCGCGAGCTGTGGGAGCTGCTGGGGCACAGGGAGGCCTGGCGGGCTGCAGTCTGGGGGTCGCAAAGAGTCGGGCACGACTGAGCAAGTGGACAGCAGTGATAGGAGTGAAGCGCTGCGATCGCTGAGGCCCTGAGGAAAGAGGCGTCCGTGGCCACTGGCTTCCACAAGTTCTGTGTGGTGGCCTCGCTCATCCTCAGAGAGCCTTTCAGGTGGGAGGGGCCATGGTCTCCACTGGGCTGAGCTGGGTGCAACTGAGGGGGTGCAACTGATGGCTCTGGTTTGGGGGATGAAGCAGAAACATGAGGAGGCTGCTTTCAGGCACCAGGAAACCTAAGACCCTTCTCACTCACTCACCATCCTCGGGCCTGAAGCCCCTGAGAGCCAGCAGAGCGGCCCTGAATGGATGGAGGAAAGAGAGAGGGCACAGGGAGTGAGGTCCTCCCCGTGGACTCACCTCCTAACTGGACTCCTCTCAGTTAGGCCAGTCAGTCGTGTGAGATGCGTTACAGGGTCGAAGAATAACCTCTGAGAGTCGAAACCACGGCCCGGTTCCGGGAACTGACCCCTCCGGCTGGATCATGGCGCCTCCACAGGGCCAAGCACTGGCCCCCAAGACTGAGTGGCCACCTCCCCACAGGTAGGGTGAGCCTGGAAGTCCATGCTCTGTGCCATACAGCATGTGGACGAACACCTTACAGTCAGCAAACTGCCGCACCAGTGAGCTGTGTGTGAGGACAGTGTCAGCCTGGCTGGGAAAGTGAGTGACCCTTATTGGCTGCAACTTAATAAAGCTGCTTAAAATGAGAACCATGCCTTTTAAGAAGAAAACGCATCAGCACTGCTGAGAAGTGTCTGCCTGCTCACCACGGCGCTGTATTATCTTGGATGCCGTCTTCCCCTCTTGACAAGAACAGCCTCCATCCAGGAGTTATTTTAAGACCTACTTGTTTTTCCCTAATAAGGATAATTATCTTCAAAAAAGCAAAATGATTAAGTGGTCATGAATGGTGCACTCCCAAACATCCACGGTTGCAAAATAAACTGACCTTTTCAGGGTTTGCGTAAAAGGGCTTGCGTGCCCAGGACTCGGACTTCAGGGCAGGGCTGGGAGGGCACCTGTGTGGTGGCAGCATGCCCGCCCTGCTCCCGGCGGCGGGCGGCTGTGGTCCCCACCGCTCTGAGAGCACCCCTTCCTACGGTTCTCCCTGAAGGGCTGGGTGGCCTTTCTCTAGGTGGCCCGTGTGACCCCCACACAAGCCTGCAGTGACATCACTTAATGTTTCCCAATACTGAGGGTCAGTGGTCCCCAGAGGATGAATGACCGCTCCATCCTCTCAGCCCGGAGTCAGCCCAGGGTCCAGGGACCAGTGTCCCCAGGCACAGCTCCCAGGAGGAGCCGCAAGGGCTCGTCTGTCTGTCCTATGAACTAGGGGAGGTCTAGGCCTCTCACTAATGAAGACCAGAGCTTGACCACACATTCATTAACGGCATGGACATTACAAGGGCAAAAAGCACACACAGCTTGAGATAGAGGTAAGGCAGTTTCAGATTATCAAAAAGAAAAACAAGCCCCTCAGAGACAAACAGCAGCCGGCCTAAAGCATCAGTGGCGTGGTCAAGACGGGCGGAGGGCGGACAGCGCGCGAGGAGTGCTAAATTCACTCTTCCCCGTTAAGAGAATGGGCCGTCCCCGGGGGCGCTAAGCCAGATTTCAGACAAGGGAGGGGGCCGGAGGCCACCCCGGGCACTCCTCCTAAGGCCGAGAAACGTATACATAAGGCGCCACTCTAGGAATCTTCAGGGGTGTTTGCACCTTCGGGGTCTCCTTCCTGCCCTTTCTCACCGTCCCCCTCACCCTGCCCCAAGATCATGAGCGTGCGCCCCGGCGAGCCCTCACACAGCTGTGATGTCAGAGGTCCCTCCACCTGCCCTGGAAGGAAGGTGAGGTGGGAAGGGGTGAAAACCTGAGGCCAGCGCCCGGGGTCAGCACCGGGCAGTGGGCGCAGTGGTTCCGATGCAAACCGGACCAGGCCCTGCCTCCCCTCCCCCCTGCCTTCCCCGTCTCCCCCGCCTCCCGTGTCCAGCACCTTCGTTCCGGGCATCGCTGGCAGGGTACGGAGGTGGTCAGATGACCCTCCCGTCTTCTCTGCCTCTGCTCACGGACAGAGAAGCATCTCTTTCAGAATCTGAAACTCTCTTTATGGATTCAACGGAAGTACACATCAAGCAAGGGCGACCACAGAAATTTTCTAAACAGCAAGCTATCCAGACCCCGTGTAAGACCAAGATCCAGCACGCACCCTAAAGGAAAGGTGCCGGAGAAAAGATTTTCGTGGTCTCTGAGGCTTTGACTAAACAGACACCATCTGGAGGCATTTAAGGGGAAAAAAAGAAGATGGAAATGAAACAAAACAGCAAGAAGCTTCGCAGCATCCGACCGATGTCCCTGAACCCACCCCCGACGCAGGAGTCGGGTCTCTCACCCCACGATCTCATCAGATGAGCTGCACGGCAGCAACGCAGCTGGGAGGCCATGCCCCTCAGCCAAGTTCAAGTGCACCTCAACACCTGGAAGAAACCCGTCCAGGCGGGACTTCAAGTTGACAGTTGCCGTCACCCTTTTTGGTGTCTCACGGACGCTCACAGGCTTTTTGATGAAAGAGAGCAGCCATAAAACATTTCAGCGAATGCTATTTGTAATAATTACAAGGTTAAACTCATTGCCTCTCTTAATTTGAGATCATTCTTCACAACCAAACTCGCTTGAGCTCCTTCCCCCCAAAACCTGCAGGAAAGTGCAGAGCAGCGGCCAAAGAGCCCGGCCCAGCCCCGGGCCCACTCACCTTGGAGCTGGCGGCTCTTGTACAGGTCCCGCGTTCTGGCAGGATGAGCCCTGGCCGTGTTGTCGCATTTCGGCTGCTCGTACCTGGGAGGAGGGAAAGAGAGAGACCAGCTGGGTTGAGACTCTGAGGCGGGCTTGCCCCGGGTTCCCGCTCGCTCACACAGCTGGCTTCCTGGGCCCTGGGACACACAGGGTGTCCGGCTGTCACGTTGCAACGTCCGGGATGGACCTTTGGTGACCTTGCAACAACTTAACGTCTTCTTCACAATCCACAAGGACACACACGACACCCCGGGTTCTGTCTCTCCATCCAATCTCTGCAACATGTCCTGTGCAGGGGACGCACCCACCCCCAGGACCAGGCAGGAGTCTCTGCAACACGTCCTGTGCAGGGGACACACCCCCCGCCCCAGGACCAGGCAGGAGTCTCTGCAGCATGTCCTGTGCAGGGGACACAGCCCCCCAGGACCAGGTGGGGAGGGGTCAGAGGAGGGGAAACGCCAGCATCAGCACCAAGAAAGCAGCCGCAGAGGGAACCTCAGGACTCTAGACGGACGCAGCACTCAAGGACCAGCACGTCCCAGCCTCGCTCACAAAGCTGCAAAAGGTTGCCTCCCTCCATGTTCAAACAGTAAAAGTAAGAGCTCCGTTCTGGCCCCTCAGAGCTGACAGGAACTATGGGGCCCTGGCGTTGAGCAGGCGGACAGGGTGGCTGCAGGTTACTTCAAGTAAGGGAGCAGGCGCTCCGGGGACCCCAGAAAGGACCACGACTCTGCACTGACCTGCCAGGTGTGCTCCAGACCCCGGCCCAGGGGGACAGCTTGTGAGCATCCCCTGAGCATCCCCCACGGGGCCTCCCTCCAGGCTCTTCATAAACACCCCTGGGGGGAGACACAGGCAGACCCAGGCCACCCAGCTCATGGGGACTCAGACAGTCCCCAAGGACTCCTGTGAGAACCTGCCCTCCAGGGCGCCTAAGGGAGCCGCGAGGGTCAGGAAGGCTTCCCGGAAAACATGAACACGTCGGAGCAGGTCGGGGGTGGGCGCAGGTGGGACAGTTGAGTTCCGGGGCCGCTGACTCTCAGGGAGTCAACAAAGCCCCTAGATCCTCACCCCTCCTGCAGCTCAGTGTCCTTTCCACACTCTCAGGAGACACGAGATCATGCTCACTTCACAGGGATGTTTCTGAGTCTTATTTCCCATATTCCTTGAAAGGATGAGGTTTCTCTCCAAAGGGAGAGCTTCTCAGAGGCCCTGCCTGGGGCCCAGGGAGCCGGCTGGCCATGAGGGGCGTGTCCAGCCCGGCTGAAACAGAGCCAGGGCATCACGGGCTCCTCCGGCCCTCAGACTCTGAGCAGCCTCTTTGATACCAGAAAACCTAGCACCCCACTCACGCAAACTTAATATGCCTTTTCAAAAAGTTGTTTTTGAAATTAAAGCATTCCTGACACACTTTGGAAAACAGTCACATTATCACGTTTTCACCAAAAGCCATTAACACACATTCTTTGAAATGCAGGGGGTTCAGTGCAGTTGGCACTGAAGTCACGTCACGGGAAAGTGAACGGGAGTGAAGGGACCTGTTACCCACCTGGGTCCCCTCTCGCACCTGGGGCTGTGACAGGCAGGTGAAGGCCAGAAGTTCACCAGGGGAACATTCAAGAAAGAAATTTCATAACTGAGAGACGGCTGAGAGCTCACTGTTACGCCTGTTCAATCTGGGGAAACTGAGCCCATGCTCAAGACTGAACAACAGCTGTTTCAGACTCCAGGTGGGTATCCGTGAGGCTTGGGAGGCTGGCACTGGCAGACACCTTCATAGCCAGCAGCCCAGGAAATGCCAGCTCCAGGGAAAGGGCAGGCCAGGTGCCAGCTCCTGACTGAGCAGGCACAGCTGGGGCCAGGACTCCCAGGGAGGCCGACCAGCCAGCCACTCCTGGGACATCTCGCCTATGAGAACCTCAGGCACCGGCTGCCCTGTGTGTTAGGATGGTGACTTTTAACACAAACCATGTCCAGCATGTGAAAAGCTCCGAGCCAACAAGCAATGATAAGAAACCACATCACTGCCAACTCCATTCTGAATCTTGAACCTCAGAGCAGCCTGGGAACTAGCCACACTGCATGGTCATCCTGGTTTTGCTCCAAATTTGGGCAGGAGGTCTTAAGAATCCTAGCACTGTGCTTATATTAAACCATGTATGTTTAAAGGGCAGTATTCCGCTCCTTTTAGAATACCGCTCAGTCATCTCCGACTCTTGGTGACCCCATGGGCTGCAGCACGCCAGGCCTCCCTGTCCATCACCAACTCCCGGAGCTTACTGAAACCTGAAACTCATGTTCATCAAGTCAGTGATGCCATCAGCCCTCTCATCCTCTGTCACCGTCCCCATCTCCTCCTGCCTTCAATCTTTCCCAGCATCAAGGTCTTTTCCCATGAGTCAGTTCTTCGCATCATGTGGCTGAAGTACTGGAGCTTCAGCTTCAGCATCAGTCCTTCCAGTGAATATTCAGGGTTGATTTCCTTTAGGATTGACTGGTTTGCTCTCCTTTCTGTTCAAGGGACTCTCAAGAGTCTTCTCTAACACCACAGTTCAGTTCTTCGGCACTCAGCTTTCTTTACAGTCCAACTCTCACCTCCACACCTGACCACTGGAAAAACCACAGCTTTGTCCATAAGGACCTTTGTCAGCAAAGTAATGTCTCTGTTTTTTAATATGCTGTTTGTCATAGCTTTTCTTCCAAGGAGTAAATGTCTTTTAATTTGCAGAAATGACAATCTCAAGAAACAGAATCAATGCCTTTGAAGACTCAGATAAAACCTGTTAAGTTGTGTTGACATCCATCACCACTCTTTTCAATGGTGTTTATTTTAATTTATTTTATGTAAAAGAATAACATCTTTTGATTGTCTGGTTGCCCATTAGATCCCAGGCTCTGCCAGGGAGAAATTCGATTTCACATTCACATGGCCAGTGAGACATGTGGGCCTGCAAGCCGGGAACGGGGCCCTCAGGCAGGTAAGAATCACCTTCAGCCTGATCCCAGGTGGACAAGACCCTCACCAGCCATCAAGAAAGTGGAAGAGGAATCCCTTGGTTCTGGGTGCTAATGTAGCAGCTGGCAGTCAGCCTGGTCCACACTTAACCCAATAGCTCACGCCAGCTCTCCTCACCATCAGTTAGCGACCAGGTGGGAACCCGCCCCTCCTCCCAGATCAATCCCACCATTCGGGGCCTGGGCCCACACGGGGGCCGGGGATCCAGCTCACAGGGGCTCAAGATCCAGCTCACAGGGGCCTGGGATCCAGCTCACAGGGGCTCAAGATCCAGTTCACAGGGGCCTGGGATCCAGCTCACAGGGGCCCAGGATCCAGCTCACAGGGGCCTGGGATCCAGCTCACAGGGGCTCAAGATCCAGTTCACAGGGGCCTGGGATCCAGCTCACAGGGGCCCAGGATCCAGCTCACAGGGGCCTGGGATCCAGCTCACAGGGGCTCAAGATCCAGTTCACAGGGGCCTGGGATCCAGCTCACAGGGGCCCAGGATCCAGCTCACAGGGGCCTGGGATCCAGCTCACAGGGGCTCAAGATCCAGTTCACAGGGGCCTGGGATCCAGCTCACAGGGGCCCAGGATCCAGCTCACAGGGGCCTGGGATCCAGCTCACAGGGGCTCAAGATCCAGTTCACAGGGGCCTGGGATCCAGCTCACAGGGGCCCAGGATCCAGCTCACAGGGGCCTGGGATCCAGCTCACAGGGGCTCAAGATCCAGTTCACAGGGGCCTGGGATCCAGCTCACAGGGGCCCAGGATCCAGCTCACAGGGGCCTGGGATCCAGCTCACAGGGGCTCAAGATCCAGTTCACAGGGGCCTGGGATCCAGCTCACAGGGGCCCAGGATCCAGCTCACAGGGGCCTGGGATCCAGCTCACAGGGGCTCAAGATCCAGTTCACAGGGGCCTGGGATCCAGCTCACAGGGGCCCAGGATCCAGCTCACAGGGGCCTGGGATCCAGCTCACAGGGGCTCAAGATCCAGTTCACAGGGGCCTGGGATCCAGCTCACAGGGGCCCAGGATCCAGCTCACAGGGGCCTGGGATCCAGCTCACAGGGGCTCAAGATCCAGCTCACAGGGGCCTGGGATCCAGCTCACAGGGGCTCAAGATCCAGTTCACAGGGGCCTGGGATCCAGCTCACAGGGGCCCAGGATCCAGCTCACAGGGGCCTGGGATCCAGCTCACAGGGGCTCAAGATCCAGTTCACAGGGGCCTGGGATCCAGCTCACAGGGGCCCAGGATCCAGCTCACAGGGGCCTGGGATCCAGCTCACAGGGGCTCAAGATCCAGTTCACAGGGGCCTGGGATCCAGCTCACAGGGGCCCAGGATCCAGCTCACAGGGGCCTGGGATCCAGCTCACAGGGGCTCAAGATCCAGCTCACAGGGGCCTGGGATCCAGCTCACAGGGGCTCAAGATCCAGTTCACAGGGGCCTGGGATCCAGCTCACAGGGGCCCAGGATCCAGCTCACAGGGGCCTGGGATCCAGCTCACAGGGGCTCAAGATCCAGTTCACAGGGGCCTGGGATCCAGCTCACAGGGGCCCAGGATCCAGCTCACAGGGGCCTGGGATCCAGCTCACAGGGGCTCAAGATCCAGTTCACAGGGGCCTGGGATCCAGCTCACAGGGGCCCAGGATCCAGCTCACAGGGGCCTGGGATCCAGCTCACAGGGGCTCAAGATCCAGTTCACAGGGGCCTGGGATCCAGCTCACAGGGGCCCAGGATCCAGCTCACAGGGGCCTGGGATCCAGCTCACAGGGGCTCAAGATCCAGTTCACAGGGGCCTGGGATCCAGCTCACAGGGGCCCAGGATCCAGCTCACAGGGGCCTGGGATCCAGCTCACAGGGGCTCAAGATCCAGTTCACAGGGGCCTGGGATCCAGCTCACAGGGGCCCAGGATCCAGCTCACAGGGGCCTGGGATCCAGCTCACAGGGGCCCAGGATCCAGCTCAAGGGGGCCTGGGATCCAGCTCATGGGGGCTTGGGATCCAGCTTATGGAGGCTCGGGCTTCTGCCTGCCAGTGATCTGGACATCTCAGCCAGTTTTCACTCAAAAAAGCAGAGGGGTCAGGAGACACATCCATGCCCGGTTGGACTCAGGGTTCGCCCTGATGGCCGTCCCATCTGGGAATCCCACCCTGCAGCTGCCCTCCGCTCTGTGGGTTTGGCACAGGCCTGTGACAAGATGCATCCTTTGTGATGTAGTTGCCTGGCAGGATGACACAAGGAAAGAACTGGCTTATAAAGACAGTGTGCTTTATGGCTTCTTACTGCTTGATGTTGGAATTATTGTTCCCCATTAAAAAATACAGGGAGAGACTGGTGGAGGGGGATGTGAGCTGTCCACCCAAAATAAATCACAGCTAATCTCCCTGGAATGGCTTATTTCAGAAAGCTACAAGAAAATAGCATTTATGCAACAGCCTGTATTTAAGTAGTAAAACAGAAGGCTCTCTACAACCTTGCTGCCCTGGGTGGGGGGTGGGGGTGGGTGGTTCACGCATACAACCAGATATGCCTTAAAGTCATGATTCTGACTGACTTCCCAGCATGCAAGACTCCCTAGAAATCAGTTTAACCCAAATCCATTTTTCTTGCTACTGATGGGTTTAGCCATAGTCATATGATCCAATTATGGCCAATAATCCATGAATTAAATCCACTAGAGGACTTTTGGAGAAGGCAATGGCAGCCCACTCCAGTATTCTTGCCTGGAGAATCCCACGGACAGAGGAGCCTGGTGGGCTGCCGTCCACGGGGTAGCAGAGTTGGACATGACTGAGCGACTTCACTTTCAAGGGGACGTTTAGGAAAGGTGATTCAGCTCCCGAGAGAGATGGGCTGTGTGTCCTCTGAGAACATGGTGTCTGAATGAGATCCTCGGATCCCGGAAGCCATCTTGTGACCACGAGGGGCATCCGTCCAACGGCAGTCACAACACAGTGAGGACGTGAGAGGAAAGTTTTGGAGACTCCGTGTCCTTGGTGGTGTCACCAAGATACAGAATCCGCTGAAAGGAGATTCTTCCATCTCTGTGCCTCCTCTTGAGATTACACTGCCCCTCGCTGCTTGCGCCCATCTGTAAGACTTATCGCTACTACAAACGAAGAGCTTCCTAATCCACACAGCCCCTCTTGTCAAAACTGAACTAGATCCTGGCTCTGAGACCTGCAATGTGGGGGCCACATTCACCCCTCCAGACTGCCACCTTACCCCAAAGACAGCATCAGCTTGCTCCTCAATTCCTCAGGGCCTGACTACAACGTCAACATTTTGGGGAACCCCCAGCCACTCCATGGAAGTCACACCCCAACACTCTCTCTCTCCACTTCCTGTGTGTTTTCTTCCAGCACAGCTGTCGCGAGCCAGCACACTGCTCATACTCAGCTCATCTGCTCACGTGCTTTGCTCACCGTCCCTTTCCCTCCATCAGAATGGAGGCTCCGTGAAGCCCAGATTTTGGTCTCTTTTGTTCCCTGTATGTCCCCTAGGGTGGCACCTGCAACGTTGAGGGATTCAAACGTTTGGCGAATAGAAAGTGAATGGATACAGGGAGAGGGGGTGTCTCAGAGCTTTCAGGGCTGATACAGGGTGGGGGCGTCTCAAGCTTTCAGGAGTGATACAGGGCGGGGGCGTCTCTCAGAGCTTTTAGGGGTGATACAGGGCAGGGGCGTCTCTCAGAGCTTTCAGGGGTGATACAGGGCGGGGGCGTCTCTCAGAGCTTTCAGGGGTGATACAGGAAGCAGGCATCTCGAGCTTTCAGGGGTGACACAGGGCGGGGGTATCTCTAGGAGCTTTAAGGGGTGATACGGGGTGAGCTTTCAGGGGTCGCACCCCTTCTGTGCTGAACTTTGTCACACAAACCCACACTGTGTGGCCCTGGGTGCCAGGGGGTGGCCCCGTCCACGCCTGGGTGCTGGCCGCTGAGGTCTGGTCTGGCCAGATAGAGTGAGGGGAGGCACACCGAGGAACCACAGGGAAGGCCTCCCATGGAGCCAAGAAAAGCCACACCGTGTTGTCAGGGCCACGTGATGCTGCTGGAAGCTAGGACGGAAGCGAGGCACAGTGCGAGCTGGTGAGTCGGAGACGGAGAGAGGAGGGGACAGAGAAGAGGCGGGCAGGGCCTGCGGACCGCTGCGGCCGCCACGGGCCGCGCCCTGCGAGTGCCCCCAGCAAGGCTCGGGGCCCGCACGGGACCCCACTCTGCTCGGCCACGCCACCACCTCGGTCCTGACGGTGTCAGGGTCACGACAGCCAGCGTCGGGGAGAGTAAATGAACGAAGCGCAAACGGGAGAAAACCCACCCCTCTAATCTGAAGCATCTCCTCCCCAGGGTCTAACCTGTCTGCTTCTTGAAATTCAAAGAAGAGGGAGTCCCCCGCTCCTGCAGGCAAACATAGGGAGAACGTGGTGCTGGGCTCTGGAAACATCTGGGCAGAATGAAAGCAGGCTGGCTGTTTGTGTTTCCCGTCCAGTCGTAAGGCAGGTGTTCGCAGGTCCTAAGGGACAGCGTGCTGAAACTGGCCTCACCTTCTAGGCCCATCTGCACAGGCCTGGCCTTGACAGGCTCAGGACCCCACTGGCCGGCGCTGAGGGAACTTCCTGTGGCTCATGCAGCCCAGCCTGCGGAACAAACCCCCCAACTTAATGCAATGCCCACAAGCCAGGGTCTGAAGGGTGTGTGGACATCACTCTCCAAGAAAGGTTTCTCAGAAAAGAGCTCTCCCTGCAACGCACATGTGCTCAGGAACCAAGGAAGCAATTTCACACACAAAACTGTGGGCAGATGCGCGTCCTCTTCAGGTTTGAAACCACCTCCTACAACTGCAGCGGAGGGAACCCTGGCCCCTGTCCTGGACACCCTCATCAGGGTCTTCTGTGTGCGGGGCAGGCCTCTAGCCCAGCAGCCCGGGGTCTCCATCCCCACGGCAGGGCCCCCATGGAGTCTGGTCTCTCCGATGAGCCAGAAGGGCTCCAGGCATGCCTGGACCTTTCCATCAGGAGACAGCAGCTGCTCACCGTCCCTCTGGCTCCCAGAGTCTGTGTGTGTTTTCCCGTCCACACACGCGGCAGTCACACTTGAGGAACTGGGGAAGTGTCTCAGCAGACACAGGAGGGCTCATGCCTCAGGGCTGCAGGGGCAACCAGGGCTCATGTCCCTGTATGTAGAAGCTATTTTTATGGGCTTCCCTGGCGGCTTAGATGGTAAAGAATCTGCCTGCAATGCAGGAGACCCAGGTTCAATCCTTGGGTCAGGAAGATCCCATGGAGAAGGGAATGGCGGCCCACTCCAGTGTTCTTGCCTGGGAAATCCCATGGATAGAGAAGTCTGGTGGGCTACAGTCCATGGGGCCACAAAAGAGTCGGACACAACTGAGCAACTAACACATAGAAACTACTTCTATACCAATGTATGAGAAATCAAAGGTCAAGCCATATAACCAGCAGCTGCAAAAACACCCTCACTCCCATTTACACCCTTCCCGTGATCAGGGAGCAGGTCTTCTCCTGGTGCTGTTACGAAATGACTTGCTTTGCTCAAACTCACACAAAACTTGAGTGAGTAGGGTTTTGTTTCGAACCTTGACCTCAGCACTCTTTCTTTTTAGCTGTAACTTCAGGACACAGATACCTCTGGGCTACAGACAGCCATCTGGGCAGCCAGCCCCTTCAACAAAACCGCGGACTGCAGAGGCTGAGGTGACAAGGGACACACTCTCAGCACCCACCCCGCCAGTCCGGACGTCAGAGCCATCCTCCCTGACCGCAGCCTGGGTAAACAGGGTGGGCGCACACCCTGCCTAAAGCATCAAGCTCCGGTGCTGTCAGGGGGTGCTCCTCCCAGCCTCACGCCCATGGGCGTTAACGCCACGCTGAGCAGCAGGTGAGCTCGGGCCTCAGGGCCTCGAGTCCACGGCGGGTGGGAAGCCTGCGTTCCAGAGCTTACCTGGTGGACGTGCCGGGGATGGGGCGGCCGGTGTCCACCAGGACGCACCAGCAGTAGCCTGTGGACGGGTGACACTGCACCGGCTTGTAGAGGCCGCCGTGGGCGCACTCGGGGATGACCACGTTGTCGTTCTTGGGCTGCCTGGCCTCCTCCAGGGCCGACTGCTGCTCCTGGTCGCACGAGGACACTGCAGTGAGGGGGAGACGGGAGTGAGTGCCCGGGAGACGGGGCGGGGCCGGCCAGCAGTGTCCCCGCGCTGCTGCAGCTGGCAGGGTGGACACCTTCCACGGGGATCTGCTGCCCCTGGGCTCCCAAGGCCACGGATGGGACCCAGACCCCAGCGACAGCCATGGCACTCTGCTCTGGGTCCCCAGATGGAGGGAGGGCCGGCAGGCACCCAGTCTAGGGCCACCGAGTCCCCCCAGGAGGGTCCCAGGCAAACATCTCCCGTGCCCCACCCGAGGGCTGCCTGAGGCCGAGTCTGCAGCGTAATCAGCCCCAGAGGCTCCACTGAAGTGCTTCCCAAACAGGCCGCATGCCCGGAAATCGGTCAAGAGGAAGAGGTGCGCCTACTCAGGGCAGCGTCACGGGTGGTGCAAGGGGAGAGCTGAAGCTCACCCGCAGGAAAGCTAAACAGTCACTCAATTCTGAGAACAAGCATTTCAGTGCAGAGGGCTTCTGTCTCCCTAAGTTAATAGATTCAGGGTTTTTTGGTTTTGTTTTTTTTTGCATTTAGACATGACGTAACTTAGATCTAGGGAATCCCTGGGTTGGGAAGATCCCCTGGAGAAGGAAATGGCAACCCACTCCAGTATTCTTGCCTAGAAAATTCCATGGGTTGAGGAGCCTGGTGGGCTACAGTACATGGGGTTGCAAAGAGTCGGACACGACTGAGCGACTTTGCTTTCGCTTTCTGCCCCGAATAGTTGACGGAGAATGTCTGAGCAGCATTAAAGGAGCCCCTTTAGCTCAGCGATCCTCAGAGGGTGATGGACTTGAGTGAAATACAATAAAAGGTAAAGAACACTTTGTCCGTCACGAGAAGTCCACACGAGGCTTGAAACGTAATCCAGAGAACACTCGGCACAAGACATTCTAAATGTTCTCGTTCTGCCACATACCTGGCATCAAGAGTTCACACCCGGAGCTAAGCCTTCCCCTCACTCCTGGTCAAGAATTCCAACTGTGGTGCTCGTTTCCAACTTCTCTCCTCGGGGCGGGGGGTCTCTGAGCTCGGCCTCAGGGGCAGTCATCTGGGACAGACCTCCCACCCATGAGCCCGCACCCTGGAGCCCAGGGTGACCGCAGGTCAAGGTTTTATCCCAGGACAGGCTCTCTTCACCTGAGCTGTCTTCTGGGGTCGAAAATGGTCTCTTTTGTTTCATATTTCTCCATAAAAGGGAAAAGGAAACAACCAATACATTGAATGGATGTGTTTTAAATAAAATCTTTAGAGCAGTTTTCTGCCTAAAGTAACTTTCCACAGTCTTAACCTGCTTTGAAATGAGCTAACTACAGTTGCTGGGAATTTTGTGACTGTCGATGTGACGTCAAACAGGTGGGGAAGCTCCCCAAAGCTGGGAAGGAGTATGCTTCTGGGAGCGCACTGCCGTGGCTGCAGACAGGGGCCTGGCACTCAGCAGGAAGGCGCCTGACCCCAGCGAGGACACAGGGGACGCTGTCAAGACGAGGGGGGTGAAACAACGTGTGGCCCAAAGACCCTGTTTCATGAAGGCTAGCCCCCACTCTCACTGTTTCTCCAGCCCTTAATGGAGAAGGAAGTGGCAGCCCACTCCAGTGTTCTTGCCTGGAGAATCCCAGGGACGGGGGAGCCTCGGGGGCTGCCGTCTATGCGGTCACACAGAGTCGGACACGACTGAAGCAATTTAGCAGCAGCAGCAGCAGCCAGCCCTTAAAAAAGGTCTGGCATATCACAGGCAGACCATAAATCTATTGTGAGATAACTCATAGTGATGACATTACTAGTTAGAAAACCACCTAGATTTTTCTTACTCTACTAAGTTCGTCTTCACCATGAGGACAGTCACACGTGCGTACTGTTGTGACTGGTTAGCCTGCAAACTGCATCAGCAGATGATGCTGTGGCTGGCCCACGCACCCCTGCTCACATCCACAGGTGGAGGTCACCTGAGGGTCCCCCCTTGCTCCCACTCAGAGGCACGCGTGGGGCCTCCTGCCAGGCAGACCTCAGCCTCCTGGCGATGGTCAGGGAGGTGGGGGCTATATGGCCATGAGGCAGGTTGATGTTCCGTAGGGTGAGCGCGGAGCCGGGGCTGGGTCTGCGTCTCACAGGGGTTCTGCAGCATCTAATGAGCAAGAGGGAGGGTGGGGAGACAGGGGCCCTTGGACGAGGGCTTGCATCTCTGTTCCTAATAGCGAGCACCCTGGTCCCCGAGGCAGAGAAGACTCCGGGTCCTCAGCATTCATGGAGGAGGCCCAGTTTCTGCCCCGGCCGCGGCCGTGGACCTCAGGGCAGCGTGTGGTCTGTGAGCATCTGGGATGCAGGGGCCATGGGGACCCTGAGCGGCTGGCCGCCGCCTGCTCCCCAAGGCGTCCATGCAGCTCCATTAAATTCCCTGTGACTCTATCCGGAGGTGGATATTTTTGAGGGGAGGGTCTGTAAGTTAAGAATCTTAACTAGCAGAGCTGTGACTGTGAAGCAGGTCAGCATCAGGACGGGGCGTCGGTTTGCATCGAGCGTCCCCAGCACTGCCCAGCACCCTCGGCGCACACGGGCCGGCGGGCGTCTCACCCGGCGCCGCTCCGCGTGCTGGCCTGTCCGCGCAGCAGGTGCTACTCTAAGCTCAGCTCATCGCTAATACCTACAAATAATGAATGCCGCTGCATTTCTTACAACAGCACCACCCACTTTCTTAAAAACGTCATCCTGATTGTTTCCTATAATCCCTGTACTTTTCTGTAGATTCTAGATTTTGCCCGGCAAATAGTTGTCGTTCAGTCGCCCAGCCATATCCAGCTCTTTGGGACGCCAAGGACTGCAGTGTACCAGGCCTCCCTATCCCTCACCAACTTTAAGTTTGCCCAAGTTCAAGTTCATTGCAAATAGATAGATACATAAATCAAACCCACCCCTGTGTTACACGGTTATCTTAACAAGGCGTAGGCTCCAGCTGTAACTGGGAAACTGGCGTGGAATCAAAATGACAACGACTCGTCTTGCTTTCTAAACTGACAGATGCGTTATTCTAGATCAGATCGAGGCGGGAATCAAGAAGGATGCAGGCTGGACCACGTGTTTTCAGAGGCAACTGGGTCCTGCTCTTAGCAGTCCTTGGAGCAGCTGACCTGTTCCTAGCTGGAGCCCCACACTCAGGAGACTCAGCTGACGCAAGGGCTTCTGTTCCAGAAAGCTCTCCTGGAAAACACATTGCTTACTTTAACGTTCACTTGGCCCTTTTTCAGAAGTTTTATTAGTGAACAGAATTTATGGTGTGATTGTCTGGGCACAAAATGCGTTTCATGCTCCATCCAAGGACATGCTGTATCTATAGAATGGGTTCTGGAAAATTCTTGAAATGGCCCTTTTGAGGATTTTACATCATATTTGAAGGTTCATCGTAAGCAAAGTAGGATTGATTGAATTGACCACCTCTTAAAATTTGCTGAGACTGTTGTAAAATATGGAAGATATTATTGCCAAGTCAGAAGACATTTGTGTTTGTTCATATAAACATCCTGGCTGAAGTTAGCACTGTTAACTTATACAGTTTTATTTGGTAAGCCTGGCCCTGTGTGGGGAATTCAGTTTCTCCAGCGGGAGAAGTGCAGTTGCATCTTACGGCCACATGGAAGGAAGGAGCTCTTCTTTAGTCACATTCACGATGGGCCCAGGGAGCCGAGGCTACAGGGCGTCCCATCTCACTGCTTAAAAGCCGCCCTCCTCACTGGACAGCCGAGCTCCGCCCCTTCTGCTTCCACGGGGGCCACACAGGATGGCAAAGGGAAGATGCTCCTGGGCGGGGGGCAGTTCTCTCAGCACAGACACCCTGCTCTGCGCAGGACGCCAACTGCACTGATGGAAGGAGAAGAGGAGCCGACAGAGGGACAGAAGCCAGCCGTGCATCCCGGCACTGGGGGCTCTCAGTCCCGAGACCCGGGGAGCAGGGCTCTAGGGCACGAGTCCCAGCCACGTTTCGGAAAACCGTCAGTGAGGGCCCGCAACGCAGGAGGGAAGGAGGACTCACAGGAGGAAGGAGGACTCACAGGAGGAAGGAGGACTCATAGGAGGGAAGGAGGACTCACAGGAGGGAAGGAGGATGCACAGGAGGAAGGAGGACCCACAGGAGGGAAGGAGGACTCACAGCACAGGAGGAAGGAAGACTCACAGGAGGAAGGAGGACTCACAGGAGGGAAGGAGGACTCACAGGAGGGAAGGAGGACTCACAGCACAGGAGGGAAGGAGGACTCACAGGACCGCTCAGAGAGAGGTCCCCTTTGAGAAGTCTGTCGTGGCAAAGGAAAAGCTGAGAGATTATTTAGGACTGATGATTGGGTCAAAGAAAGATTTCTTTTCTCCTTTAGTGAAAGAAGCTTGAAACATACTTTGAGGAGAAATAAAAGAAAAAGATTGTTGCGATGAATGAGCTTCTCATTCCTGGAGAATTAGAAACTGAATAGAAAACACGTGAGACTTGGAGACATTCTCTACAGAAGGAGAGCTTTCCATTTGGTGTATTAAATCCATTCTCACCAGAGCCTTGGCTTTGCAGACATATCTCGCTGGCTGTCTTCTTGCTCCAGCTTAACTAACCTCCTGATGGTGCTGTTCACACACGATCAGGTGTGAACTCTTGGCTATAATTATGGTGACTGTCTTATGGGCAAAGGTCAAGTTCTGGGCTAGGAGACAGACTCTGGCTGTTCTCCAGCCTTGAATTACAGCCTTATGAGCTCCAGCGAAATTCTCACCTTGTAGATTCCATACCCCATACCATGACTGCCTGGCCTGCCTCTCAGCCACTGTGGCTGCTGGAGTTATCCCTGCTGAGTGGCAGGCTTCTAGGACACTTTAAGGTGTTACTAATAATGAGCAAAAGCTTAACACAGCCAGCCAACAGCAACAACAGCAACAACAACAAAATTAGACACAGAAGCACAAAGAGTGAAAGGTCCTGTAAAGAGCCAGAGTCATAACCCAGGAGAAAATTTCATGTGCATTTAATATCATAAGTGTTTTTAAACCGCATCCTTTTTCTATAACTTGTTTCACTGACACAGCGCCCAGGCCTCTGCCACACTGTCCTACGCACCTGAACTATCAAGCCGAGGCACATAACAAAGCCTCGGGCAACAGGTGAGAGTTACAATGGACCAGACTTCAGCTGCAGACTCTGCACATTCTGTGTCTGGTAACAGAGGAGTCTGCTCAAATTTCCAAGCTACACATGTGACTCACCATGCCGCCAGATCTCAGCGTTCTCTACAGAAGGAGAGCTTTCCATTTGGTGTGCTGAATCCATCCTCACCTGAGCCTTGGCTTTGCAGACATATCTCGCTGGCTGTCTTCTTGCTCCAGCTTAACTAACCTCCTGATGGTACTGTTCACACACGATCAGGTGTGAACTCTTGGCTATAATTATGGTGACTGTGCTGTACTTTCTTCTGCGGCAAATTTGACTTAAGCTTCTCTAGTTCCAAGAGGCTGTGCTCGTGCCTTCTCTGATGCTGCAAACTTGTTGGTGTTTTTGCTTTTTAGATCCATCTCCTGGGTTCCTCACCGTATTTTGAGCAGGGTTCTGAGATGCACTTGGCACTTTGGAAGTAGTCTGCCTCGGTATTTTTTCCCATATATATTAGACTAGAAACACAAACACAATTCCAATCTGCGTGTATCAGTTCTAACAATTCATATAACAACTCTGTATTTTTAGAAAGCTACATCTGTAAATTTGGTAGAATGTCCATTAAAATTAGTTTATTTTCCAAACTAGCAGATTTTAGTGACTTAGAAAGTATTTGACAGATTGTTCAAATAATCTGACAACCAAAGGGAATTAGATGACAGTAAGTAGCCACCAGACAGTCATGAACTTAAAGGGGGGAAAACGCTCTTAAATGAAGATCTCTTTCAACAGAGGATGCTTGATTTTAATATGATGAAGCCTGAAGCATTTTTATAGGAAGCAGTAACAAACCGCACGCATTCTAAAAGCATGCTCTTCAGATTTGGCCGTTTTTCAGAAGGACGCCCACTGCAGGTATCGGTTTTGTGGTCAGATTCCCTGGTGGCTCAGAGGGTAAAGCGTCCGCCTGCATTGTGGGAGACCCGGGTTTGATCCCTGGGTTGGGAAGATCCCTTGGAGACGGAAATGGCAGCCCACTCCAGTATTCTTGCCTGGAGAGTCCCACGGACGGAGGAGCCTGGCGGGCTACAGTCCACGGGGCCGCAGAGTCGGACGCGACTGAGCGACTCCACTCACTCCACGTCGCTTCCCTGCTTACGGGCTTCTCATTAATGTTCAGGGTTTTATGTTTCACATTCCAACAGGCATGAAGTCTGGAGAAGCTTCAACACACTGAAATATTTGCACCTGTGTTCCAGCCCCAGGACCATCATCTGGACACGGGCCTCTGTGCCCAGCAGCCCCGCTGGGCCCACGCCTCCCCCTGGACCCGCTTCCTTCGCGCTGCACACGGTGCCAAGACGGGCCCTCTGGCCACGCTCCCCCCACAGCGCCCCTCCTGCCGCTGCTGCGGGGAGAGTCGCCCAGCTGCAGGTTCTCGTTAGCAGTTAAGGGACCTGGTCCCTTTCCTCCCATGATGATCTGCTCTCGGAAGAGTCTGCATTCCCAGACGTGCCTCGTTTCAAGAGAATTACATAAAATCACTTCCCAGCAGCAGCAGCGCCTTCGGACGCCTCCAGAAACCACTGCGGGTGTCGACAGCGTGCCCAGACGCGATGCTCACGTCCACTCACGTCCGATGGACACTGGTAGGCGCTTTTCTCTTCTCTCATCTCCTTATTTATTCTCAGGCAGAGTCATGCAGAGGCAACTGAGTGGGTTTAATTTTCAAAGTCAAAGGGTTTTTATTTAATCCTCTGGTAATCCTTCCAGAAACACGGCCTCACAGTATGAAATGGAGATGAAGAGACTGAGTCCCGCCCTCCTCAGCTCCCGGCTTCAGGGAATCAATCACAGAAACAAGGAATTATCTGCCAAATACACCCCCCCCCCAGGCTCCTGCCTCCCAAGGCGGGCGGAGGCGCTGACAGCATAGCACACAGGAGCTTACAGAGAAGGATGACCTGTCTTGCAAGTTTGAAGCGATTATTTAAAATGCTAGAAAGAGTGCTCAGAAGTCACTTAGATGTTGTGATAATATTACACCCTGAGAGCAGAAGTTTTCAGTTACAGTAACCCTATCTGGTTTTAGGCAAAGAAAATTAGGTCCCTTTTTAATTCAGTGAACTACTTCATCAATTAAGTGGCAAAACTCTCAGAAAATGGGGATTAGAAGAAAATCTTCTCTAACTGGTAAACAGCATGTTTTTTTCTGTAGTTAACCACATGCTTAGTGATACAAGATTGAATGCTCTCATTGTAAGATGGAAAAGAATCTCATCTCTGCTATTTTTCATTATATTAGAGGTCCTGGGCAATGCTGGAAAAGGTAAGGAAAAGATAGGAATAAAGATTGGACGGAAAATGTAAAATTGTTTTTAATCACACATGACGGAAATGTGCACATATAAGGAACTGAAACACCTGTGGAAAGAAACTGCTGGAAATGAGTGAGTACAGCAAGCGTTACACAAAATCAGTGAAATTTCCGTAGACCAGCACGGAGGGGCAGAGACAAGGATCTAAAGGACATTTGCAACGACATCAAAACATAAAATAGTCAAGAATAAATTTAGGAAAAGGTGTGCAAGAGATTGAAAACTAAAAGGCATTCCTGAGAAAACAAAGGGAATATGCTTAAAAGGAGAGAACAGTGCCACAGCGATCGGCTGGAGAGCTCGCTAATGTTATCATGTTAATTGTCCCCAAACTGACCTGTGAACTCAAGATAATTTCTATCAAAATTCTAGGAAGGTCTTTTGTAGAAATTGACACGTTAGTTCTAAAAAGTATATGAAAATTCAAAAGACCTGAAGTATCCAAAGCCTTCTTCCAAAATAACAAACGTGGAGGACTAATGTCACCTTACTTGAAAAGTTATTGTAAAACTGCTTATCTAGACAGAATACTATCCAAATAAGGATAATTAAACAGATTGAGGAGAAAGAATAAACTGTTCATAAATAGACACAGAAATGTGTGCTCAACTGATATTTTACAAGGCACCAAATCAATTCAAAGGGAAAACCTTTTCAAGGACGATTCTGAACAATGGGCTATCTATATGCCAATTTAAAGAGAAAGCCTAACTCACATCACACACAGACCTTTATTTGAGATAGATTGTTCTCAGATGTTCAGTCATGTCCAACTCTTTGAGACCCCGTGAACTATAGCCAGTCAGGCTTCTCTGTCCACAGGATTCTCCAGGCAAGAACCCTGGAGTGGGCTGCCATTTCCTCCGCCAGGGGATCTTCCTGGCCCAGGGACTGAACTCGTTTCTCTTGCCTCTCCTGCACTGCATGAGGACTCCTTGCCACTAGCACCGCCTGGGAAGCCCCTGAGATAGAGAGCTAAACAGAAGAGCTGAAAATATGTAGCCTTTATGGAAGGTACAGTGGACTATCTTTGTGACATTAGGTTAGAGAAGGAGTTTTAGAATAGACACAGAAAAGAGATAGCTAGTAAACTGGACATGACTCATATATTTTACAACTTACACTCACCAAAAGATACTATTAATAAAGTGAGACAGCCCCAGACAGGGAGAAAATGTTCCTAAAACACATACATCTGACAAATATTCAGGGTGTGTCAATGAACCCTACAAATCAATTAAAAAAGACAAATAATCTAATATACGTGGGGCAAAGATTTGAACAGACAATTCAAGACAAATAATAAGCACGTGAGAAAATTCCTAGGCATCCTCGGTCACCAGGAAAATGCAGTGAACTCACAGGAGGCCCCCTGGTGGGCCTAGGAGAGGGGCCTTGACGGCCCATACCAGAAGCACGCAGGCTGGTGAGGACGCCCAGCCAAGGGCACCCTCCTGCATCCCTCACCCAGTGTGGCATCTGCTCCAGGGGTTCAGTTCAGTTCAGTTCAGTTCAGTCGCTCAGTCATGTCTGACCCTTTGCGACCCCATGAACCACAGCATGCCAGGCCTCCCTGTCCATCACCAACTCCTGGAGTCCACCCAAACCCATGTCCATTGAGTCGGTGATGCCATCCAACCCTCTCATCCTCTGTCATCCCCTTCTCCTCCTGTCCCCAATCTTTCCCAGCATCAAGGTCTTTTCCAGTGAGTCATCTCTTCGCATCAGGGGCCAAAGTATTGGAGCTTCAGCTTCAGCATCAGTCCTTCCACTGAAAACCCAGGACTGATCTCCTTTAGGGTGGACTGGTTGCATCTCCTTGATGTCCAGGGGACTCTCAAGAGTCTTCTCCAACACCACAGTTCAAAAGCATCAATTCTTCAGCACTCAGCTTTCTTCACAGTCCAACTTTCACATCCATACATGACCACTGGAAAAACCATAGCCTTGACTAGACGGACCTTTGTTGGCAAAGTAATGTCTCTGCTTTTTAATACGCTGTCTAGGTTGGTCATAGCTTTCCTTCCAAGGAGTAAGCGTCTTTCAATTTCATGGCTGCAGTCACCATCCCTAGAGTAAACAGAACATGCGTCCCCAAGGTGACGAGTGCAGGACGCATTTATAGAAAATGCCAGCCCAGAGAAAGGATCCTTGAGTGGTGGAAATTCAACAATAGTTTCCCCTCAGAAGACCCGACCCAGGAAGGGTTCAAGAGCATTCAAGGGGGAGCCTCCTGTCCTGGGGTGGGTGCTGCTGGGGGCACCTGCACCACAGCCTACATTACTGTGTGGACATGTTCCCAGCAGACAGACAGCTAAATGACATGGAAAAAGCCCTTAGCAAAATAGGCATCCTAGTTGGTGTTAGCTGCTCAATTTTGTCCGGATTTATGAAATTCCATGGACTGTAGCCCGGCAGGCTCCTCTGTCCATGGGATTCTCCAGGCAAGAATTAGAGTGGGTTGCCATGCCCTCCTCCAGGGGACCTTCCCCACCCAGGAATCAAACCCAGGTCTCTTGTCTTCTGCTTTGGGAGGCAGGCTCTTTACCACTAGCGCCACCTGGGAAGCCCCTTACACACACACACACACACACACGCACACACACACACACTACTGTACGTAAAACAGATAACCAGCGGGGACCCACTGTATAGCAGAGGCAACTCTACTCTACGCTCCGTTATAACCTAAATGGGGAAAGAATCTGAAAAAGAGGATATATGCCTACGCATGCATACGTGTATGTGTGACTGAATCACTTCGCTGCACATCCAGCACGAGCACAACACTGTTCATCAACAAGACTCCAATAATAATAATAGTAACGACAAGGTAATAAGGGTCTCGGGCCCCTGAGTACTGACTTCCTGGGTAAAGACATGTTTTGCTGTGAGAACAGAGCGTGGAGAATCTGCTCGGGTCCCGTGTCCTGTGGGCACGCATCTGGTCTGCAGGAACATCTGAGCTGGGGGCAGTTTTCAGACAAATCTGCTGCAGACAGGACCAGTGAGTCCATCTGCCCCAGCTTCCTGGGCCCAGCCCTTGGGTCCTGCTCAGTGCTGTCTGCCGGCCGGGCTCCTGTTGCGCTGGCTGCCTGCAGCGCTATGGGACCAGTGGGCCAGTTTGCTCGCCGTCAGTGGCCTCTGCCTGGCCCAGTTACAGTCACAGCCTGGAGGTCCCAGAAACGCATCACTTCCCCATCCAATGCTCACGCCCATCTTGAGGCTGCTTCTGCCTCTTAATCATTCCCCTCAGGATAACTGCACCCTCACGTCCAGGAACAAATGATGCCGAGCTGGCCTGATCCACCCTCTCTCCCCACACCAGGGGTTTGCAGCTTCGCCCACACTGGCAGGGGGTCCTCCCTGTTCTGTGACTCTGGGCTCAGACATAGGAGCTGCATGGGGCATGAGGGTGTCTACAGGCCTGAGGCAAGCTGGGGCTGGACACCTGGGCGTGTGTGAACTGTCTCCCTGGGCATAGGTGTTGCTGGGAGAAGGGCCCTCCCACTGTCTTCACTCGGGCTGGGAGGAGGCAGACCCAGGCCCACGTGCAGCCTGGAGCCTCCCAGCGGAGCCCAGCCAAGATCAGCAGATGCATGAGAAATGAACACTTCTCAGTGATGACAGCTCACGCCCTGGGGCTACTTGTTACGCCGCAGTAGCTATCTGATACAACAGGCATTCCGGTGTCAGCCTCAGAGGGCAAAATCAACAGCGTCCATTTTCTTTGCATCTCCTTATAGCATTTTCATGATTGTCTCAAGAAATACTCCTGGTTGAACCGCTGAATGTCTTGCTTCTCCAGGCATCTTGCTTCTGCCTTTCACGTGCCCACAGTCAATGGCACAGGTTCAGTTCCTGGCAGACACCACAGACGAGGGGCTGGGCTTCACGCAAGGAAGCAGCTGCAGGAGGCTCCGTAGCACGTGGTGGGCTGCTGGGCAGCAGGGGCCAGAGTGGGGCCTGGAGCAGGGAGAGGGATTTCCACAGCAGCAGAGCCTCGTGAGGGTGAGTGCTGGGTCCTGTCTGTGCTTTAAAGCCCTGATGGCAAAGCTCTCAGATGAAGGACCGGTTCAAGACCGTCTCTGGTCCCTATGAGGGACAATCAGGGCTTAATCTGAGGCCACCAGACACGCCTGATAGAAAATAACGAAACTGACCATTAGTAAACCCAGGTAAAAATGCACGGAGAGTTGACTGGCTCATGTTATGTTTGGCAAAAGCCAGTACAACATTGTAAAGCAATTAGCTTCCAATAAACAAAACTTTAAAAGAAAGAAAGAAAGAAACACACAGAAGACAATACAAGATGATGACGACTTGCTGCCAGAGTGAAGGGGGCCCCTGTTCCCCACAGGGCAGGCGTGTGGCCCCCTCCAGAGGCTCTCACGTGGATGCACGTGCAGACCTTGTCAGGACCTTGGACCAACAGGAAGACTGGCACCTTCACACTGCTTGTGTTGAAACGTATGTGAATGCTGCTGGTGTTCACACAATGGACATGATTTTCTTCACCACAGATACCTGCTTGCTGTGTGTGGTTACGTATCACTTAGTTGGTGGATACTAAAAGGTGTACTGCTGCATAGAGAGGAGGTCTGTGAAGCATTCTGAGGTTTATAAAGGCTTCACATAAAAACATTTGGGGATAAAATAATAACCTGCCAAGTAGGGTCCACTTATAAAGAGCATGTTGGGGAGGTTGGAGACTGACAGTTTTAACACTGAGTGGGCACTTATGCCTACACGTTTTTCAGGTATTAATTTAATCACACCATAATGGAAAAGACGGCATATACTCAGTTACATGTTGTATAACTGTACACCTGTAACTGTATATTCAGGTATACAACAGATACCTGAATTGCTTTGCTGTAATTCCATGAAGTGGGATCACTGCCATCATTTTGCAGACTCAGTCACTAAGTCAGAGAAGGTGAGTTGCGTCCTCATCCATGCTGTCAGGATAACAAGCAGCAGAGACCGGGTCTGGACTGAGCCATCCCGAGGCCAGGCCCTGCCTCTTAGAACTGATCACTTAATTCATACACATGTTGTCTACATCAGTCGTAGAAGCGTTTGTGGTTCTGGCCACCTGATGCAAACAGCTGACTGACTCGTTGGAAAAGACGCTGATGCTGGGAAAGACTGAGGGCAGGAGAAGGGGGTGACAGAGGATAAGATGGTTGGAAGACATCGCTGACACAACGGACATGAGCTTGAGCAAGCTCCAGGAAACGGGGAAGGACAGGGGAGCCTGGCGCGCTGTGGTTCATGGGGTCGCAAAGAGTCGGGCACGACTTAGTGACTGAGCAGCGAGCAACAAATTAAAGCCCAGCTGCCCAAAGACAGAAATAAGATGGAAAGCGCTGTCTCCCTGGAGCCTGACTCCCTAGAAATGGAGACTGGACGGCAGAAGACCTTGATCCTCAGAGTTCTGGTGGAATGGAACTATTCACACATCCATTTCCAGTAAAAAGTCAGACTGGTGCTCATGGAGCTAAGGTTTTGCCCACTAAGCGCACACATTAAGATGGGTTGTATAATTAACTCCAATGGAAGAGTTTTAAGTTTAGCTTTTTAACCCAGGATTGTCACCATAATGCTTACAGGCCCCGTGAGCATGGGACCCAGATTTCTGCACGTTCTCCTTCAATCCTGGGAGTAACAGAATGAGGTATTCCCATTCCTCTGCGTATGTTACCAGTGAGGAAACACAGGCTCTGAAAGGCTTTCTTTCTCAGAACAGTAGAGCCAGGAAAGGCCGGCGAGAACTCACACCCACCCATGGGCCCCCAGCCCCCCGTCCTTGGAAGCTGCACACAATGCCTGTCTAGGAACATCCAAAAATGGGAAATAGGTCACATGGGAGGTCCACAATCAAACACTTATTTCCAAAAAATAAAGATTTGGATGCAATTCTTAGATACAGTTTCTTCAGAAAGAAAACAGTGACGGGTGTCCACTCTAGTTGATTTCTTCCCACGTTTCTTCCCATAGCAACAGACCTAAGTAACCATTTCCAGCCTGAACATGAGACCCAGACCCCAGTGATGGGGTCATGGCGGGGCAACAAGTGTGGTGAGTCCCGGTGAAGACCACACACCCCAGAATGACCTCGGAGCCCTTGATGGTGAACGGTCGCAAATCACACCCCTTCCCGTCTCTCTCTGCATCTTCTAGATTGTTCTATGAGTGACGATCACACTAGTCCACTCTCCTCCACGTGGACCTTGATTCTCCTGGTGCTTCCTGGAACCACCCCCTGCACACACGACACTGCCCTGGCCTCCAGTGGGGGCTTGTCCTCACCCTGGAGACAGGGAGACGGGCATTGGAGGGTCAACCCCAGGACTCTCAGTTGGTGAGAACTGGAGCGCGGCTCTGCATTCTCCCCAGGCCACAGCGTGTCCAGGACACCAGGGTGGGCGGTGGGGATGGTGCTTCCTGGAACCACCCCTGCACACACGACACTGCCCTGGCCTCCACGAGTCTCCGCAAGGCCCCACCCGGGAGCGTCTCCTGCCACTGCCCACGGTCCCGAGACCCCGGCCAGCCCTGGACACAGACTCCTCTCTCTCTGAGACAGCATCACCAGCCCCTTTCCTCACTCACGGAACCCTTAGCGGTCAGCAAGGGACAACGCTTCATGGTGCCAAAAACACACTCTAAAAATACTACCTTCTTTCCCTTTAAATTCTGCAAAATTGGGAGACAAAACAAAAGGATGCTAAGGAAAGCAGTCTGGTTTTATGTCTGGGTGCCTCACAGAAGGAGTCAGAACGTGTTCCATTCTCAGAAAAGCTCCACATTAAGACCAGTAATTTAAGCTAATGCAGCTGATTACAAACCTATTTTAAAATACACAGTGTCCACTCAGGCCAATATGCAGAGGTGGCCGAATTTCTCCAAATTAGTTTTCTTTGCATGTCCAAAAAAAAAAAAAAAAAAAAGTGGGTTTTACAAAACTGAGATGAGAAAAAGAAAATACAACCGCAGCATTCTGACCCCAAAGACACTGCCTCTGCCCCACCGCCCACCCTGGTGTCCTGGACACGCTGTGGCCTGGGGAGAATGCAGAGCCGCGCTCCAGTTCTCACCAACTGAGAGTCCTGGGGTTGACCCTCCAATGCCCGTCTCCCTGTCTCCAGGGTGAGGACAAGCCCCCACTGGAGGCCAGGGCAGTGTCGTGTGTGCAGGGGGTGGTTCCAGGAAGCACCGGGAGAATCAAGGTCCACGTGGAGGAGAGTGGACTAGTGTGATCGTCACTCATAGAACAATCTAGAAGATGCAGAGAGAGACGGGAAGGGGTGTGATTTGCGACCGTTCACCATCACGGACTCTGAGGTCATTCTGGGGTGGATGGTCTTCACCGGGACTCACCAAACTTGGAGTCAGCGAGGCACTTGGAGCCCTGTGCCAGGTGCCCCCACCAGCTTGGCACCCCATTCTCTCTCGGGGCGGGATGGTGAGTGAGGGCCAGAGGGGACGGAGACGCCTGCTCGGAGGCGGCGGCCCGCAGACGAGCATCTTAGTCTAGGGTGAGTCCCTGTTCCGAAAGATCTCTAACCTTCATCAGTTCAGTTCAGTTCAGTCGCTCAGTCGTGTCTGACTGTTTGAGACCCCATGAACCGCAGCACACCAGGCCTCTCTGTCCATGACCAACTCCCAGAGTTCACTCAGACTCACGTCCATTGAGTCGGTGATGCCATCCAGCCATCTCATCCTCTGTCATCCCCTTCTCCTCCTGCCCCAATCCTTCCCAGCATCAGGGGCTTTTCCAATGAGTCAGCTCTTCGCATGAGGTGGCCAAAGTATTGGAGTTTCAGCTTCAAAATCAGTCCTTCCAATGATCACTGGACTGATCAAAGGAGATCAAAGGACTGATCTCCTTTAGGATGGACTGGTTGGATCTCCTTGCAGTCCAAGGGACTCTCAAGAGTCTTCTCCAACACCACAGTTCAAAAGCATCAGTTCTTCAGTGCTCAGCTTTCTTTATAGTCCAACTCTCATATCCATACATAATCACTGGAAAAACCATAGCCTTGACTAGACAGACCTTTGTTGGCAAAGTAATGTCTCTGCTTTTTAATATGCTATCTAGGATGGTCATAGCTTTCCTTCCAAGGAGTAATAGTCTTTTAATTTCATGGCTGTCTCATTCACCTAGAGTCAGACATCCTGGAATGTGAAGTCAAGTGGGAAGCCTTAGGAAGCATCACTATGAACAAAGCTAGTGGAGGTGATGGAATTCCAGTTGAGCTATTTCAAATCTTAAAAGATGATGCTGTGAAAGTGCTGCACTCAATATGCCAGCAAATTTGGAAAACGCAGCAGTGGCCACAGGACTGGAAAAAGTCAATTTTCATTCCAATCCCAAAGAAAGGCAATGCCAAAGAATGCTCAAACTACTGCACAATTGCACTCATCTCACACACTAGTAAAGTAATGCTCAAAATTCTCCAAGCCAGGCTTCAGCAATACGTGAACCGTGAACTCCCTGATGTTCAACCTGGTTTTAGAAAAGGCAGAGGAACCAAAGATCAAATTACCAACATCCGCTGGATCATGGAAAAAGCAAGAGAGTTCCAGAAAAACATCTATTTCTGCTTTATTGACTATGCCAAAGCCTTTGACTGTGTGGATCACAATAAACTGTGGAAAATTCTTCAAGAGATGGGAATACCAGACCACCTAATCTGTCTCTTGAGAAATGTGTATGCAGGTCAGGAAGCAACAGTTAGAACTGGACATGGAACAACAGACTGGTTCCAAACAGGAAAAGGAGGATGTCAAGGCTGTATATTGTCACCCTGCTTATGTAACTTCTATGCAGAGTACATCATGAGAAATGCTGGACTGGAAGAAACACAAGCTGGAATCAAGATTGCCGGGAGAAATATCAATCACCTCAGATATGCAGATGACACCACCCTATGGCAGAAAGTGAAGAGGACCTAAAAAACCTCTTGATGAAAGTGAAAGAGGAGTGAAAAAGTTGGCTTAAAGCTCAAGATTCAGAAAACGAAGATCATGGCATCTGGTCCCATCACTTCATGGGTAATAGATGGGGAAACAGTGGAAACAATGGCTGACTTTATTTTGGGGGCTCCAAAATCACTCCAGATGGTGATTGCAGCCATGAAATTAAAAGACACTTACTCCTTGGAAGGAAAGTTAGGACCAACCTAGACAGCATATTACCAGGAAGAAACAGAGGTGAGAGTGGGAAGTCAAGTGGGTTTCACACAGCCTCGTAGCAGCCACAGCAGAAGCTGGACACAGGCCAGGTTTCCAAACCTGCGTCACTGCTACGAAGCCCCAAATAGAGAGAAGACTGAGGTGCTGGGGTCGGTGGTGACCACAGCCAGACTCTGGGGGCAACGTCCCAGTCCTGGCTCAGCTCCCAGCAGCACGGCTCTTCTGCAAGATGCTCATTACAGAAGCTGTGGTCGGGTTCCATCCCTGGGTCAGAAAGATCCCCTGGAGAAGGAAATGGCACCCCACTCCAGTGCTCTTGCCTGGAAAACCCCATGGACGGAGGAGCCTGGCGGGCTGCAGTCCATGGGGTCGCGAAGAGTCAGACGCGACTGAGCGATTCCACTTCACTCTCACTTTTCTCACGGGCAGGGGTGGGGGTGGGGGACTCTGGTTTCCGTACAGCTGAAACTGCTATAAACATAAATTACATTAGATACAAATAAATCAGTTAAGAAATGGTTCCACGTCCGAAATGACCTGAGTGTTGGACTCTAACAACAGACCTTGGCTCCCCCCAGTCTCTGAGTGGCTGCTCACGGTGTCCCCAGGGCTGGTCCCGGCTTAAGTGAGGCCCCCGTTCATTCTGGGCTTCCCTGGCGGCCCAGCTCAGGTGGTAAAGAATCCACCTTCAGTGCAGGAGACCGGGATTTGGTCCCTCCCTGGGTCAGGAAGATCCCCTGGGGAAGTGAATGGCTGCCCACTCCAGTATTCTTTCCTTGGACAGGAGAGTCTGGTGGAGGTCACAGTCAGACATGACTGAGCGACTAACTCACTTCATTCATCCACTTTCTCACTATCATTTTGTCGGCTCAAAACTCTAAATCCTTACCTTGAGTGACGTCTAAAGTGTTACAAGTCCCCACAGGAAACTCATAAGCACTTAGTACTGACTTAAGCATCTATTAGGCATCCATGGCTTTACAAATTACAAAAAGGCAGCAGAAGGAAACAGCAGGCAGTGATTTTAAAGACATGAAACAAAGAGAAATATCTTAAGTAACTTATTAGCCTCTGCTTCAACCCGTAAGTCAATTTCCTATACAGTTTGGTTGTAACACATCGCTATTTCAAAAATTAAAGTGATGGCTTTAGATAAAATAATCTAATGATCATGAGAACACATAATATTTGAAAAACAGTTAAATTAAAAAAAAAAAAAAAAAACCCTCTCAAGTCAATGAAAAGTCTCTTTCCAACCAAGATTTTAGGGGCATTTTTCCTTTTTTTCCCTCTTCTAATTTCAAAAGTTGACTTTGAAAATGAAGAAAGTATTTGTCTTTCTCTTAAAGCAGAGTCACATAAAAACAGAAAAACAAATTATTTCCAAGCTTCTGGCAAATAAAAACATGCCTTTCAGTTGAGACCAATCTTGGAAAATCTGTTGATATCTCTCAAGTTAAGGTCGAAAAGTTGTGAGCAGTAGAAACAGGGGGTTAGAGAGAGTATTTCTTGATATTCCTAGTCAAGGAGCAGCTGTGAGTAGCAATGCTGGGCTTCTCCCCTCAGCTAGTGGCTCATCTAGGCTTCTCCACGTGTCTCCCAGCAACTCACCTAATCGGTGTGTGTCCTCTGGCACAACTGAGTGTGCCACACACTACGGTCTGCACAGTCTGCTATATAAAATCCACAGGTGTACAAAGTAAGGGCACGCACGCTGAGTCACGTTAGCCGCGTCCGACTCTTTGTGACCCCATGGACCGCACCCCACCAGGCTCCTCCGTCCGTGGGGGTTCTTCAGGCAAGAATGGTGGAGTGGGTTGCCATGCCTTCCTCCCAGGGATCTTCCTGACCCAGGGATCGAACCCAGGTCTCCCGCATTGCAGGTGGGTTCTTTACCAGCTGAGTCACCAGGGAAGTGGGTTGTCATTCCCTCTCCAGGGGGTCTTCCTGAGCAAGGGACTGAAAGTGTCTCTTATGTCCCCTGCACGGCAGGTGGGTTCTTTACCATCAGTGGCCCCTGCGAAGCCCGTAAAGTAAAGGCGGGTCACATATCACAGTTCAGTTCAGTCACTCAGTCATGTCTGACTCTTTGCAATCCCATGAATCGCAGCACGCCAGGCCTTCCTGTCCATCACCATCTCCCAGAGGTCACTCAGACTCATGTCCATAGAGTCCGTGATGCCATCCAGCCATCTCATCCTCGGTCGTCCCCTACTCCTCCTGCCCCCAATCCCTCCAAGCATCAGAGTCTTTTCCAATGAGTCAACTCTTCACATGAGGTGTCCAAAGTACTGGAGTTTCAGCTTTAGCATCATTCTTTCCAAAGAAATCCCAGGGCTGATCTCCTTCAGAATGGACTGGTTGGATCTCCTTGCAGTCCAAAGGACTCTCAAGAGTCTTCTCCAACACCACAGTTCAAAAGCATTCTTCAACGCTCAGCCTTCTTCACAGTCCAACTCTCACATCCATACATGACCACAGGAAAAACCATAGCCTTGACTAGATGGACCTTAGTCGGCAAAGTAATGTCTCTGCTTTTGAATATGCTATCTAGGTTGGTCATAACTTTTCTTCCAAGGAGTAAGCGTCTTCTAATTTCATGGCTGCAGTCACCATCTGCAGTGATTTTGGAGCCCCAAAAAATAAAGTCTGATACTGTTTCCACTGTTTCCCCATCTATTTCCCATGAAGTGATGGGACCAGATGCCATGGTCTTCGTTTTCTGAATGTTGAGCTTTAAGCCAACTTTTTCACTCTCCTCTTTCATTTTCACCAAGAGGCTTTTTAGCTCCTCTTCACTTTCTGCCATAAGGGTGGTATCATCTACATATCTGAGGTTATTGATATTTCTCCCGGCAATCTTGATTCCAGCTTGTGTTTCTTCCAGTCCAGCATTTCTCATGATGTACCCTGCATAGAAGT
>SJYG01000118.1:273709-285106 GCA_006410535.1 Litocranius walleri
CTCTATTTCTTTGCATTGATCACTGAAGAAGGCTTTCTTATCTCTTCTTGCTATTCTTTGGAACTCTGCATTCAGATGTTTGTATCTTTCCTTTTCTCCTTTGTTTTTTGCCTCTCTCCTTTTCACAGCTATTTGTAAGGCCTCCCCAGACAGCCATTTTGCTTTTTTGCATTTCTTTTCTATGGGGATGGTCTTGATCCCTGTCTCATGAACCTCCATGCATAGTTCATCAGGCACTCTATCTATCAGATCTAGGCCCTTAAATCTATTTCTCACTTCCACTGTATAATCATAAGGGATTTGATTTAGGTCATACCTGAATGGTCTAGCGGTTTTCCCTGCTTTCTTCCATTTGAGTCTGAATTTGGTTATAAGGAGTTCATGATCTGGGCCACAGTCAGCTCCTGGTCTTGTTTTTGTTGACTATATAGAGCTTCTCCATCTTTGGCTGCAGAGAATATAATCAATCTGATTTCGGTGTTGACCATCTGGTGATGTCCATGTGTAGAGTCTTCTCTTGTGTTGTTGGAAGAGGGTGCTTGCTATGACCAGTGCATTTTCTTGGCAAAACTCTATTAGTCTTTGCCCTGCTTCATTCTGTATTTCAAGGCCAAATTTGCCTGTTACTCCAGGTGTTTCTTGACTTCCTACTTTAGCATTCCAGTCCCCTACAATGAAAAGGACATCTTTTTTGGGTGTTAGTTCTAAAAGGTCTTGTAGGTCTTCATAAAACCATTCAACTTCAGCTTCTTCAGTGTTACTGGTTGGGGCATAGACTTGGATAACTGTGATATTGAATGGTTTGCCTTGGAAACGAACAGAAATCATTCTGTCGTTTTTGAGGTTGCATCCAAGTACTGCATTTCGGACTCTTTTGTTGACCACGATGGCTACTCCATTTCTTCTGAGGGATTCCTGCCTGCAGTAGTAGATATAATGGTCATCTGAGTTAAATTCACCCACTCCAGTCCATTTTAGTTCGCTGATTCCTAGAATGTCGACGTTCACCCTTGCCATCTCTTGTTTGACCACTTCCAATTTGCCTTGATTCATGGACCTGACGTTCCAGGTTCCTATGCAATATTGCTCTTTACAGCATCGGATCTTGCTTCTATCACCAGTCACACCCACAGCTGGGTAGTGTTTTTGCTTTGGCTTCATCCCTTCACTCTTTCTGGAGTTATTTCTCCACTGATCTCCAGTAGCATACAGTATCCATGGCTGCAGGAGAGTTGTGTACTTCTGCAAAAGCTGCCCGTTGTATATAAGCGCCTCGGGCAGACTCAGATGGCATAGGGAATCCTGGAAACAAACACCTCATTGAGCAGAAGTGGCAGATGCTGAGATGGCTTCGTAAAATGCCTGAAATTTCTTCTTAGTTAACATACGCTGCAGCTGGCTGCTTTCTTTTTCTCTTTTTTTAAGTTTAAAAGAATCACCAATCAAGCATACCCATTTTATGCGAGTCAAAACTACAGTGAGGCACCACTTCACAGTGGCCTGTATGGTCGTCATCAAAAAATTTACAGACGACAGATGCTGGTGAGGGTGTGGAGAAAAGGCAACCACCCTGCTACACTGTTGCTGGGAATGTGAGTTGGTTCACCCACCATGGAGAGCATGGGGAGGCTCCTTAACAACTGCAAATAGAATCATTAACAGCACATGGCCCAGCAGTCCTGCTCCTGGGCATGTATCAGAGAAAACCGCAATTCAAAACGAGGCACGCTCCCCAGCGGCCACGGCCGCATTGCTTACAACAGCCAGGACATGCCAGCAGCCTCAGTGCCCACTGACAGAAGGAGGGACAAAGGTGGGGGCACGCACGCGAGAGAATACCCCCGAGCCATGCAAGAAGGCCATCTGCAGCAACACGAGGGGCCTAGAGACTGTCATGCTAACTGAAGAAAGTCTGAAAGAGAAAGACAAATGTCGCAAGTATCACTTACGTGCTGCTGCTGCTGCTAAGTCGCTTCAGTCGTGTCTGACTCTGTGCGACCCCATAGGCGGCAGCCCACGGCTCCCTTGTCCCTGGGATTCTCCAGGCAAGAACACTGGAGTGGGTGCCATTTCCTTCTCCAATGCAGGAAAGAGAAAAGTGAAAGTAAAGTCGCTCAGTCATGTCCAACTCTCAGCGACCCCATGGACTGCAGCCCACCAGGCTCCTCCCATGGATTTTCCAGGCAAGAGTACTGGAGTGAGGTGCCATTGCCTTCTCCGATGAGGAGTCTAAAATGTGACGCAAGTGCATAAATCTAGGAGATAGAAACAGACGCATTGACATAGAGAAAGGCTTGTGGTTGCTAAGGGGGAGGGGCACAGGCAGGGAAGGATCGGGCATCTCAGATTAGCAGATGAAAAGTAGTATGTGTACAACAGATAAGCAACAAGGCCCTACTATAGAGCACAAGGAACTATATTCAACATCTTGCAACAAATCATAATGGGAAAGAAGATGAAAAAGAACACATATATACACACTATACACACTATACACACACACACATGTACACGTACATACACACACATGTACACGCACATATACACACATGTACACGCACATATACACACATGTACCCGCACATACACACATGTACACGCACATATACACACACATGTACCCGCACATACACACACATGTACACGCACATATACACACACATGTACCCGCACACACACATATACACACACATGTACACGCACATACACACACATGTACACGCACATATAACTGAATCACTTTGCTATACAGCAGAAACCAGCACCACACTGTAAATCAATCATATAACAACAAGATTTTTAACAAAGAAAAATATCCATTTTATAGAAGACATTTGTGGCCACAAAAGCAATATTAAGTTTGAGGGAAATTCTCAATATTGCCTTCAGCCAACATTTGATACACTGGAATAAATTTCACTCTAGTTAAACACAGAAACTTTTGTCAAAGGTCAATGAGAAACTACCCACAGGACTTTCATGAGAATCCCATTTCTTTCAGTGAGTTCACTCCCTCAGTCACTTCCAACTCTTTGCAACCCCACAGACTGCAGCCACCAGGCCTCCCTGTCCATCACCAACTCCTGGAGTTTACTCAGACTCATGTCCATTGAGTCCGTGATGCCATCCAGCCATCTCATCCTCTGTTGCCCCCGTCTCCTCCTGCCCTCAATCTTTCCCAGCATCAGGGTCTTTTCCATTGAGTCAGCTCTTCACATCAGGTGGCCACAGTATTGGAGTTTCAGCTTCAGCATCAGTCCTTCCAATGAATATTGAGGACTGATTTCCTTTAGGATGGACTAGTTGGATCTCCTTGCAGTCCAAGGGACTCTCAAGGATCTTCTTCAACACCACAGTTCAAAAGCATCAATTCTTTGGTGCTCAGCCTTCTTTATAGTCCAGCTCTCAGATCCATACATGACCACTGGGAAAACCATAGCCTTGACTAGATGGACCTTTGTTGGCAAAGTGATGTCTCTGCTTTTTAATATGCTGTCTGGGTTGGTCATAGCTTTTCTTCCAAGGAGCAAGCATCATTTCTTTAACCAATGATGAAAATCACCCCTGTTGTAAGGGGACATCTCAGGAGGAATATCCCGGGAGCCCAGGGAGATGCAGGAGAGAAGATGCAGACGGGCCTGAGGTATCCATGGAGAGGACACACAGCTTCCACAACCGCACGGAGCCCGTCTCCTCACAGGCTCTGCTTTCAGTGCAAAGCACCCGAACCCAAGCACACCGTGGCCATTCTAGTCCAGATGCTACGGACTGAACTGGGCTCCTCCCCACATCACAGGGCGGCAGCAACGCCCTCCTGCTCCTCCTTGTGCCTGTATTTGGAAGCAGGGGTTTTAAGAAGGCAATCAAGGTTAGATGAGGTCATAACGGTCGTGGGACTAGAGTCCTTATGAGAAGAAGAGACAGCAGGATGGTGTGAACCCGGGGGAGAGGCCATGTGAGGACACAGAGAGGACAGGGCATCTGCAGGTCAGGACGCGTCTTCTCCCCAGGACCCAAGTGCACCCGGACTCCCAGCCCCAGAACCAGAAACAAACAGCCCCCGCGGCCCACGATGATTTGTCAGGACAGCCCTTGCAGGCTGACACACGGGGTGAAAATGTGACCTTTGAGGAAAGCCCGAGGGACCTTTCTCTACTGAAGATCAGCCAAAGAAAGACTGAGCACAAAGGAAGTGTGTTTATTGACAGGAAAGGTTACCAGACAAAATACAGGACAGCAGGTTAGATGAGAATTTCAGATAAATAAGCAATAGTTTTAGGATAATTATGTCCCATCCATACTTATTTTCTTCTTTTATAACATTTTCTCTTTCTCTTTTTCTCAAGCAAACTTGCTATAATGTAACTTTTGAGCCAATTTCACTAGCTTAAAGAAAAAAGTTCAAGGAAGAGGGAGGAACTTTTCCAGCAGGATTAACTCCAAATTCCACCCTCAAGGTTCAGGATAGCCAATGGAAGAGGGCTGCATTTTTTCAGGAAGACCACAACTCTGGGGGCATGAAGACCTCTGTGAGCCCCTGATGGTGGTGCAGCAGCCCCATCCTCCCTGGAAACGAAGCCTCTGCTCTGGGTGATAAAGGGGACCCTGATCAGGCAAAGGCTTCTTAGATCAGGCATCAAAGCCATGAGCAACAAAGGGAAACAGGCAAGCTGGACTGCATCAGAGTTAAAAATCCTTGCAACTCAAAGGACATCATCAAAAAAAGCAAAAAGGCAATTCGCAGGATGGGACAAAAATATTTGCAAATTACGTATCAGACAAGGGACTTGTATCATTGGAAAAGACTCTGATGCTGGGAGGGATCGGGGGCAGGAGGAAAAGGGGACGACAGAGGATGAGATGGCTGGATGGCATCACTGACTCGATGGACATGAGTCCGAGTGAACTCCGGGAGTTGGTGATGGACAGGGAGGCCTGGCGTGCTGCAGTTCATGGGGTGGCAGAGTCAGACACGACTGAGCGACTGAACTGAACTGAACTGATCTAGAACACACAAAGCCTAACAACTCCAGAATCTGGAGAGATGTATCACCAAAGAAAACACACAGACAACCAGCAGGCACATGAAAGGGTGCGAAACATCGTTAGTCATCAGAGAAACGCAAAGCAGAACCTCAAGGAGACACGACTTCACACTCACCAAGATGACTGCAATCAAAAAGCAAGCAAACAAGCAAAAGAGCAGAAAGTAACAGGTCCTAGAGAAGATGTGGAGAAATCAGTACCCACGCGCATTCCTGACGAGGGTGCAAACTGTTACATCTGTTTTGGAAACAGTTGGGCAGCCCCATAAAAACATTAGACATCACCTTATGGTGTGATCCAGCAATTGAACCACTGGGTTTGAACCCAAGAGACGTGAAAACATACATCCACACCAGAACTTGTGCAGGAAACGTCCATAGCAGCTGACAAAGGGCCCACCCAAACGCCCATCAGTCAGCTGATGAAGTGAAACGTGGCCCACACACACAACGGAACATCACTGAGGCAAGAAAAGGGATGAGGCGCGACATGCACACTACCCCCTGTCTGACTCTATGAGCCCCGTGCTAAGAGAAAGAAGCCAATCACAGAAGGCCACACGTGTGAGACCACACATCTGAGACGAGAGGACAAGTCCATCTGCAGAGGCTGAAGCAGGCCTGTGCTTATGAGGGCAGAGGGTTGTCAGTGGGGACTCACTGCTAAGAAATGTGTGGTTTGGGGGTCTGGAGTGACGAAAATGTCCCAAAATTAGCTTGTGGTGGTTTTACAAAGGCTCTGAGTTGTACACCAAACAGGTGAACTGCACGGAGGTGAACTCCATCTGAACAGAGCTGGGTAAAGGCCACCCAGGGCAGAGACGGCCTTAGAGGCCACAGGAGCACCAGCTGCCTGGAGGCCGCCAGAGGCCCTGCAAGGGACACGGCCTTCTGAGGGGTGACCTGGGGCTCTGCTGGGTAGTTCCCAAACAGACACAGCTCTCGCTTTTGAAAGCACCACGTGGAGAAACCTGCAGTGCGGAACACAAGAGGGGAGGCCTGAAGACCACGGGGCTCCAGGCGGTGGCCCCAGCCACGTGAGGCGCCGCCGGCTCCGCGGGCCTTGCGCCACAGGACGGGCGGGAAGCTGGAGACACACTGCGAACACAGAGCCTGCGGGGCGGCCCGAGGGCTGGACGGGGTGTGGGGGAGGCTCACAGCACGGAGGAGGCCCGACACGCTCGTGGCCTTGCACTCAGGCACCTTTGGGAAACTTTGGGATTTGTTTTATGTACACGTAAAATTACAAGCAAAAACTTAAAGATGGCAAAACTTTGACTCTTTGTGACCCCATGGACTGTAGTCCGCCAGGCTCCTCTGTCCACGGGATTCTCCAGGCAAGAACACTGGAGGGGGTTTCCAAGCCCTCCTCCAGGGGATCTTCCCCACCCAGGAATAGAACCCAGGTCTCCCACATTGCAGGCAGATTCTTTACCATCTGACCTACCAGGGAAACCTGGAGGTCTATAATTACAAGCGAGAACTTAAAGATGGCCGAAACCCTGTTGGTAATAGTTAAGATGTGTTGGCCGTGAGACTCAAAGTTTCACACGGAAGTCAGCAGAGAAACTGCCCTGATGCAGCTTCAGAAGCCCCACACGAGACGCAGATACTCTGACGAGACTGAGGCGGGCGCAAGCGTTTAATCAGAGTTAGATCCCAGGGGCCCTGGGGATACAGAGGCGACCGGCAGGTACAGGAAACACCGCACCTCCCAGGAGTGAGCACGGGGCTGGTGGGCAGGTGGGACCCCAGCACGCAGCACGCTGAGAAAAAGGCCAGTGAGTCCCGCAGTTGTGTCCAGCTCTGCGACCCCGTGGACCACAGCCCACCAGGCTCCTCTGTCCATGGGATTCTCCAGGCAAAAACACTGGCGTGGGTTGTCATTCCCTTCTCCAGGGGATCTTCCCGACCCAGGGATCAAACACAGGTCTCCTGCACTGCAGGCGGATTCTTTACCATTTGAGCCATAGGGAAGGCAAAGGCAACATACATATAAATGACACGAACACACACGTGTGTGCAACCATACAAATAGCACAAAAGGGAGCATGAACCAGTGAGACCTAAACGCAGGGCCCAACCAGGCTGTGCAGTTATGATCATATCTGTAGTTTTCCTAACGGCTGTGTTTAGGGCTCAGCCAAGGCCGCTGCACCGAGCTCTCAGGCCCAGAGACCGGCCTCCCCACAGTGGGGCGGACGGGAGAGGAGGCGGCAGGTGCAAGGCCAGGCTAGGCCTCCAAAGGGATCTGCCTTCTAGGTGACTCTCCACCTCCTGAATCCAGCTCACGGGCTGAGCCCGGGACAGGGCTGAGTCCCTGCACGGCCAAGGAGGACAGTGGCTACTGGACAGAACAGTGAGCTTCTGAGAGTCTTGTCCAGACACGGAATTGCACTGCCTTCTGCCAGCACTGACACCCACGCTTCCTGATAAATCTGGCTTGTCCTCCAGAAGCTGATGTCCTCGTGATAAGCATGTGAAGTAAACCGAATTGTTAGGCAAATCTCCTGGATCTGCTCTTCAGGTAAGTTTTTGCAGTCGTTTCATATGTGGGACAAGATGGGCTGGTGTTAAATGACTCATTTTCACTTCCTCGGGGATCTCAGCACACAGAATCCTAGTGTCCTTCCACACTCTGTGCTCAGGGATCTCAGCACACAGAATCCTAGTGTCCTCCACACTCTGTGCTCGGGGATCTCAGCACACAGAATCCTAGTGTCCTTCCACACTCTGTGCTCGGGGATCTCAGCACACAGAATCCTAGTGTCCTTCCACACTCTGTGCTCGGGGATCTCAGCACACAGAATCCTAGTGTCCTTCCACACTCTGTGCTCGGGGATCTCAGCACACAGAATCCTAGTGTCCTTCCACACTCTGTGCTCGGGGATCTCAGCACACAGAATCCTAGTGTCCTTCCACACTCTGTGCTCGGGGATCTCAGCACACAGAATCCTAGTGTCCTTCCACACTCTGTGCTCGGGGATCTCAGCACACAGAATCCTAGTGTCCTTCCACACTCTGTGCTCGGGGATCTCAGCACACAGAATCCTAGTGTCCTTCCACACTCTGTGCTCGGGGATCTCAGCACACAGAATCCTAGTGTCCTTCCACACTCTGTGCTCGGGGATCTCAGCACACAGAATCCTAGTGTCCTCCACACTCTGTGCTCGGGGATCTCAGCACGCAGAATCCTAGTGTTCCTTCTACACTCTGTGCTCGGGGATCTCAGCACACAGAATCCTAGTGTCCTTCCACACTCTGTGCTCGGGGATCTCAGCACGCAGAATCCTAGTGTTCCTTCTACACTCTGTGCTCAGGGATCTCAGCACGCAGAATCCTAGTGTCCTTCCACACTCTGTGCTCGGGGATCTCAGCACACAGAATCCTAGTGCTCTTTTCACACTCTGTGCTTTGATGTAGTTGCTGCTGTCTGTTTTTCGTCAGTCCTGAGTCACATCCAATTCTTTGTGACCCCATGAACTGCAACAAGCCAGGCTTCCCTGTCCTTCCAAACTATCTTCCAGAGCTTGCTCCAACTCATGTCCATTGAGCTAATGACACCACCCAACCACCTCATCCTCTGTCGTCCCCTTCTCCCCCCACCGTCAGTCTTTCCCAGCATGAGGAAAAGACTTCCAGTGAGTCAGTTCTTTGACTCAGATGGCTAAAGTACTGGAGCTTCAGCTTCAGCATCAGTCCTTCCGATGAATATTCAGGACTGATTTCCTTTAGTATTGACTGGTTGGATCTCCTTGCAGTCCGAGGGACTCTCAAGAGTCTTCTCCAACACCACAATTTGAAAGCATTGATTCCTCAGTGCTCAGCCTTCTCTATGGTCCAACTCTCATATCCGTACACGACTACTGGAAAAACCATAGCTTTGACAAGACAGACCTTTGTCGGTAAAGTAATATATCTGCTTTTTAATACACTAAGTTTGTCGTAGCTTTTCTTCCAAGGACTACCATCCCACAGCCTCCAGAATGAAAAATCACAGTCACAGAAAGTTAACCAAAATGATCACGTGGATCACAGCCTTGTGTAATTCAGTGAAGCGATGAGCCATGCCATACTGGGCCACCCAAGACAGACGGGTCATGATGGAACTTTCTGGCAAAACGTGGTCCACTGGAGAAGGGAATGGCAAATCACTTCAGTATTCTTGCTCGAGAAACTCGTGATCAGTATGAAAAGGCTGTGGTGCAGACGTTTTATTAAATATGTAACTAAACGAGATCTTCCTAAACAACTTCTTAGCCTGTTTTTTCATCTGAAACACAATAGCCTGATGTATCCTGGCTTTAGGCCCTAATGTAATTTTCAGACAAAACCACAGGAACGCTTCCAGACCAGTGCTTATCTGAGACAGAAATGCAGGAGGCAGGCAAACTAGAGGGAAAAGATGATAACCATAAAGATGAATGAAGGTAAGGGAAAGGGTTGCATCTGTTAAAAACAGAGACACACTTTAGATAAAATTAATTACTTAACACGCGCTTGGCTGTGTACAGACATTTGCACATGTGGAATGAAAATACCTCCCGCCGCATCAATAAACAGGGCTGTCACAGCCATCAGTGACCTCTGGCCGCCGAAAGTGAACGAGGGCTCCCCAGCTGTGGGGCTGCGGGTTCCGCCACCTCCCACGGTGATGGCTGAGGAGCTAGGGGTGTGAGACGCAGCCACCCGCGCTCCTTAAGGTGAACAGGAGAAGGGATCAGCCCCAGACAGCTGAGGTGTGCAGGAAGGAGCGAATTCAGTGAGCCCAGAGGCATGCCCCTCCCATCACAGAACGCTAAATTGCTTCACTTGATATCCCATCTCTGCTGTTCAGGCTTGTATACAGCCTGACTTCCCCTCCTGCATCCTTGCAGAAGTTTTCTCAGAGCTACTGGGATGCTGTCTCCCGAGCTCAGAGTCCTAAATGTTCCCACCAGATTAAATAACTCCCTAATTTCAGGTTATGACTAATTTTCAGTTCACACACAGACATACACACCATGGCACCCCCAGGAAGAATCAAAGCCTTAGTGGCTACATTAACAATTCTCAAACTCCTCGACCGCCCAGCCAGCTCACAGAGGTCACTGTAACTGGCTGTACGTCTTCTTGGCCAAGAGCCAGCCATCTGTCTGCAGTTCAGATGGTAAGGATGGCAAGACAAGGCCTGTTAGTTGGCAGAATGTTCTTCCGCCGCCCTCGAGGGTGCGGCAAGAAGGCAAGTTTGGGTTTAACGGTGAGAGTCATTTTCAAAAGGACTCTGCCTTGTTCACAAGCCGCATCAATCCTGGTTTAGTCTCTGATCCGACTGACAGAAGGATCACAGAAACACCTCACCTGTTAACTTTCTACTCATGAGCGTGAAGTACAAGAAGAGACTTTGTATTCGGTTCACACAGCTAACCAAGCAGTAGTGGACGCAACCCCACAAACTCCACTGCCAGAGACACCTTCCTTCAGCACCGTCAACCCGTCTACGCTTTCTAGCACCTGAATTCTCCAGACTGGGAATCCTGCAACCTCTGGAGTGAACACACACACCCACAACTCAAGAAATGCCCTCTTGCTATTTGCAAAGTCCAGGCCTGATCCCATGTGTGAACAAGCGGATCATAGCCCCAGTCCTGTTTACAGACTGGACTCAGACAGCCCCAGCAATCGACCCAGAGCGCCCCAGGACATGCCCCAATACCCATGAGGCCAGCGCACTGTTACCCGTGAAGATGAGATGCTGACTGATGCTCAGAGAGCTTCACCAGGACCATGGGGCCCTGTGGGAACCCAGCTCAGCCCTGCCGTTCCCAGGCCCCGGGGGCTCTGAGCAGCAGCAGCGGCTGTGACCCAAGTTAGAAGGAGGTCGGGCCCGGGGTCTCGGGGCTTGGGCGGCCAGGCCCAGGCAGCTCAGCACAGGGAGTCTCGCTGCAGAACACGGGCCCCCATGCCCCAGGGGACGAGGAGGTGGCCTCGTGGGGGGGTGGCCCAGGGTGGAGACCCTGCTGCCTCCCCAGTTCACACACCCACGATCCGTCCACCTGGCCAGAGTCACCTCCCGTCACGTCCCTCCTGGGGCCGCGTCCCTCCCCAGGGGGCAGCCTGGCTGGAGGAGTACGGCCAGCACTGTCCAGGTGTCTTCACGAGCAGGCAGGTTTCCCAACCCGTGGTCAGCCACAGAGGCGCCTCGGGAAAGGGGGCCCAGAGCCACAGCACAGCAAGGGGGCTGGCTCGGTGCACAGTCAGACCCGGGCTAGGCCCCTCCCAGCCACGCAAAGAGTTTGCAAAGCGTGCTTACCCCAAAGGCCGGGGAGGGGGGGGTGGGGTGGGCTGTGGTCTGTATTATTTAATTGCGCAG
>SJYG01000118.1:295170-348141 GCA_006410535.1 Litocranius walleri
AGGGGTGGGGTCAGGGAACAGGGGGAAAGTGCCCGAGTCCAGAGGGAGGGGCATGAGTCAGAAAATTCTGCGCCATTTGCTGAGGACCTTATCCCACAGACACGGTCTTTACTGACTTAGCTGAAAAGTACCCTTTGGGTTCTCTGGAAGCCAAGCCGCTAGAAGCCCCAGGACAAGGAGCCCCCAGTCAGGGACGCCTTAACGGTGCACACTGGGGGCTCCTGGGAGCCATCCTGCTGTTTCCTCCCAGGCTTGTCTACTCATGTGATTTAGTTTTTAATAACTTCAAGATCACAATTCGGCAAGCGATAACAGAGAGGAGGGGCAGCCATGCAGCTTATCTAGTGGGCTGTGACTCATCAGTACCCCAGCAACCCGAAGAGGAAAACTGAGATTTCCCATAAGTTCTTTCCAGGGGAAAACCAAAGAGTATTTTTAAAAATTCTTTAACAATCTCTTGAAAAAAAATCTCGCCATCTGTCCAAATACTGAGTAAATGTAGCATCATTGATCTGAAAAATCCAAGTCTACCAATGACAGCAGCAATAAACTAAGAGTGTGTTGCTACTGAATATTCTGTGATCTTCCAAGAATAAAATGGGGAGCACATTTACGACCTCTTCAGCATATTTGAGAGTGTTCACATACCGAGAAAAAGTCTTTGCATACTTCAGGTCCTTTGGAATGACAGCCGTCAAGGACTGTGAATGTCCATCATGGCCACAGTTAATGTCCATCATGGCCACAGTTAACGTCCATCAAGGACACAGTTAAGGCTGTACATTTTTGCTGAGGCCTGAACAGGTCATCCCTTTGGGGCCAGCAGCCCTAATCCCTGGGACCGGGCCAGTCTGAGTTCTCAGCTAAGAACCAAGGTGAGAGGGGCTTGTCCTTGAGGGACAAGGATGGGTGCCTCCCACCCCCACCCCTAATGCCAGCACCAGAGGCCCCCACATCCCTGTCTCAGCCCTCAGGCCCCGTAGCATGACCCTCGGCCTCCACCATCCTGCTCAGGCCCCCCGAGAGCCTGTCCTGGTGAAAGGAGCCTTCACATCCATTGGGCTCAGCTTCAGACAATGATGCAAAGTCATGGACAGCTCAGTGTCCTTTACTCTGCCTCCAGGACAGCTTGCCAGATATCTCACTTTCCTGATAAACCAGCTCTATTACTTGTATTCGGTATTTCCCCAGACAGGCATGTCTATAGATCAACGGGTTTCAGTAGAATCAATGTGTTCTTTCCTTGAATCCGTTTCTGAGCCCATATGCCCATTCCTGAGGGATTAAAACCATATCTATCCACAGTGTAATGGACCTACAGCACCATGAGCGGGATTGAGGGAGCCCCAGAAATGGCATTTCCCTCCGTCATTTTTTCAGTATTTGATCACTGTTTCTAACCATGAACTTTACACTTCCCCTTCTCTAAAATACAGCAGCATGCCCCCAGCATCTCCGAGACCCAAACCCCAACACTGTGCAAACATATCTCCTTCCTTCCTGAGCAGAAACCCTCTCCCTAAGAGCCGAAGACAGGAGCGTGTGTGCTAAGTCACTGCGGCTGTGTCCAGCTCTGCAGCCCATAGACTGTCGCCCACCAGGCTCCTCTGTCCGTGGGGTTTCCTGGGCAAGGGTACTGGAGTGGGTTGCGATGCCCTCCTCCAGGGGATCCTCCCTCTTCAGGGACTGAACCCACATCTGTTATATCTCCTGCATTGTCAGGCAGGTTCTTTACACCAGCCTGGGAAGTGGTACCCCAAGATGTTAGTACATTATTTTTATTTCATCTTAAAAATAAATTCTGATTTCACAGATTGATGTCAGATGAAAACAGAAAATGTGTCACTGGGATCAGCAGGTGGCAGCTAAAAGGTAAAGTGAAAGCCACTCGGTCGTGTCCGACTCTTTCCATCCCAGGGACTACACAGCCCACGGAATTCTCCAGGCCAGAACACTAGAATGGGTAGCCTTTTCCTTCCCCAAGGGATCTTCCCAACCCAGGGATCGAACCTAGGTCTCCCGCACTGCAGGTGGACTCTTTACCAGCCGAGCCCCCGGGGAAGCCCCTGCCAGCTGAGGGAAGGGCAAAGGCCACGGCCGACAGAGACGGGCCTGCAGCTGCAGGGTGACTTCAGGAGGGAACGCTCGCTATCTCCTGGTTTTCGAGGGCACTGGTCCCAGAAGAGATGGCTGCCACAGACGGAAAACGTCCCCCTCTTTCTTATGCGGAGCAGCGGCCATGTCTCGATCGGCATCCCCCTCAACTGCTAAGCTAGAGTCCCGTGCCAGCCCCGGAGTCCTCTGCCCAGGTGTGGACCTGAGATGATGCTAACTCCGTCCTCAGGTGGCCCCAACACGAGCCTGATAGGGACATAAGCGAGTCACCCGGTGGGTCACGTGCCCGGCACCTGCAAGGTCCCAGCCATCATAAGAGCCAAATAAATAATAATCAACAGCCTGCTTGAGCTCTCATGTATCATCACCATCACTGATACACGCTGGCGTTCTAACTTGAGATGCTATTTTAAGGCATAGACCGGATTTGCTGTCAGAAAACATCAAGGAAACTCATCTTAAGATAGTTACCTGTTTTCCCCGTGCCTTCCCTTTGCGGAACCTTTTCATTCATGGAACCTGAAAGGGGACAATAAGGGGTGAAATTACTCTTGGCTCTCAAACGGTCACCACTAGCTGTTATGCAGATGTTTTGTTATAATTTGAAGAATTCGCAGGGCTTTGTCACTGTCTAGTTGACGTATACAAGCTGTCCAGTGCCCTGGGTGACTCTGTCATCTGAAACCAGAGCTCAAACTAAGAAACACGGTATCAGCTCTCCTTCTATGGCTGCCTGGCTCATGACGCACGTGCGACCCTCTAGGTACAAAATGCAGCAGTTTCTTTGCCTGAAAAATATCATAAGAACCTTTTTAACCACATCATGTGGAGATAGTAGAGTGAATTCGATTTTTAGAAAACTTTTAAAATAAGTTTTGCAACTAAAAATCTATAAAAACTCTGGCTTTAGCCAAATTCTGACTTATGGAAAACTGAGGAACCATTTCTTCATAAGGGGAGAACAGGAAATAGAACGTTAACTCAGTAACTTATAACAGCATGTTAACAATTATGTCGCCCTGAAAAGCTCATGTTACGAACAGGGACGCTGTCCTGTCTTCCTCGTTAGATGGACACTGTTACGGCAGCAAGAATTTCACCTCATCATCATGACACCTACTCCAAGGAATAAAGAAGTTCTATCCCACATTCATCTGGGTTTTATCTGCCCACCTCCTTCAGAACATTCCACCCAGAGTCATTCAGAATTACCCATATGCAAGGCCAGACTATGCAGATAAAACATCTCATGAAGTAAAACTTGAAATTCATGGCTTGTTTTCGGTTTGGAATTTGAAATACGGATCCGCATTTACACTAAAGATATAAATTTGAGGACACTTGTCTTGGAAGCATGACAGTTCTGCGCTGGGAAATGCATGAGCAGCTGGCTGTGGGCGGAGGTCCTGGAGGACAGGGCATAACTCAGGGGCAGGGCTCACCCTCCCCAAACACTGACGGAAGAGGCACTGTGGGCTCGGCCCCCACGCTCTCAGCTGAGGGTAGTCAGCAGGTTTGCAGGAAGGAGCAAGACTCCCCAGCGAACTCTCACGTGGCCTAAGTGGGTCTGCAGGGGCCACAGCCCCCTCCCATCCAGGCTGCTCCTCGGGAACGCCTGGACCACAGGCCCTCGGAAACGCGCCCAGCTGATGGATAAAAAGGACCAGGATCTTCCTGGCCCATCTACTTGCACAGCTTCCCAGTGGTGGCTGGGACCATGCGGTGAAACGTCACCTGCTTTCCAGGGGCAAAGCTCAGGGCTTCCCCTCTGGTGAGAATCCCAAGACAGAAAGCAGGCTCCTTGTGTGGCCGCTCGGAGCTGCCGGGATTCCGCTTTGCTTGGTTCTCCCTTCGTACCCTCTCTCTACAAATCCAGATTTGTTAACAGACTTAAGTTTCTCAGTCATCCGTTTATTTTTATCATGTGTTTCTGCATCAATGACTCAAAAAATGTTTTTTGTGCTGACTGGGAAATGACAGTATTTCGATAATATTTCTGGATACAACTATGAAGGTTTGACTATTCTGAGCTAAAGGCAAACATCTCAAATAATAATTGGAAGCCCCACCCCCACCCTCAGGGAGCGTCTCAACTGAATTAAGGTAATATTTTTGTAATCTAGGGCCTGCAGTGTCCAAGCTGCTGGTTCGCAATGTGATGGGCATCTGAGGTCTGAAGACCACATTTAGAAAGTATAGGTCCACTCCCTCAGATGCCCTTTCTCTCTCTGAACCAACCAGTCTCATGCCTTGTTCATCAGCCACCCCTCCAGATTCAACCAGTGTTCACTTAAATACACATGAAGTTAATTCTACCTTGTTCTTAAGAGGTGGAGATAATTTTACACAGCATCAAGCGTCCTTTGATAACCCACGCCAAATATTTTGCTGCACAGGACTGGGGGGTGAGGCCAGCAGGGCTCTGATTTCCCATCCAGTTGCCTCTGGACAAAAAGACCTCCCCCCGCCCCCCATCCCCTGTCTCTTATACACATCTAGATGTGTATAAGAGACAGGGGTAGCTAAACGTGCGTTCCTCACGGCAAAGCCGCGATGCTAAGTGGAATCCAGGAACCCAGAACCACAGAGCCACTCTTTTCTTCCATTACGTTTTTCTGGAGGTAAGAATTTGCCGAAGAGCTCCCAAGAGCAGGTGATGTTCCAGGATGGAAGTGCAACAGACAGGGCCTAGAAACATGAGCGTGGACGGCAGTCAGCAGCTCCGCAGACCATGGCTGGTTGGCGGAACCTTCAGAGAGGAAGACTCTGCCCCTCAGATTCCTATTTCAAAGGACACGTTTGAATTCCTTCCATGTGTGACATCTCATCCCATTTAAACGCTATTTTTAAAGGGTGGCGTTTTTAGCAATCAGGGTATGCATTTCTGGTGGAGAAAACCACAGAAACACAATGTGAGAGGCCGTCAATGGTTCAGGGAGAGAATAATGAGCCTGTAGTCCCCGAGTCCTTGGTTCAAATCCAGCTACACTCAGCAACGCCAGCGTGCTGCCAGAGAGCCCGAGGAGGTGCAGCGTCTGCTGAGCTGGTGGTCTGAGACAGCTCCTTTCACGGGCACTAAATGCACTCTGGAAATGACTAAGGGAGGAGGGTCTGTGATGTGTGCAGCCGGAGGAGCCGTCAGAGGGTTTATGAGGTCAGCGCACTGCGGGCGGGCGCTTGTTTAGCAGGCGATTGATGGTCCTTCAGAGCAGAGTTAAACAAGCGGCATGATTTATCCCTTTCTGGAATCCCAGGAGCAGAGTCACACCGTCACGTGGCTTTGCTGCAGCCAGAGAGGGAGAGGAAGAGAGCGAGGAGCAAGGAAGGAAGGAAGGAGGAAAGAGAAGAAAGGAAGAAGAATGAAAGAATGAGCAAAAAAAGCAAGAAAGAGGAACAGAAAGGAAGGAAGGCATGTAGGAAGGCAGCGGGGAGGGAGGGGGAGGAGAGGGGAGGGGAGAGGACAGGAGAGGAGGGGGCCTGGAAGAGCCGAGAGGCTCAGCTCCCCTTCCCTTCTGGACGAGCACTCCTCGTCCTACTGGGACTGCGGACCCTGGACTCTTGGGAGCAGAGGTGCATGGAGCCCCGCACCTCGGCCTGGCCTCGCCCTCCTGCTGGGCCCCTCCTCCAGGTAGGAACGCCTGGCTTCTCCCAGGCGCTGTCTGGCTGCCCCGCCCTGTGCTTTCCAGGCAGGACTCCGTGAAAGTGACAAGAATGATCGTGGGAGAGAGGGAGGCTGGGCGCTGCGGGAAGCAGGAAGAGTGTGGGGGACAGATGGACCTTGCCACCCACCAGCTCGGTGCCCTGGCAGGTGTGCCCGCCTGCCCGATGCTGAGTCTCCTCATCTCTGCAAGGGCAGCTTGGGGGTCACCTGCCTCTCGGGCGGCAGGAAGCCCGCAGAGAAACCAGCACAAAGCAGAGGCCTCAGGGATGGCTCCCTGAAAATACCCCAGGACACTCGTGCGTCAGTGTGCTCTGTTTCCTCCTGAAGCCTCTCTCCACGCGTGCACTTTCTGTGCGTCAGGAAGGCGACAGCCACTCTCAGCAAAGAGCAGCCCTGGCTCCACTCAGAGTGAGGGGCCAAAATGTGCCGGCACTGGCAGGACACCCGTGTGCACTGGCCTTTCTGAGGCCACCTTCACTCGCTCACTCACTCAACATGCTCAGGGGACACAGCACAGAAAGTCCCACCTCCTTTGGACTGAAAGGCATTAGGCAGAAATTACTCAAATAATTCACGTGACACTGTGTGCACGGTGGGTGTCTGAACGGCTCCTGTTGTGTGCTGGTCATCATTCTATGACCTTCACACACACACTAAGTCCTCTAATGCCAACAGCAACCCTGAAGTGGGCACCCCTGAAGCGGGCACCCCTGGTAGGCCCAGTAGATGAGGGCGCTGAGACCTTGAGAGCAGCCTAACAGCCCAAGGTCACTGATCAGGAACGGCAGAGCTGGGGTCCATGCCCGTAGTTTTAGCCCACAGAGGAGCTGACATGGTCTGAGCAGTCGGGGCAGACCTCCTGGAGAAAAAGGGAAGGAGGAAGGCACGAGGCAGAGAGGATGGCAGAGGGACGCAGCACCTGCCCGGCAGGAGAGGGTCCCGGGGCACAGCCGGTGTCGAGAAGCGTCTCTGCCTCATCCTTGTCCTTCCGCACATCCTCTGCAAGGACAGAGCTGGCAGGCAGCTCTCCACACCACGGCCTCTCAGACACCAGCGTGGGGACAGCCTGAGCTCAGCCTGAAGGGTCCTACACCTCCAGGCGCTCTGACGGCCCTGTTCAACCCCAGACCCACTCGACCACTCTCAGCTGCTGACGGGCACAGGGGCTGGAGCGCAGAAGCAGGAACCCGCAGGGGAGGAGCGGGCGCTGGGCACCAAGGCCGTGGCAGAGTCAGAATCCCTGGAGGGCAGCCTTTCATGGGGGGCTGGGGGTCATCAAACAGTCAGACGAGCATGCACAGTGACACCACCAGGCTGACATCTGGTCCATCACTGTGGCTCCGTGTCCCCGGCTACCTCCCAGAGTGGATGGGGGTGCAGCTCAGTGAATGTTTGTGCCAAAGCAGAGGAAGAGCCTGAAACCAGCACCGCGGGGACCTCCCGCCCGCCTGCGAGACAGCGTCAGTGCAGCCCCAGGGCTGAGCGCTGCCCTGGCCTTGCCTGACTGGCAAGGTGAGACGCTGGTCCGTGACCGCCTCCCCACTTTTCAGATGCCTTCAGTGTTCACTCGCATCCTCACCAGCGCTCCTCCTTGGCAGGGAGCATCCACAAAGCCAGAGTTTCACTCCCCAGAGCCCCTGACACACAGCCTGCCCTCCAGAGTCTAACCCTTGAGGACAGACTCCAGGGACCCTGCTGTGACCCGGGGTCACCCTCCAAGGCCAGGGGCAGGGGAAGGGCTCTGAGAGAGTGCACCTAGCCAGGCAGGGGTGAGCAGCCTGACCCACAGGGCAACAAAGGCAGGCTGAGCTGGAGCGGGTGCCAGGGCCCTGCTTTCTCTGCCAGCTCTGAAGTGGGCATCCCCGGGGGCAGGGCATCCTCCAGAGCTCACCCCCGCATGCCAGCCCAGGTCAAAGGTGCGTGCCTCTCTGGAACCAACGCAGGGGATCTTGGGCCAGGACCGCCCAGCCGGCCCCGGGCCAAGGGCCATGGGCATCCCTCTGAGACCCGGTGCCCCAGGGTGAGCTCCGCCTGCCACCGTGGGGAGTCCCTGCAGCCACCTCCGCCTTCTCAGCATCACCTGCTGGCTGGACGTGCACCTTCCCGTCCTGGTGGTGGGGTCAGGACAGGTCCCAGTGGGCGGTCAGGCCTCCTCGCCTGCATCCCTCACTCAGGGCTGGGGACAGGCCACTGCAGGGTCGGCTCTCAAGCAGGCGCCCCACTGCCCAGGAGACCAGCATCCTCCCCTGGAAACTGGTCAGGAAGGCACGACTTTGGACTCTCCTCCAGACCCCCTGGATCAGAAATTCTGGGGTACAGACCCAGAGTCTGTTGACCAGCTCTGTGTGGACTGAAATTTGGGTTCCAGAGCTCTGAGGAAAAGGGCTTGGCCTGCACATGCTGTAGCTGTTGGTATTAACAGTGTTGTTACTAATGGATTCTCTCTGTTACCGTGAACTTGTCTCCATCTTGTCTGTCAAGACCCCACGGCTCCCTTGACCTACCGCAACGTCTCCTGTTTTCCTATTTTTACACTTCTGTGGACGCAGAATGCAAACAAAGCTGGCCTGTGTCCCCACAGTGAGCCTCTGAGAAGCTGACGGGCGGGAGGAAGGCTTGAGCCCCGTCCCGCAGTGGGGAGGCTGTGGTGCTGGGCGCCCTCCTCTCGAGTCTTCTCTCTTCCCTGGTGATGCTGCCTTTGAAAAGCTGGGATTCCTGGTGAGACAGCGTTAGATAAAAGAGATGCTGAGCTCAGCTCTGAGCTGAGCGTCCTGATGTCCCCCATCTGAGAATGCCCTTCTCTAGATGGTAAGAGAGGAAATACGGAAATCACAATTGAAAAAAATTTAGAGGTTATTTATGATTTACCTCCCAGCAGTGTCCTCTTTAATGTCTGAATGTTACATACTTCAGTGGCCAGAGAAAACAAACATTAGTATCATTCCTGCAAAAAGGTCATTCATGGTCAATAGTCTCATAAATCTTTCCAGTGTTTACTATTGATATTTAAAAGGTGCTGTTGAAAAAAGTGTACTGTTTGTTTAAAAAAAAGAAGAAGGAAAATACATACATGTCTTTTAATTCAGAGATATGGTATACCTCTGGAAGAGATAACCCACTATTCTTTGTATCCAATGAGTTCTAAAAGACTTCTTAGTTTATCTTATAAAGTTTTCTTAAGTATTAAAAAATATGAGAAAAATCCATTTATGGCCTAAGAGTGAAGAGGACAGCTTATAGAAAACTCTTAAAGTAATGAAGGAAGTGATAATAAATTAGCCACCAAATTAAATGTATACTGAAATATTCAATACAATAATAGAGTTGAATATTATACAAACCATAAGACACCAGTAAGTACATTTTTCCAGAGAGGAAAAATAATAATGCCAAAATGTTGCCCATTGGGTAGATAAACAAGTCCAAAGCAGCCTAAACTGGAAAGGAAGAGACAGACACATGGACGCTCCCAGCAGAAACACGAGGCACAGCCACCGCGCGGCCTCATCCGCGCTGCGTCCCAGCCGGCGCTGGCCAGGCGCTCACCAGGCCCTCACGCTGACTCCCAGGCCCCAGGCTTCCTTGGGACAGTAGCCACACGCTGTGCTCTTTCCCTTGAATGCTTGACTTAATTGTTTAAAAACTTCTTCAGTGTTCTGAAATTTCCACAATCTGGAACTTTTATTGGAAATTTTGCGTAGCTCATGTTGTCTATCAGCTTCCCTGGTGGCTCAGAGGTTAAAGCATCTGTCTGCTATTTTTTTTCTCATCTCGGACGTAAATTTCCTAATACTTCAAAAGTCATCATAACAGTAGGTGTTAGAAGGTAAAATAATATATGTTTTTCTCTGAAATAAGGCTTCATTACTGAAATGTACACTGGGGTTGCAGCAAAGCCCGCCCCACGCCCGCGGCTCACGTCCACTTGAAAAGCGGGCCCCTCTCTCAGTCCATTTTCTACTTCTTATGACAGTTGCTTGTTTTCCCATTTCCTTGCCAATAGCTATTGAAATATTTTATTTTGACAACTATCACTTTTCAGGAAGAGAATTGTTAAGCCTGAAGAAAAAGCCATTTTAAGGGAAAAAATGTTGCCTCTGCTCTGTGACCTTTTCCATCCAGCCAGCAACTTACCGTGCACTTGACTTCTCATAAAGAGACACTTCAGAAGCACAGCTGTGCTGTTGATTTCAATATTGGGGAATTCAATTGTTTTGGATGTTTCTTTCAAGTTCCTCAGCTATGCAGGGCCCTTAATTTAGTGCCAGGGAAATTCATTCATGAGACAAAAAAACAAACCCAGCTTCTCTTCATAAAGTGAAAGCTTTCAGAAATCAAAAAGATGCTCATACAAGTGTGAGCTCTACCATTCCAGGTAGAGGCCAAAACTTAAGGCTTGACGGGAAACCCAAAGGCTGCAGTGCAATTCGTGTAAATAATATACAGAAAAGCTATTCAACCTACGCCAAGGTTCTCTGTCAAGTGTAAGCGGGCCTTCCGAAAGCCGCATTTGGAAGCTGGTCTGAGAAGCAGCGGCCAGCTTGCCCGTGAGCACGGCACACTCGCAGGCGGTTTTCCACCGGTAAAGCCCTGCGCCTGAAGGAGGAGCCCCTCAAGCGCGCCTCGTGGCCAAGGCCAGCTGAGCAAGGCTTCCACTGAGCAAGGCAGGAGACACTGTCCCTGCAGCTGGCTCAGCGCCCAGAGGGCTGGGCGGGGGCGCGGCAGACACGCCAGCCCCGCCACGGAGCGCCTCGTCTCTGCCACAAGCCGAGGTGCCGTCCTTCACACGCCTCAAGCTGAGCTACACGGGGAGCTTCTCTGGAAATTGTAACGCGAAGAGCTCCTACGAGTAGGCTCAGCTTCCAGTGTCTTTGGCCACTTTGTACTCCTGCCAGGAGTAAGCTCTTGGCCCGGGTACACTGTTTCAGGAGGGGAAAGTGAAAAGTGAAAGTGAAGTCGCTCAGTCGTGTCCGACTCTGCGACCCCATGGACTGTAGCCCACCAGGCTCCTCTGTCCATGGGAACTTCCAGGCAAGAGCACAATAGTATTGGAGTGGATTAGCCATTTCCTTCTACAGGAGATCTTCCCAACCCAGGGATCAAACCCTGCTCGCCCACATTGTAGACAGACGCTTTACCGTCTGAGCCACCAAGGAAGGAAGATGAGATTAAAACCCCCAAAGCTGTTTCCAAATTACCGAGAGCAAGCTGGCTACAAACAGCCTCCCTCGGAAAGAAGCCCTTTGTTTTTAAGCTCATCTCCTGCCTCTAGAAATGTGTGTCTTCAAACCTTCAGAAGGAAGAAGAAAAAGAGAAAACTACAGAGGAACTCCAGGTCAGCTGTGCCTGCATGGAGACCCAGAGACCCCGCCCCACAGTGGTGCCAAGGATGGAGGAAGGATCGGTGGGCTCCCTGGGGGTGGCCGTACATTTCTGAGCATCCCTGGAGCAAGCGACGCCCCACCCCCGGCCCCGGCCCTGCAGACCTGGGGTCTAACCAGCAGGGCTAGGGGAACCGTCTCCAAGCTGCAAGCAGGACCACCCGCTGTCAGCCCAGGCGAGACTGGAGATGCGTCTGGATGCAGCTCAAAGAGCAGCCTTCAGTCCTGAATGCCTCCCAGGGTCACCGGAGCTGGCCCAGAAGTAGGGAAGGACTTCTGCCCTCCTCACGTTCCCTGCCCAACTCAGGAACCAACACGGGGAGGGACAGGAGGTTACTATTCAGTCGCTCAGTTGTGTCCAGCGCTTTGCGACCCCATGGACTGTAGCCTGCCAGGCTCCACTCTCCATGGGATTCTCCAGGCAAGAATACTGGACTGGGTTGCCATTTCCTTCTCCAGGGGATCTTCCTGACCCAGGGGTCGAACCTGGGTCCTGACCTGCACGCAGATTCTTTACCATTTGAGCCACCAGGGAAGCCCGTCCGACCCTTTGCGACCCCACAGACAACAGCACGCCAGGCCTCGTCCATCACCACCACTCGGAGCTCGCTCAGACTCACGTCCGTTGAGTCGGTGATGCCATCCAGCCATCTCATCCTCTGTCGTCCCCTTCTCCTCTCAATCTTTCCCAGCATCAGGGTCTTTTCAAATGAGTCAGCTCTTCGAATCAAGTGGCCAGAGTACTAAAGCTTCCACTTCAGCACCAGTCCTTCCAGTGACCATTCAGGACTGATCTCCTTTAGGAGGGACTGGCTGAACTTCCAGGCAAGAGCACAATAGTATTGGAGTGGATTAGCCATTTCCTTCTACAGGAGATCTTCCCAACCCAGGGATCAAACCCTGCTCGCCCACATTGTAGACAGACGCTTTACCGTCTGAGCCACCAAGGAAGGAAGATGAGATTAAAACCCCCAAAGCTGTTTCCAAATTACCGAGAGCAAGCTGGCTACAAACAGCCTCCCTCGGAAAGAAGCCCTTTGTTTTTAAGCTCATCTCCTGCCTCTAGAAATGTGTGTCTTCAAACCTTCAGAAGGAAGAAGAAAAAGAGAAAACTACAGAGGAACTCCAGGTCAGCTGTGCCTGCATGGAGACCCAGAGACCCCGCCCCACAGTGGTGCCAAGGATGGAGGAAGGATCGGTGGGCTCCCTGGGGGTGGCCGTACATTTCTGAGCATCCCTGGAGCAAGCGACGCCCCACCCCCGGCCCCGGCCCTGCAGACCTGGGGTCTAACCAGCAGGGCTAGGGGAACCGTCTCCAAGCTGCAAGCAGGACCACCCGCTGTCAGCCCAGGCGAGACTGGAGATGCGTCTGGATGCAGCTCAAAGAGCAGCCTTCAGTCCTGAATGCCTCCCAGGGTCACCGGAGCTGGCCCAGAAGTAGGGAAGGACTTCTGCCCTCCTCACGTTCCCTGCCCAACTCAGGAACCAACACGGGGAGGGACAGGAGGTTACTATTCAGTCGCTCAGTTGTGTCCAGCGCTTTGCGACCCCATGGACTGTAGCCTGCCAGGCTCCACTCTCCATGGGATTCTCCAGGCAAGAATACTGGACTGGGTTGCCATTTCCTTCTCCAGGGGATCTTCCTGACCCAGGGGTCGAACCTGGGTCCTGACCTGCACGCAGATTCTTTACCATTTGAGCCACCAGGGAAGCCCGTCCGACCCTTTGCGACCCCACAGACAACAGCACGCCAGGCCTCGTCCATCACCACCACTCGGAGCTCGCTCAGACTCACGTCCGTTGAGTCGGTGATGCCATCCAGCCATCTCATCCTCTGTCGTCCCCTTCTCCTCTCAATCTTTCCCAGCATCAGGGTCTTTTCAAATGAGTCAGCTCTTCGAATCAAGTGGCCAGAGTACTAAAGCTTCCACTTCAGCACCAGTCCTTCCAGTGACCATTCAGGACTGATCTCCTTTAGGAGGGACTGGCTGGATCTCCTTGCTTATAAGCGCTGGGAGAGAAACTGTTCTTGCCCTTTCCTGTGCCGGCCAACACACCCCCCTTTTCCAGGATCCCCCTGCTCTAGCCATCTCCCCCCACCCCCATTATCCTGGATGGTGAGCCGCCCCCTCCCCGAGTGCCTGTGGCTTCTGCACAGAACTCCCAGGCCCCCAACAGGGTGTCAGCAGGGCTCTGGGCAGATGTGCGCACCTGGCCCAGCAAACCCTTGGTGAGTGCTGCTCGCGGAGATGGTCGTTAATGAGAAATGAGGAGTGGGCTTCCAGGGAGGGAGGGCGGAGTGAGTGTTCTCTGAAGGACAGACCGACGGGAAGGACCGTGGGACCCACGGGATGGACCACCACGATTCACTGAAGGGGCGGCTCTGATCACGTCCTCAGGGGTCTCACCCAGTGAATGACTATCTCCAGGAAGCAGGCGTCCACAGGGGATAAAGGGGCCAATTTCTCTCCAGGGAAGCCCTCTGCCTTCTGCAGCTTGAGCTCCATTGAAAGTCATGAGCCCACAGCCAGAAGGAAAGACAAGGCTGGTTGTCCACTCCCGAAAAGCTGTGCAATTACCCATCAGCTCCCAACTGGAGCTGACTTGATGGAAGCTTATGAAGGTGGGCGAGGGGTCCCAAGGTCACGAGGAGTCACCGTGGTAGGGGGGAGTAGCTCCTTCCCCATGCTGGGAGTCTCTCGGGAGGCCAGTGAGCATCTCCCTGGTCTATGCCAAAGAGCCCGAGCATCTCTTCCTCTGCTCACTGGTCCTTTTTCTTTCCTGAAAGTAGCTCAGTCGTGTCTGACTCTTTGTGACCCCATGAACTACACAGTCCATGGAATTCTCTAGGTCAGAATACTGGAGTGGGTAGCCTTCTCTGTCTCCAGGGGATCTTCCCAACGCAGGGATTGAACCCAGGTCTCCCGCGTTGCGGGCAGATTCTTTACCAGCTGAGCTACAGTCCTTAGGGTTTCCTCATTTATAAAACACTGACCGTTCAAGACTTCTGACTTTTTCTGCTAGATTGCCTCATTATTCCAGTTTTCTTATTGATTCATAGGAATTTGGGTGCTTTGCATTAATGACTTAGAAACACATAATTGTGAAATAAAAGAATCCTTTGGTCTGAAGGTCTTTCGGGGAGAAGTGGGCCCCTCTGCTCCATTGCAATCAGCCATGAGTGGGCATTCCCCACCCTCCTCACAGGCTGCTGACACGTGTGTTTGCACCAACTCATAACACACACACATACATGCATTCTAAGTGACCATTAGTGTTTACTGCTAAGTGTTAATACCTTTTTCTGATCTTCAAATTTCTAGAGAGAGTGCTTCTATGGTAAGTGTGGTGTGAACTCCAGGCCGAAAGGCCACTGTTGAAAGCTGGCATTCACCTGATGATAATAAACTGGACGGAAATCACATCTGTCCTCTACAGAGTGGACCAGGCATGCCAACCAGAGCAGGTGTCAGCCAGCATCCCAGGGCAGGGAGGACGATGCTCCCGGGGTTTGCAGATGGAGCCTGACCAGTGGGCAGGCCCAGTGTCCAGCACAGGCTCAGCAAAGCGATGCCCAGCACCACGTCCTTCCACGTGGTTGGTGAGGAGCTTCTACAGCTGGGAAGAAGCTCTGATACATCAGCGAAAGCCCAGCATAAATGGCATGTGTACGTGAGACCCGTCCTCCCAGACTCCCCGGCACGGCCTCCACGCACATCCTGAGCACAGGCGCCTGCTTCCCCACCCACGTTTCCACAGAATGAAAGCATGGATACTGCTGGGGATTAGTAGAATCTTTTCATAACTCTGGCCAAGCTGCAAAACCAACCCGCAGAAGTGAAAAAGAAGGTGCTCTACAAGGAGGGGCCAGGTCTCCAAGGAGCCTGTCCCACCCACACTGCACGTGTCCTCAGAGACAGCCCCTCCCTGCCCCAGTGGCACTTTCCATGCAATAAACACCAGATTCCCGAAGAATCTTACTTCCATACCCATCCCTTCAACCAAAATATCCACACGGACAGTGAGGACAGGGGGCCGTTTCTATGCAGTGAAACGTGGCTGCCGCCTGGCTGGGAAAGTCAGTGTGAGTGAACAGCGGGCTGCTTTGATCCTAGAAACGAAGTGTTACAGGGAAACTATAGGAAACCTGGCCAACTGCGCTCACGGTTCTCTAAGAAAGTACTTTCAGACACTACTTAATTTTTCAAAAGGTGTCACTAACATCATGGAAACAGGTACGTCTCTGCTTTCTCCTTTATAAAACAAGGCTCAACGCGACTCAAAATGCTAGTACCTGGTTGAAATGAAATAAGCATTTGCAAGCATCTCAGACTGAGGGACACAGAGGCCAACTCATTATGCTAATTTTTTTTTCTTTCATTTACTCCATGAGTTTGTAAAAGAATTATTAGGTGTAAATGTTAGCTCACTAAAAACATATTTTTCAGCAATTTCTAGGTATTGGATGACATAACAGTTTTAAAAATACATTTATTTTAATTCCACACTATGTACACCCTCTGGCTTTTAAGTGACGACCAGTCACTTGAAATATTAGGTTTTGTGTTACTGCTAATTACGTGTGTCATCATGGTGAAGCAGTTACGAGTTCTGGCCAGTGACTTGGCTCCTGGTATAAATGTCTGAACCATGGGCAGAATTTCTAATTATAAGATGCCTATTCTTCAAACAGAAAAGAGGCTTGAAACTAAACTCTAAGTACAAATGCCTCAATGTTTTATGTAAAACTCAGGAAGATGTTTTGTATTGTTTAACATGTGTTTTTGCTTAGTGAGCTTAATCCAGTATAGTTGTGACACATGGATCATGAACCATCTTGGTAAATGGTCTGACAAGTCTCCGTCACCAATTAATCAAAACTCAAGCTGCAGACCATTTTCAAATAAAAATGATCTGAATCATTTATAACATTTTGGTAAATTATTAATGGAAAACAGACCCTTTTATAGATTATTCTCCCGCCAGTGTTATTACCTTCAGCACATCAAGCCCACTTATGAGTAATAGAATAACACAAACAAACCATCTGGAAAGGGATCTGTGAAGAGTGATCTGCTTTTTCTTTGCAATCACATACATACAGACCCAGAAACGCTCGCTTCTTTCAGCCAACGAAAACATTCGGTCATTTCTGCTGTTGACCACAGTCCTCGCGGCCACTGCTAAAAATTACAAGTCCCGAGTTGCCATAACCTCTGCTGGTTCAGGACCAGATCTTCCATTTGTTTAAGCTTACTTGAAAACAAAGGTCTCATAATATTTTGGGCTTTGTCCAGTGACGCAAATGTATCCCAATATTCCCCATAATCCCACCTAAACTGACTTCCTTTGTGGTTTCGAGCAGACATTCATGAGACAGTTGGCAAACAGTCAGCAGCCCAGCCTCGGGTTCGCCGCGCGAGCTAAGTGAGACCTACCGGGACAGCGGGGTGTCTTGTGGGCCACGGCGGTGCCGCTGATGGGCCTCCCGTTGGGCGTCACGCACCAGCAGTACCCTGTGTAGCTGTGGCACTGGATCTGCGGGGAAGGGACAGAGGGGAGGTCAGTGCCCGCAGGGACATCACAGTCCACCAGGCCCGCGGCTCCTCCCAGGCCACCAGGAGGCCAGGGCTTCCTGAGGGCTGCATCTGGACACCTGGCAAGGGGCCCCGCGGTGCCCTGGACCTGGATCTGAGGTCTGAAAGGAGCCAGGGTGTTTGCACCGGACGCCGGTGGTGCCAGCCCGTCACTGTTCAGAGTCTAATCCCCCCTAGCCCTCATCTTACGAGAGGGGGTCTGGGGCACTGAGCAGCCAGCACACTTGCTCTGGGTCTGCCCATCGGCCCGAGGCAGAGTCGGGGACAGGAGACGCGTCCAGCTGCCAGTGAGATGCTCCGTCCTGGCCCCACCTGCCCCCCCGCCGGCCAGCCTGAGTGGACACCACCCACAGCTCCAACTTCCCTCTGCCTCTCTCCTCCCTGAGTCTTCCAAAGGCCAAGTGATTGCTGTAAAAAATGCACAGAATTCACATTATTGGATGAAATCTAAAGTGAAAGTCGCTCAGTCGTGTCCAGCTCTCTGCAACCCCATGGACTACACAGTCCATGGAACTCTCCAGGCCAGAATCCTGGAGTGGGTAGCCTTTCCCTTCTCCAGGGGAATTTTCCCAACCCAGGGATGGGACCCAGGTCTCCTGCACTGCAAGCGGATTCTTTACCAGCTGAGCCACCAGGGAAGCCTGTACCATTGGCTGCCTCACGACAGATCCCATCTTGTTTGCTTTTTTTCCTGTCAAAAGCTAATACATCAGTTATCAGGGCTTCTCAGGAATTCATTTCCTTTAATACAAAATGACAATGATGATATTGACTCGTTCCGGGTGGAGAACTGGGGGATTAGACGCTGCCACTGATGGACAAGGTGACCGTGGGAAAGGCAGACAGTGCATGTGACCCTGACCTGTGACCTGGCGGGTGCCCCTCCAGAAGCAACATCGCACTGGGGCTGGGGTCTCTGCTGCAAGCGGGCTGGCAGGACCCTGTCCACTCCCCAGGACAGGAGCGCCTGCTCCGAGGGGGCAGCCGCCGCCCCGAGGGGGAGAGGCCGCCCACCTGGCTGTAGGTCCCGTCGTCTCTGCACTCGGGGATGAAGACCTGCTGCGGCTCCCTGCGGGCCTGCTCCTGGGTGTACTTCCTCTCGGCCACGCACCTGGACACGTCTGCGGGGAGGCACAGGGCAGGGCGGCGGTCAGGCCCCTGGAGACGCCCAGCAGAGGCATTGCATGGGCGGCTGGGCTGCAGGGGCCTCCCAGGGCGGGCGACTGCAGGCGGGCACCTGTCAGGGCGCCAGTGTCCCTGAGGGTAGGACAGATCTGGCAGGAGGAGTGGGGTGTCCTCCATGCCAAGGGAGCCAGGAGGCCAAGTCTCCGAAAAGCCACTGGGCTTGATCGTAGGAAAAGGCGGACTCTACTTCCTGGATGCGGAAGTCGGATGGTCCCCCTATGGGCCACGGACAGACTCCAGGACCCAAGGACATCCTCCGGAGCGCACGGCCAGGCCGTGTGCCACGTGGGGGCCACGTCTGAGAGCTACAGTGAGAATCAGTCCAGGGACACTGGCCCGGGCATGGGAGGGCAGGCACCCCAGGGGCACAGGCCGTTTGGCCCGTGGCTGCAGCCCAGAGGGCCTGCCCCATCTGTGTCCACCCTTGTCCACCCTGCAGGCTCTTCCTTCTGCATCTGAGTTTCTCAGCATCTCAGAGTGACCCAGCTCCTGCACGTCCAGCCTCAAGTAGAAAATCCAACAAGACATCAAATTAAAGAGGTAAGTGTCTTTATCAGCCCTCCTGGTGCACTGAGCACAGGTTTCCACACATTCACAGTGAAAGAGCCACCGTGAGGACCGGATGGAGAACACGGGGCTCCTCCTGCTCCTCAGGGAGGGGACCCCTGGGGTCCCATGAACTAGCAGAAAAGGGAAAGACTGGGGCAGGGCCCACCCAGCTCCGGACGCAGGGGCCAGGAAACACAGCCGCTGAGACGCACCGTGGAGATGGTGAGGAAGGCGGCCCCACTCACCTGCTGCATCTGAGCCGGGCACCAGAGCCTGCTCACCCCGACGCTCATCTCGGAAGCCCGGCATGAGTTACAGGCCCCAGGAAGCGCCCATCATCCCAGGACCGCAGGCCAGCTGAGTCTGTGTCCACCACGGGGAAGGCCGCCTCTGAGGCCGCCTCCACCAGCCTCTCGCCCAGGGCCCGCACCCTGAGCACAGGGCTTATTTCTGCGGATTGCCAGCCCACGTAACTCACTTGAATCTCACAAGTTGAAAAGAATGGCTTTCCCCATTTTTCTTAAGTGTTTCCAGATTTAAATTACAAGTTGTCTAGGTCTGAAAGGCCCTCTGGACGCTGAGAGATACTGCTTCAAACGTGTCCACCGCCCAGCATTTTTAGCGGGTGACTCTCTGCTTGCCTGGGAGTAAAATCTCCTGGCCGTCATGAGACGCCATCTGGGGCCAGCTCCAGGCTCAGGGCTCCTGCCCTGTGGTGCCAGGCCTGAGCACAGATGCTGCTGCTGGGGGCCCTCATCTCGGACCCCAGGCAAGTGCCGCGGCACCGCCCCTTGGCACGACGGGCCCGTGCGCCGGGGGGTGCGTCGATGCGGGCCTCATGTCGTGATCTGCGTTCCTGCCAGCACTCAGCAACATGTGGTTTTAATGCAGCCTGTGTTTTCGCTGAGGAGAAAACACTGCTGTGGACTTCTGTCCTCGTTTTTTTAGTATAACCTGTGGTTTGACTGTCTAAAAGGAAAAGTGATACGGTTCCCAGCCTGCAAGCTCTCCACAAGGGTCCAGACGAGTTACAAATTACTCCCAACAGCTGAACTCTGGCAGAACATGGCACAAACACATACATCGACCAAAGAGCCCGTGGGCCTCGCTCCTGTCTCCGGCGCCATCTGCAAAAGTGTGCGCATTTGCCGCTGATCGGGGAGCTCTCAAACCTCTTATGTGGACAGAGCGTTAAATTCTGGTTCACGCTGGCACACGGCTGGCGACCCAGGCACGGGGAGCCAGGACTGCACAGCAGGGAACGCAGGGCCCCTGAGAGCAGGCCTCTGCCTGCCCACCAGACCAGGGCGCTGCCTGCCGGACCACCTGCCGCATCCCAGATGTCTAAGTTGGGCGCAGCGGCGGCACTCTTGAGAAGGGTCTCAACAGCAGCCCACCGCTTCCACCCCACTGAAATATGGGGCCAACTCCCGGTGTGTGTCGTCTCGTTTTCCTCATTGTTTTCTCTCAGTTGCAAAGTAAAAGAGATTCCTTTTCACAAGAGTGTCTATGCATCAGAAGACATCAGTCACAAAGACTGTCACGCTGCGATGTTCGCTCTAAACCAGAAATAAGCAGCCACGTTCTATAGCGGTTATTCCCCCTAAGGATGCGGTCCTTTAAACAGAAAGCAAATCATTTCCTACTTTGCTAAAATCACTCCAGATCAGATTAGCGATTATGGGAAGAGACAAATTTGCTGCCCATTTCATGCAGAAGGATTTTGGAGAACAGTCACAAGGGCCCGAGGAGGCTCAGCCAGAATGAGGTCAGGAGCCCTGACGTTTACAGGTGGCCCTGAGCTGGACCACCCCGAGACTCGGCACTCTTCTTGCGGGGCCCCATCCATCACACACACAGGACAATGCTGAAACATGACCCTGAAGAAAGGGGATTGTGTTCCCTTTAACTCTTCCTAGGTGAGTCCTCACCCCAGAGAGAGCCCCCCAGCCAGCTCCTTACTGAGGAAGGAACTCGAGGGGATATGGAATTATTTACAGTCCATCTATGAAATCTATGGAGAGGCAACACTGAGTAATTTTCTGGTCAACAGACCTGCTGACTCTGCACACAGCAGGGCAACTACGTGTTGGTGGTTCTGAGCGTTGTGGGGGGTCAACGTTCTGGGGACACAGAGCTCTCTCCGCTGGGTCCCCGCGGCCAGCACAGGGCCTGCACGGACCAGGCTGGGGTCAGAACAAGCAAGGCCGACGAAGAAGCCCGCTCTCTGTTGGTAGCAGCCACAGAACGCTCACCCGAGGGTGACTGGCTTCCAACTTTATTGGCATCCAGTGAAGCAGATCTTGTATTTCAAAAGTTGTAATACTTTACCAACCTGTCATTTTGAAGGCCAGACTCAGAAAAACGAAGAACTCTGCGCGGCGGTCTTCTCCAGCGTAAATGATGCGGAGCGCCGGGCTGGACTCGACCAGCAGGGCGCCAAGGAGGCTCCTCGTCCGCCCGCCTGCAGCCGGCCAGTGGGCAGCGCCGCAGCAAGAGCCCATGCCATCCTTCGGCCAGAGGGAGCGGCTCAGAGCCGAGGAGAAAGGGGCCCAGTGTCTATTTCAAATGCGTATTATCATTGTAAATGCAAAGAAAGAAACAAATTAGACAGGAAAACCCAGGGTGCACAATTGGCGTGGCCAAGTCCTAAAGGCAAAAGATAAATGCAGACTATCGCACAAACATGAGAGTGTTCAGGCGTTTCTGACATGTTATCCAGGAAACAACCGACCAGAACCGGCTCTGTGAGGACTGGCCACCGCGGCCGTCCGAGCGTCACACCAGCTCCCTACGAGTGGCCTCGGGATCCTTTTGTGTGAACTTTGGCCTTGACCTTTGCGGGAAGGGGACAGCTGAGGCTGCTCTGTGCTCGCCCAGCTCCCCCGATGAACTCTTGGAGGATACAGGTGTTGCTGAAGCAAACAGAGAAGTGTTTTTTGTGTGTGTGGTTTTTTTTAACGATATTTCACAGAGTCCTGTTGTATTTCTGATCCTGGTTTGAACATGAGAGCAACAGCCCCACCTCTTGTGTCTGCTTTCACCGAGAGGGTGCGTCTAACATCAGACCTGGGAGAACCCGTGGAAGGTTAAGGCCAACAAGCCTGGGGAGGGCTTCTGCAAGGGACAAGTCCTAGCATGATTAAACCGTCCTGGAGCCACGCGTGTAACACGCACCTCAGAGCCTGCCTGCGGGTGTGAGGAGTCTGATGAGACGTGGCACAAAGTGAGGACACAGGCCTGGCCAAGAGGGCCGGGTAGAAGAGAAACACACATCTGCGCACACACACACACGGGCACATGTTCTTGCAGGGCACACACGCAACCTCCCCACACGGAGGTGCCTGCCCACATACACACATGCACGTGAACCTGTGCAAACAGCCACACACATCACACACCTGCAGACTCCTCCACGGAGAGACTCTGCAGAAGAAAATGCTGGCAGGCCAACACTGACTTCAGTTCAGTTCAACTCAGTTCAGTCGCTCAGTCGTGTCCGACTCTTTGTGACCCCATGAATCACAGCACACCAGGCCTCCCTCTCCATCTCCAACTCCCGGAGTTCACCCACACCCACGTCCATTGAGTCGGTGATGCCGTCCAGCCATCTCATCTTCTGTCATCCCCTTCCCCTCCTGCCTTCAATCTTTCCCAGCATCAGGGTCTTTTCCAATGAGTCAGCTCTTCACATCAGGTGGCCAAAGTATTGGAGTTTCAGCTTCAACATCAGTCCTTCCAATGAATATTCAGGACTGATCCCCTTTAGGATGGACTGGTTGGATCTCCTTGCAGTCCAAGGGACTCTCGAGAGTCTTCTCCAACAACACAGGTCAAAGGCATCAATTCTTTGGTGCTCAGCTTTCTTCACAGTCCAACTCTCACCTCCATACATGACCACTGGAGAAACCATAGTTTTGACTAGATGGACCTTTGTTGACAAAGTAATGTCTCTGCTTTTTAATATGCTGTCTGGGTTGTTCATAACTTTCCTTCCTTTCATGGCTACAATCACCATCTGCAGTGATTTTGGAGCCCAAAAACATAAAATCAGCCACTGTTTCTACTGTTTCCCCATCAATTTGCCATGATGTGATGGGATCGGATGCCATGATCTTAGTTTTCTGAATGTTGAGTTTTAAACTAACTTTTTCGCTCTCCTCTTTCACTTTCATCAAGAGGCTCTTTAGCTCCTCTTCACTTGCTGCCATAAGGGTGGTGTCATCTGCATATATATCTGAGGTTATTGATATTTCTCCAGGCAATCTTGATTCCAGCTTGTGCTTCCTCCAGCCCAGCATTTCTCATGATGCACTCTGCATATGAGTTAAATAAGCAGGGTGACAATATACAGCCTTGACATACTTCTTTGGAACCAGTCTGTTGTTCCATGTCCTGTTTTAACTGTTGCTTCCTGACCTGCATACAGATTTCTCAAGGGGCAGCTCAGGTGGTCTGGTATTCCCACCTCTTTCAGAATTTCCCACAGTTTATTGTGATCCACACAGTCAAAGGCATTTACATAGTCAATGAAGCAGAAACAGATGCTTTTCTGGAACTCTCTTGCTTTTTCGATGATCCAGCGGATGTTGGCAATTTGATCTCTGGTTCCTCTGCCTTTTCTAAAACCAGCCTGAACACTGACTTAGAGCAACCAAACTGTGCCCTGGTCCTGGGCACCATCACCAGGTAAAAAGCCTCTCTGGGAGGTAGTGGGAACTTCAGAGGCCCTGCCTTCTTCCAGGGCAGGTCATCTGAAGCCTAGGCAAGTGGCCAGCGACGCAGCTTCCAGTCCGTTTCTCGGCTCTCCAGAGAGTCTTCTCCAACAACACAGGTCAAAGGCATCAATTCTTTGGTGCTCAGCTTTCTTCACAGTCCAACTCTCACCTCCATACATGACCACTGGAGAAACCATAGTTTTGACTAGATGGACCTTTGTTGACAAAGTAATGTCTCTGCTTTTTAATATGCTGTCTGGGTTGTTCATAACTTTCCTTCCTTTCATGGCTACAATCACCATCTGCAGTGATTTTGGAGCCCAAAAACATAAAATCAGCCACTGTTTCTACTGTTTCCCCATCAATTTGCCATGATGTGATGGGATCGGATGCCATGATCTTAGTTTTCTGAATGTTGAGTTTTAAACTAACTTTTTCGCTCTCCTCTTTCACTTTCATCAAGAGGCTCTTTAGCTCCTCTTCACTTGCTGCCATAAGGGTGGTGTCATCTGCATATATATCTGAGGTTATTGATATTTCTCCAGGCAATCTTGATTCCAGCTTGTGCTTCCTCCAGCCCAGCATTTCTCATGATGCACTCTGCATATGAGTTAAATAAGCAGGGTGACAATATACAGCCTTGACATACTTCTTTGGAACCAGTCTGTTGTTCCATGTCCTGTTTTAACTGTTGCTTCCTGACCTGCATACAGATTTCTCAAGGGGCAGCTCAGGTGGTCTGGTATTCCCACCTCTTTCAGAATTTCCCACAGTTTATTGTGATCCACACAGTCAAAGGCATTTACATAGTCAATGAAGCAGAAACAGATGCTTTTCTGGAACTCTCTTGCTTTTTCGATGATCCAGCGGATGTTGGCAATTTGATCTCTGGTTCCTCTGCCTTTTCTAAAACCAGCCTGAACACTGACTTAGAGCAACCAAACTGTGCCCTGGTCCTGGGCACCATCACCAGGTAAAAAGCCTCTCTGGGAGGTAGTGGGAACTTCAGAGGCCCTGCCTTCTTCCAGGGCAGGTCATCTGAAGCCTAGGCAAGTGGCCAGCGACGCAGCTTCCAGTCCGTTTCTCGGCTCTCCAAATGCAAGCAAGGGTTGCTAACCACCACACGTCCATGATCAGAAAAACCTTCAGAGAGATAGACTTCCTCGTGTTCGCCTGGCCCAGCCCCCTGTTTCAGAGACGAGAAGTCAGGTGCAGTCCCCCACCCTGGCCTCTTCATCCTGGTGCGTGGTTCCCTGACCTCTGGGAGCTCGGGGCACGCGGAGGCCAGGACCTCGCCACCACAGCCCTGTCTCTGCCCATGTGGAGACCCACAGCGGCTCCTGCCCCGGGGCGGGGCGGGGCGGGAGGCAGGTGGGGCCACGCCGGCGCTGCTGGGCTGCGCACCCGCAGCACTCTCAGGCGTCACATTGTGTTTTAGTGAAGTTGCAGTGAAAGCGCCCGGAGCATGTCAGAGAGGGCGCCGCTGCACTGAGGGGCTGGCCGGCGCTCTCGGGCCTCACAGAGGCCCGCTGGAAGCCTCGGTGCTCTCCCTGTGTGCGGGCCACGCCTTCCACAGAGTGTCCAGAAACGGAGCTGGGCCTGAGCTCTCCCTGCAGGACCAGCAAAGCCCCGGTCCCGCCCAGGTCAGCAGGATGTCCCCGCAAGTGGCCCGGGTCATGTGGGTGAATGCAGATGGTCCCGTGGACCCAGGGCCCCGTCTGCCCTGAGCACGCCGAGGTGACACTCCTCACAGCAGCCCGACTCGGACAAAGGGCCCGTAAGCGATCTCAAGGCTTCTAGACCAATGGTCACCATTTGGCCGGAGTGACCGCCCAGGTGTCCACCACTCGGGTTTTCACAGGGGGAGAGTGAGGGGTCTGGAAGTCATCACACGCGTGATGGCGTGGGGTCCGTCTGCACGACACCTCAGGCCCTCCGTGCTCACGCGCTGACGACACTCACGCCCGCCGAGACCCCAGCGCAGGCAGTGGCCACTCTGCGATGACCATCAGCACCTGCGAGATCCGGGCAGCAGAGGATGGCAAACACCAGGCATCGCTTTGCAACGGCGCTCCTCTTACCCGCCCGCCACTCAGAAGCCCTGGCCCTAGAATCTCCAGGAAGCTGCTTTTGTCAGAATCCTTTATGACAGTGTTTCCAGAAATCTCAGAATACTTCCAAGATCTCCTGGCATCTGACTTTCCTTTTTCTTCTTTCTTCTGTTTTTTTTTTTAATTTAATGCCAGAGATTTGTTTGAAAAGAAAGACAGTCCCAATGGTCTTAGATCAAAAGAAAAACATTAATGAGTCTGCTGGGTTCTAAAAATACAGACTCCACAAATTTCAAAGAAAATACGAGAAAAACCTATCGGTGTAAACCACTGCACTTCTGTTCAAGGTCAGCAGAGCATAATATGAAATGCAAAAAGCGTTTTCATCCAGCTTAACCAAATACTGAAATATTTCAATCGTTTCCAAACTAGAACATCCAAAAGAGACTGGCTCATGAAGCTGTCACCCATCAGATACATGGAAATATCCTCAGCTTCACACTCACCAACCTGACACTTGATTCACCAGCCAATTTCAACGCCAGGAACAATTCAGGGCAAACGCGGATGGGTCTTGGCGTTCCCTGCGGTGGAAGGGCCGTTCGGCCTGCTTCTCCACCTCTCACCTTCAGAGAGGGGCGCGCGCGAGCTGGGCTGGTGTGGAGTCTCGCCAGCGCTCTTGGACAGAGTGGGGCAGCAGCTGCCCACTGCCGCCAGGATGCCCGTCCGCCTGCCAGCGCCAGGCCCCTCCTGTCCACACTGAACCCCCGCCATGTGGCCCGGGGCAGGCTGGGGGTGTTAGATGCTGGACTTGGGGTGACAGGACGGGGAAGCGACCTGGGAAGCAAGCCAGCCAGTATGAGGGGCCCATCCCATCTGGAGAGGTTCCGCTCCTACTCTGAGCCCCTTCCAGGGAGAGGCATCTTATGCAAGAAAAGTCTGCTGCAGATGGGAAACCCCTTCTCTGTGGCCCCCTGCAGACCACACTCAGATCGCCAGGCTCAGAGATGGGGGCTGAGAGCAGATGCCTCAGAGCCGCAAGCCTGCCCCCCAGATCTACAATGTCAGGAGTCCCTAATGCCCGCTTATTTCAAACTTGCTGTACAACCAACAGCGCCTCTTTAAAGGTAACTTTATATATTTGCTACCCCCAGTAGCTGAAGCACCAAATAAACTTGATCTTGAAATTTACAGGCATCTTCACATTCTCTTTATTTTAATCCTTTTGATTTGAATTAAACTTGATCTTAGGAGATAAGTTCTGATTTTACCTTCATTGCTGTTGTTCAGTCGCTAAGTCACGTCCAGTGTCTTTGCGACCCCATGGACTGCAGCATGCCAGGCTTTCCTGTCCTTCACGTCTCCCGGATCCATGTCCACTGAGCCAATGATGTTATCTAACCATCTCATCCTCTGCGGCCCCCTTCTCCTATTGCCTTCGCTCTTTCCCAGCATCAGGGTCTTTTCCAGCAAGTCAGCTCTTCAGCAACAGTCTTTCCAACGAACATTCAGGGTTGATTTCCCTTAGGATTAATTGGTTTGGTCTCCTTGCTGTCCAAGGGACTGTCAGGAGTCTTCTCCAGCACCACAGTTTGAAAGCACCAACTCTTCAGGGCTCAGCCTCCTTTCTGGTCCAGTCCTCTCATCCATTCATGGCCACTGGAAAAACCATGGCTTTGACTACATGAGCCTTTGTCGACCAAGTGGTGTCTCTGCTTTCTAATCCACTGTCTAGGTTTGTCATAGCTCTCCTTCCAAGGAGCAAGTGTCTTTTAACTTCATGGCTGCAGTCACAGCAGGAGTTTCTAACCTTCTTCTCCCTTATCTCATTTTTTGTCATAAATTTATGGCATGAAATTTCTTCAGTGAGGTGTGAGAATTCCGACCAAGGGAGTAATCCAGAAAAATCAGGCAGGATCCAAACACAAGCAAGCTAAAAATGAGGATACCAAAAGGCCATCTGTGTTTGACGCCGACTTCACCTCCTGTCCAAAGGCGACGCCAGGTGGACGCTGCAGAGTTCTGAGTGCGAGGTCGGGGAGAGTCCACCCTGACAGACGGACCTAGGCAGACAGACGGATGGATGGGCCTCTGGCCTCAGAGTAATTAATCCGTCTCAGACGCCCACAGAGACCACGGCCAACACAGAGGTTTAACACGGCAGCTTCCTCATGGCCCTCCAACTGAGGGTCTGATGGGAGTTGTCACCAAGAGGATATCTGATGGGGCTGTCTAAAGGAGCAGGGCACCGAAGGGGAACGTAAACCTCAAACCTCTCGCCACAGCACCTGTCCTCACGAGCCAGGCCAGCGCAGGCCACTGCTTCTAGAAGCTTCTCTGCAGGGAAGAGCCCTTGATACTTGAGTCTATTCTTGGGTCATTTCTCAGCACAGATACCTGAGGAGTGTGATGGCCATCAGGGCATCAAGTCACATCCAAGTTTCCCGCAGAGTGACGTGTTTCAGGCACACTAACCGAAAGCAGGAGGAAGGTGGGTGCTGGGCTGCCCAACGCCCGTGGGCAGAGGGTCCCCTGGGTGCCAACAGCAGAGCACCCAGGTCCAGGGAACAGGCAGCTCTGTCTCCGTCATGGGGAGAAGCGGCTCGGACCTGTCCACCAGGCTGGGCGGCACCGTGAGAGGGGCAGCAGGGCACTCAGAGCCTGGTCAAGCGCAGGCCAGAGGCACTCGCTTCCCCTCGTCTGAGCGGTCGTCGGGCTAACAGCTAGACACCGCAGGACATGGTCCCAGGGGGGTTTTAGCCTGTGTGGTCTTTTCTCCTAGATAATAAGAAAAAGAAAGTTAAATCTCTTTCTGAAAATGACTCTGCTTGTGTTTGAAATGTGTTTTGCTGAGTCAAACCTTTCATTAACAAGGGAAACCTTTCAATGTTTTGCTGTAAGCACACTTGTTAGCTCCAAATCCACTTCTTAAATCAGGAAAACTGAAAATTACAAGTGTAAAATCAGTGCCAAAAAAGAAGAAAAACAAATCCCTGAAAAAAGCAAAGGTGCTCTTATACACGCCCCACGTGCTATAGAAGGTGAAACGAGAAAGGCTTGAAAGATCACTTTAAAACGGGAGCGAGAAAGGATAATTTTAGGAGACTCTGGAAACATTCTGTGAAACTTGGATGAATTTGTGTTGTGATGTGTGATGTCACAAAACATTCTAAGAAAACAGAACATTCAACGAGAATATGATTCAAAAACGACTCTTACCGTTACACGCCTGACAAAGATTCACGAGCAGAAACTCTCGACTTTTTACGTAGGAAAACTTGACCAGGCGAAGACAAGGCACATGTACCTTACATTTACAAGCACATTTATTCTGCATGTCAGGGCGTGGCTCTCTAACAGTGATGGAAGGAAGCTTACCTTTGCAGTTGCCTCGATAAGCGATTTCTAGCTGGGGGTCTTTGCACTTGGCGCGCTGGAACTCGCACCGAGACAGGAAGGTCCTCCCGTCGGAGGCGCACAGTGGCTTCTGGGTGGAGCCCCCACAGTCCAAGCCGCAGTCCTTGTCCTTGTCGTGCTCAACTCTCAGAAACTTGGAGGAGAAAAGAAAAAAGAATCCAGACATCTTAAGGAGTGTTCTGGGGAATGCAGGAGGCTGTCTAGGCCACTTGGCGTTGAGGGAGTGTCCCAGAAACACGGGGGGAAGCCCGGAAGCCTCTGACCTCCAGGGTCTCAGTCATCCAGATAACTGGTCATTCCCTGCTCTGTTCAGCATCGGGTGTCTGAACCTCTACACGCTCCGCTGCTGGCCTGGACGCCTTCCAGGTCTGCCTCTAAGAGTCTGAATAGCACTGCTTTCTTTGAGTCTGTGAACTCAGTGCCCGGTGACCCTTCCATTCACTATGTTTTGCCATCAGCTTGGAAGTCACGTGTGTCCGGAGCCCCGTCTTTCTGGACTTGGGGGCCAGGCCCTCACTGCTAGACAGCACCGCACAATCTCATCCACATCCCAGGTACCCCTTCATGTGGAAGGTCAGTGTCTGAGTAAGTGCTCTGATTCCAGAGGGAGTTCTTTCCACGAGGTCCGAGGGGCCCTCCAGAGGACCCAGGGCTGCAGGGGTGCTCCAGGCACACAGCCCCTGCCCTGGGGGCCCCTCCTGGATCCCTATTCTTGCCTTGGATCCTCTGATGACCTGGACACACAGCTTCAGAGCTCAAGGGTCTCCCAGTGGGGCTCAGATCTGGCTGCCAGCCCTCACCCCCGCCCCTGCCAGTGGGTGGTGTCCCCTGCCCCCCTCAGCTTCCCAACCCCTCCACACACCCCACCCCAGTCCTGTCTAGTCCTTCTCATCCCAGACACAGCGACAAGCCCCGCGGTGGCCCCAGCGCTGCTTGGTGCTGGAGGACGTGGTCTCTGGAGCACCACCTGCCCCACACAGGCCTTTGCTCAGATTAACGGAGTATCACTGAGTCCTTAACGGAAAGAAGGTCAGCGCTGAGGTGTGGCCACGGCCCCACGCTGCACGGCATGTGCTGTGGCCATTTGGACGGTTTGTCCAGCATGTCTGCCCCATAACACTTGGCTCTGCCCACAGTGGCCCCCACTGTTCACGCAGGAGCCCGAGGAAGAGCCGCAGTGGAATGCAGGAGCCCAGGGGCCTCGGCGACCTGTTCCCTCATCAGGAAGAAAAAGAAAGAAGAGCCTCACACTCAGGGCACCTTGTTCCTCGAAAAGATGGACACCCAAACTCGCCCCTTTCATCTCCGAGTGTCCTGCTTGGTGACATGTGAAGACCAACCAGCACCAAAGCGGAGGTGAAGCCGTGGGGCGGGAAGGGCCCTGGGTTTGGGGATCAGCTGCCCAGAGAACCACGCCTGTCCTGGGGTCTAGGTTGGTCCTGGGGAAGAAGGGCAGCAAAGGCACTGTGGCCAGGAGTCTGTGGGAGACCACTTCTCTACTTGAACCCTGGGAGCTGAATAAGGGCCATTTCCTAAGTTTCTGGACGAAGGCTCCAGCCACCAGGCCGTGCTCAGCACCTGGAGCATCACGTCTGCATCCAGCGGGATTCTGGGATGCAGGGGGCAGACTTTCCATGTTCTAATTTTTCCTGTGAATAAGTTCACTTGCTGAAATGATCTGTGCTTAATTTAACCAAGTGAAAAGAGATCACTGCCTTACCAAGATTTTACAAAAAAAAAAAAAAATTTCTTAAATAGACTAAGTACAGAAGCTTTCTGTGTGGATCAAAACAAACTGGAAAATTCTTAAAGAGATGGGTCTAGCAGACCATCTTACCTGCCTCCTGAGAAACCTTTATGCAGGTCAGGAAGCAACAGTTAGAACCAGACATGGAACAACAGACTGGTCCTAAATCAGGAAAGGAGTACATCAAGGCTGTATACTGTCACCCTGCTTATTTAACTTATATACAGAGTACATCACGAGAAACGCTGGGCTGGATGAAGCACAAGCTGGAATCAAGATTGCAGGGAGAAATATCAATAACCTCAGATATGCAGATGAAACTACCCCCACCCTTATGGCAGAAAGTGAAGAGGAACTCTTGATGAAAGTGAAAGAGGATAATGAAAAAGCTGGCTTAAAACTTAAGGTTCAAAAAATGAAGATCATGGCATCCAGTCCCCTCACTTCATGGCAAATAGGTGGGGATACAATGGAAACCATGGCAGACTTCATTTTCTTGGGCTCCAAAATCATTGTGATGGCAGCCGTGAAATTAAAAGATGTTTGCTCCTTGGAAGAAAGTTATGACCAATCTAGACAGCATATTAAAAAGCAGAGACATCACTTTAATGACGAAGGCCCACCTAGTCAAAGCTATGGTTTTTCCAGTAGTCATGTATGGATGTGAGAGTTGGACTATATAGAAGGCTCAGTGCTAAGAGTTGATGTTTGCAAACTATGATGTTGGAGAAGACTGTTGAGAGTCCCTTGGACAGCAAGGAGATCCAAACAGTCCATCCTAAAGGAAATCAGTCTTGAATACTCATTGGAAGGACTGATGCTGAAGCTGAAACTCTAATACTTCGGCCACCTGATGTGAAGAGCCTACTCATTGGAAAAGATCCTGATGCTGGGAAAGATTGAGGGCAGGAGGAGAAGAGGGCAACAGAGGATGAGATGGCTGGATGGCATCACCAACCCAATGGACGTGAACTTGGGCAAACTGTGAGAGATGGTGAGGGACGGGGGACCTAGTGTGCTGCAGTCCATGGGGTCAAAGAGAGTCGGACACGACTGAGCTACTGAACCAAAAAAGCACAGAAGCACGGTGACTGAATTCTGTCACTGCGGAATTTCAACCTCTTTTTCTTTTTGCTCTCCCTGAGACTGATCCGCGTGAGCTAACGTTCTATCCTTGGCGGAAGCAGCTCCCAGGAGATAGGATCGCCACACAAGGGATCCCGTCCACACGAAATGCTGCTTGTCTTTCAAAGCTGCCTCATTCTGCTCCTCACAAGCATCTGGCTTTCACAGACTTGTTCCTGTGACTCACAGCTGGCTGGGACCAGAGCAGTTTTGTGCAAGAGCAAGAGAGACAGGGAGAGGGGCCTCAGAGGAGCAAGGCTGATGGAAGCTCCCGGCCCTCCCAGGCCCGGCCCACACGGGAGCCCGCCCACAGGGCGCCCTTCAGTTCCAGGTGCAGACAGGCAATAACCTCAATCCTGCTAATTTTTACGTATGAGAGGTGCTCTATTTGTATTTCCTGAAACCCTAAGACGAGGAAATGCAGATGACTTGGGGAAGACACCGTAATTACCATTCTCTCTAAATGGAGGGCGACAGCCTCTCTCTTCTCAGTTTTGAAAAAGTCGAGCATTCAGGCGTTTGGGATTTGACTGTAATTCTTGGTAATTTAATGGTGTGGAACAAACAATGGACCCGTTCTTTCTCAGAAATGAGAGAACTCATACTTTCTCCACACTTCTCCCCCTCCCCACTTTTACCAGCAATTAAATTCCAGGGGAGTCAGTGCACAGAGGAAAGTGAGCTTTTCAAGGAACTGGATTCTTTACTAAACAAACCCGAGGGAGGAAAATAAAATATACCAATATTCCTCTTCTAAAGAATTCAGTGTTCACTAACGAACGTGGTTGAGGGTCTTCACACCAGTCCCGCTAGGAGGCCCTTTGTCCAGCTTAGAGGGACTCTGCTACGCTTTGAGCATCGCTGTGACGGCCGCGCCCTCAGGGCCCCAAGCCCGCCTCTCTTCCGGTCAGGGTGCGGCGCAGTCGGCACGTGGGGGGCGGGGGGGATAAGGGGCTGCACGTGCAAATCTGCCCGCAGGTCAAGTGGCTGCAGCTCTAGCAAAAGTAGGTCAAGTGTACATGGATTAGAGCCATGGTCCATATCCTGCTTAATAAATGTATGGGTTTAAACCAGAGGAAAATTGGGAACAAGTGAAGCCATTTAAGAAACAGATTAAACTCTTAATACGGACAAATTTTTCCCCTGCAGTATTGATATGTTGATGGAAGATGCCGTTTTTATGAGACAACACATGGCATGGGTTAAATTAAGAAAAACATCTCTGAATTACATAATCATGCAGCTGGAAGATTCCCCAAGGCAAGAACTTTCTAAATAATGAGCCACCAGAAAGTGAACACAGCTTCCAAGTAAGTGTGCTCACTGGATGCCAGGACGAGGCCCACACACCGGGCAGGGGGGGTGGGCGGAGAGGCAGGCCAGAACCGGCAGTGTGTCTGGGGTGCAGGTGGATCTGGGGGGCTCAAGAGAGGAAGTGCCCTTGAACCACCAAAGAAGGAGGTGGGGAGGACTGGAAACACACACCCTGCTTTAAAGGGCAGCTTCACTTCAGACCCTGAGCTGTCAGGTCTCAGGAACAGGCTCCCCACTTTCTAGCGGAATAGAGAACCAAACTCCTGACTCAAAGCTGGACAAGTGTTTTCCAGCCCTGAGCCTGCAGCTGAGACGCTCCAGGGAAACACGGCTGCTGAGGGGTGTTCTCTGCCCAGAGACAGCCACCCCTCACTCATTCATTCTCTCTCCCACTCACTCATTCACTCATTCCTCATCCATTTGCTGGAACGAACACACACCAATCCACGCATGTTTAAAAAACACTCTGCTGCTGCTGCTGCTACGTCGCTTCAGTCATGTCTGACCCTGTGCGACCCCATAGATGGCAGCCCACCAGGCTCCCTCGTCCCTGGGATTCTCCAGGCAAGAACACTGGAGTGGGTTGCCATTTCCTTCTCCAATGCATGAAACACTCTACTTCAGTATTTTAATAGTCTTTGCCTCTGTTTCCCACTCTTCAGGGATAAAGCCTCGCATTTCTAAGGTAGGAAAGAGTCCATCTTGAACTGGATTTGCTCAGTGACTGTTGGGGGACTGTCCTCTGTCAGGCGTTTTCCTGGACTCTGCGAGGGTTCAGAGGAGGGCCTGTCCTCGCAGAGATTAAGGTCCAGAGGGCAGCGCACAGCACACGGGATTCGCCAGCCAGCTCGGCCGGTGAGCACCATCCTGTCGTGCGGGCTGACACAGGCCCGGCAGGCCTCGCAAGGAGAGCGTGAGCGTCTGCAAGCCGTGGGATAGTCTTCTGACTCCTGTGTGAGGATCTGAAGACTTTCACCCAAGAGAGCCTCTGAGAAGATGGGAAGGAAGAAAGCAATGTGGAGTCCAAGCACAGAGACCAGGGGAGAAAACCCAGAACCGCGATGTCAGGGGGTCTGCTGGGGATCGTGCTGAGACTGGCCTGCAGACCAACAGGCTAGGGGGGACGGGGGCTCCCTTTCCTGCGACCACAACATTCCCAAGTCTGCATTCTCCTCGCTGCACACAGATGACCCAGCAGACAGTCTGACAAAATGACCCCCACACTACGACAACCCTGCAGGCCTTGGTCATTAACTGGCAATTAGCAAGGATGCCATGAACCCAGGAAAAGTGCATTCTGCGACAGCCAGACGCCATTCAGGACCTTCAGCACACCATCAGAACCACCAGCATGGCAGCAAGGGGTCACGTGCTTATCTGTGAAGTGGGAGTAATAGCACTTTCTCTGCTGACCTTTGCGGTAGCCGAGCGAATAGCTGAAACAAGGAGACTTGCACTGCACCTGAGAAGGATGGAGTAAGCTGCAGGGTGAGGAGGGCGTCTGTGTCTCCAGCATGCACGGCCCTGCCGGCCGAGGCTGGTGGATCTCCAGGACGCACTGGCCAGCACAGAGCCAGTGGGCTGGGCTTTTATAGATCCCCCCTTTTCTGACTCAAGACAAGCTGGCAACATCGGTGAAAACAACAGACTGTGGGTCTTGCAGAGGGGGATCTATCTGAATATGTCTGAGACCCTGAGTGAAATGGTATTGAAAACAGGTATCACCAGCATCACTTGGGGTCTCTTGATGGCTTTTCATTGTATTCACGGGGCAGCTGCAGGAATTTAAAAACCAAGGGCAAATGATTGTGATGACTTTTTTCAGTTTTTATGACTAGATTTATGTTGTAAAGCCAACAGAGAGAGAAAGTCGTCAACACTTGCGCTGATAAATGCCAGTGTGGGTGGGGGGCGGTCAGCAGTGCAGGACAGAGTGGGCAAAGGAAGGGTATTGACTTTGGAGACAGGCAGCTGGCTGTGTGGCCTGGGACAGTCATCCTCTTAGCCAAACAACCCTGGCCTCTTCATCGTGAAATGAAGATGATGGTAACGCTAAGGCTTATTCCATCGTCGTCACTGTGAAAAGAAGACGAAGGACGTGGATGAGGACGTGCTTGGAAACGACTCGAAGATGCACCCTGTAGGAAGCCCCCCGGCAGATGCCCAACCCCAGGCATCTGTGCTCTGGAACTCTACTTCAGTATTTTAATAGTCTTTGCCTCTGTTTCCCACTCTTCAGGGATAAAGCCTCGCATTTCTAAGGTAGGAAAGAGTCCATCTTGAACTGGATTTGCTCAGTGACTGTTGGGGGACTGTCCTCTGTCAGGCGTTTTCCTGGACTCTGCGAGGGTTCAGAGGAGGGCCTGTCCTCGCAGAGATTAAGGTCCAGAGGGCAGCGCACAGCACACGGGATTCGCCAGCCAGCTCGGCCGGTGAGCACCATCCTGTCGTGCGGGCTGACACAGGCCCGGCAGGCCTCGCAAGGAGAGCGTGAGCGTCTGCAAGCCGTGGGATAGTCTTCTGACTCCTGTGTGAGGATCTGAAGACTTTCACCCAAGAGAGCCTCTGAGAAGATGGGAAGGAAGAAAGCAATGTGGAGTCCAAGCACAGAGACCAGGGGAGAAAACCCAGAACCGCGATGTCAGGGGGTCTGCTGGGGATCGTGCTGAGACTGGCCTGCAGACCAACAGGCTAGGGGGGACGGGGGCTCCCTTTCCTGCGACCACAACATTCCCAAGTCTGCATTCTCCTCGCTGCACACAGATGACCCAGCAGACAGTCTGACAAAATGACCCCCACACTACGACAACCCTGCAGGCCTTGGTCATTAACTGGCAATTAGCAAGGATGCCATGAACCCAGGAAAAGTGCATTCTGCGACAGCCAGACGCCATTCAGGACCTTCAGCACACCATCAGAACCACCAGCATGGCAGCAAGGGGTCACGTGCTTATCTGTGAAGTGGGAGTAATAGCACTTTCTCTGCTGACCTTTGCGGTAGCCGAGCGAATAGCTGAAACAAGGAGACTTGCACTGCACCTGAGAAGGATGGAGTAAGCTGCAGGGTGAGGAGGGCGTCTGTGTCTCCAGCATGCACGGCCCTGCCGGCCGAGGCTGGTGGATCTCCAGGACGCACTGGCCAGCACAGAGCCAGTGGGCTGGGCTTTTATAGATCCCCCCTTTTCTGACTCAAGACAAGCTGGCAACATCGGTGAAAACAACAGACTGTGGGTCTTGCAGAGGGGGATCTATCTGAATATGTCTGAGACCCTGAGTGAAATGGTATTGAAAACAGGTATCACCAGCATCACTTGGGGTCTCTTGATGGCTTTTCATTGTATTCACGGGGCAGCTGCAGGAATTTAAAAACCAAGGGCAAATGATTGTGATGACTTTTTTCAGTTTTTATGACTAGATTTATGTTGTAAAGCCAACAGAGAGAGAAAGTCGTCAACACTTGCGCTGATAAATGCCAGTGTGGGTGGGGGGCGGTCAGCAGTGCAGGACAGAGTGGGCAAAGGAAGGGTATTGACTTTGGAGACAGGCAGCTGGCTGTGTGGCCTGGGACAGTCATCCTCTTAGCCAAACAACCCTGGCCTCTTCATCGTGAAATGAAGATGATGGTAACGCTAAGGCTTATTCCATCGTCGTCACTGTGAAAAGAAGACGAAGGACGTGGATGAGGACGTGCTTGGAAACGACTCGAAGATGCACCCTGTAGGAAGCCCCCCGGCAGATGCCCAACCCCAGGCATCTGTGCTCTGGGCCACGTTCCCACCATAAAAGCTGCAAGTCTACTGGATGAGCACCAAGAGACCCTCCCGTTCACTGTCATTTTCAAAAAGAAAATTAGGGGCATGAAGTCGAAAGGGAAGTAACTTAGGTGTCGAGAGGGGCAAGTTTTGCAGGAAGATGCAGGCAGCAAGGGCAGGTGGGCTCCGCACTCAGGGCCCATGGGGAGGGGGCGCTCGTGCCTGGAGAGGGGGCCCAGCAGAGGAGCTGGGGCAGGGGCTGCAGGAACCCCGCCCGAAGGCAGTCACAGGAGCCCGCCCACCACGCGTGCACTTAACGCAGGGGGGCTGAGCACGCCAGCGCTGTGGTCCCGGGAGCCTGGCAGAGAAACGGGAGCTCCAGGCACTCCGGAACGGGCAGGCATGGCAGGGGCTGGCCCACCGAGGAGGAGATAGGAGTTGGGCAGGCCAGGGCCGCCGTCTGCTTTACTCCCAGCGCTGCGGTCCCGCTCTGTCTGAGTGAACACAGACTGTTCAAGTTTTTATAGAGCCCTTGTGGGCTTCCGGTTCCCAGGCCCAGCCCCTCTCTGATCCTCTGAGCTCCAGGCACCCTCCACACAGTGAGCATTGGCTCCTGACGCCACAGCTGGGGCGGGCGGAAGTTCCGCTCCACACCCTGCTCAGCAAACCTCTTCTCTTTCCTCGAAGCCTGTCTTTTTATCTACTTTCCTTCCCTGCCTCCACATTAACATTTATTTCAATGATGCAAGCAGATGTCTTTGCTTCTTGGGGATAAGCAGCTCTTGGGTTTTGATTGTTCCAGACTTGTGTTTGTCTGAGAGTCACTAGGGACTTTGTTACTCTCAGAAAGAAAGAAGGAAAGTGAAGTCGCTCAGTCGTGCCCGACTCTTCGGTACCCCATGGACTGTAGCCCACCAGGCTCCTCTGTCCGTAGGATTCTCCAGGCAAGAATACTGCAGTGGGTTGCCACATCCTTCTCCAGGAGTTCTTCCCGACCCAGGGATTGAACCCAGGTCTCCTGCAGTGCAGGCAGACGCTCTACCGTCTGAGCCACCAGGGAAGTCCTGGTGTTACTCTCAAACATCTACCTGCATTTTATTAAGAAGAGTTTGAGAGTCTCAAAATAAAATACAGGTAGATGGTGTTACGTGAGCGCAAGGATGATCTCTGACTCTCACTTGAAGGCTCCTGACTCGACATTCAACCCCACTCTTCAAGGTTCAGAGAAGATTTGTTTGCACAAAGGCCTTAAAACCTCCACTCGTACAAGCCAGGCCTGTGTCCCCAGGGTGTCACCACATGCGGTGACGTGAAGATGTGTACAGGGGTCTCACAGGGCCGCAGGCCAGCACTCTCTTCAGGAGTTCAGTTACAGTGAAGTGCCAGTTCTCAACAGCATCTCGATAAGAATCAAGGCGCAGACCAAACAGATGCTTCACAGCTGCCTGCTTTTCTCTGGCCGCAGCTCTGTGAAACGGGACGAACTTGGGAAGTGGGAGAACGCCACAGCGGATGCTCAACCAACTGCTTACGAGCGCCTGGGGCCTCTCAGGTAGAGATAAACGTGTTCATCCACGAGGCCCCAGCCCAGCACCACGTCTGATCTGCAGCTGGTGCTCAGTAAACGCTCACTGTCTGGGAAGCTGCAGTAACATGACCAGCAGGACTCACTGAGGAGTGGCCAGGCCCGTGGCAGGGTCAGAAGGTGTTTAAGCAGCCAGACGTAGGGACACGGGGCTCATAGACACTTAAGCGCGAGGAAGACGTCTGAACCCAGGCGTGCTTGCATGAGTGTGTTGCAGCTGACACACCTGCTCGACGGCCTGACACGCCCATGTCTCCTCACCTCCCCAGTGTGGGATGCCTCCTTCCCATGTGCTCAAGATGCCTCCAGATTAAAGCACACAAAAGGTCATACATACGCCCTGCCCGTGTCTAAGAGCAACAGGGTGAATTAGCCTACAAAATAAGCCTTACGCTCAAGTCAAATCCTCTGCCCTGCACACCAGGGTCAGTTCTGTGTCCGTCACTTCGCCATCCACTGGGCCGCCAGTCAACCCTGGGGAATCCCTGGTGTCCACCCCAGGGACCATCTGGGTACATCCATGCACGCAGATGGGACACGGGGACAAAGGCCCAGAGGCCCGCACCGCGCTCTGCACACCAGGCCTCTGAGAGGGGCCGACAGACCGCCTGGCCGGCATAAGGCCAGAGGCCAGGCAGAGATGGAGAAGGTGGCCACAGAGGTGCCGTGCCCTGCGCTCTGTCATGACGGGGAGCTCACAAATGCCCCGACAGCCTCACCCGCTCCGGGCTGCCAGGCAGACAGCAAACAACACCTCCGTCCGCCCTCTAGCCCCCAGGAGACCGGCACACTTGCTGACGAAGTGACATTTCCAGAGGCCTTAAGCCAAGGCTTCTTTTTTAAGGCTCCTGCTCATTTTAAAGCATTTAGAGCAAATTACACTAAAGTGCATGGTAAGGCTATTGAGGAGACCTGCACAGCAGGGGGGACGCACCCCAAAGCAGGGACACCACAGAGCTTGCTCCGGAGCCAAACCTCAGAAGGCCGCGTGCCGCCCGGCAGGACGGTCCGCACGGAGGGCGGGTGGGCGAGGTGAAGCAGGGTGCAGAGGGGCAGCCCTCTGCAGGCAGCAGGTGAGAGCGGCGCCACAGACAGGTTCGTTTACCCGAGAAGCGGAGGGGAGACTGGACCCCGGGCGGGGAAGCGGGCTCGCCCCAGGTCTCAGGTGCACTCACGCGGTCCCGACTTCTTCAGGTGAGAATGAGCACATCACACCCGCTCAGGGGCCTGGGTCTCCAGGGGGAGACCAGAAAGAACCTCAGTTCAAGTTGGCATCCCAGCCCAGCAAGACCGTCCCCGCGCCCGAAACGTTGTCTGCACCCTCATCACACCCCCACTTCGTCCTTCCTCCTGTGAGCCCTGTCTGGCCCTTCCTGGGGCAAAGCGGGTGCCCGGGAGACGTGTTGAAAGCAAGGGTGTTTCGCTGCAGGCTTGGGGAGAAGCAGCAGTCACAGGTCTGGGTCCTGCCGGATCCACACAGGTCCAAGCGCAAAGCAGCTCCCTCACAAGGCTTTGCTGCGTGAAGGGAAGGGAGTGGCCCCTGAGAGCCCGCGTGTCCAGACCCGAGCTCCCCACCACTGGGGCACACGCGTGCTCCATGCTGGGCCAGGCAGGAAGGCTTCCTGGGGGAAGGAGGAGCCGAGAAGAAACCCTCCCCACTTCCAGGCTCACCTCCGCACACCTACACAACCACCACCACAGGAGAAAAAACCCCCGGAAGGAAGTCTGAAGCCCTTTCTCTGTGGAAAGGAGCCAAGCGTCTTTGTCCACATGACCTGGGGGCCAGGGCAGAGGCTGCCCCCCTGGATAAGATGCTGTCAGGGCCTGGAGGCTGGGCAGGCGGAGTTCAGGGGTCACCGACGAAGAGACAGAGGCTCCCAGGAGAGGCAACCTGCTCAGCCAAGATGCAGCGAGAACCAACCCAAGACTTTGGGCCTGGGGGTCTGCTCTTCACTACAATCCTAAGGGCTGGAAACCCACATGGGGGTCATGTCTGGACCTTCCTGCCCCGGGGCACCCACCCAAAGGCTTCACTCTTCACCCACGCGCAGGGCCTGGTCTCGACAAGCAGTCTTGGAAAGATGCACAGAAGAGGGGCTGCGGGCACAGGAGCCCCCCTCTTATGCTCTCTCGTCTCCTTCCCAGGTTTCCCCCAGGCCTGCAGGTGACTCAGGGATACCTCACGTCAGCATCCACACAAATGGAAAGCGGCCTACGCCCCCATCACCTCGGTTTACACGTTAAGCAGATTCTTCACATTTTTAAGAGTCCGTGTTTACATTAGGAGATAGCCAAGGCCTGGAGTCTTGGAGGAGAATTCTCCGAAATGGCCCCTCTTCATCTCCTGGCGCTGGCACCTCTCTGCTCAGCGTTATCATCGTCCTCCAGCGGGAGCACTATCTCCGCGCCGGGCGGGAATGGGCTGCTGGCGCGCCTGCGGTCCATCACCGACACCCGCGCTGGACTGCCTCACCTCCTCCCAGGGGCCAAGGCAAAGAGACAGCTCCGTGCCCTCATCACCCAGACACAAGGTGCTTCACCCCAGGACTGGAGGGGTCAGGTAGCTCATGAAACCACCAGCCGCACGCAGCTACTCGCACTGAGTTCAGGTGAAATGGAACCGAAACGCAGCTGCTTGGCTGCACTGAGCTCTCAGCCCCCGGGCTTGGAGCCGGGCCCTGGGCAGCGAGAGGACACGCTTCTGTCATCACCGGCGGCTCTTAGATGCTGCTCTGGAAGCAACGATGAAGGGTAATTAATCTCCTGAACCAGCTCCCTAAACCCCAATTTCTAAATGACCAGTTGAAAAGGAGACATCAAGATCCATTCCAGGCTACATTGCTAATGAAACGAATATGAAACGCGGAGAAATGAATCATCCTGAAATTTACGCCTGCAGCTACAGAGGGAGGAGAAGCACTTTAATGACAGGAGGAAGAGAAACTTGGGGGAAGAGAGGTCCTGCTGAGGGAGAGGAGGGGCCCTGAGGTGGAGGTAAAGAGCAGGGGTCAACGTCGGAGTGAGGGGACAGGCCGGCCAGCGTGGGGCGTGGGCCGTGGGCTGAGCGCCCCTACCCTTGGGGCACAAGTCATTGCCCAACAAACCCAGGGAAGGGGTGAAGGCGGGGAGAGGCAAGAGTGGAAGGGTCTGCTGAGAGCCTGGGCAGGGACGCAGGGGGAGGCGGGGGCACGGACCACGTTCTGTCCCAGGTGGCCTTGCAGCCTTCTCCAAACAGTGTCCCCAGCAGACACCTTACCCCGTGGCAGATGCCTGCTCTGCTTTCCACAAGGTGCTCAGAGCACCACACACTTTACAGAGGATCAAACGTTACAAGGAGGCAGGATGACAAACTGGGGGGTTTCAGAGGAGAACTCAGAGCGCTAGGAGGGACCCTGGCCATGCAGATGGCCCTGCAGGATGAGGCCGCCAGTGGGTGTCGAACAGAGCAAAGGACGAACGAGAAGTGAGCTGTCCTGGCTGCCTCCCCTGAGGCCGTTACAGCCGAGGCTGCACCCATGGCCTCCCATCAGGGGAGGGGCCGCAGAATGTAGGGGGCCAGGTAATGGGTGGGGGCAGCACCCCTTTCCTGTCTCAGCAGCGACCTGACTCGGGTTGTTTTGGAAGAACAGAAACCCCTGCATAAGGAAGTCTGCAGGATACACGCCGGCCCCGCCTATCCACACACAGGCCCCGCCCACCCACACAGGACCTGCCCACACATAGTTCAGTTCAGTTCAGTCGCTAAGTCGTGTCTGACTCTTTGTGACCCCATGAATCGCAGCACGCCAGGCCTCCCTGTCCATCACCATCTCCCAGAGTTCACTCAGACTCACATCCATCGAGTCAGTGATGCCATCCAGCCATCTCATCCTCTGTCGTCCCCTTCTTCTCCTGCCTCCAATCCCTCCCAGCATCAGGGTCTTTTCCAATCAGTCAACTCTTCGCATGAGGTGGCCAAAGTATTGGAGTTTCAGCTTCAGCATCAGTCCTTCCAATGAACATCCAGGACTGATCTCCTTTAGGATGGACTGGTTGGATCTCCTTGAAGTCCAAAGGACTCTCAAGAGTCTTCTCCAATACCCCAGTTCAAAATCATCAATTCTTTGGCACTCAGCCTTCTTTACAGTCCAACTCTCACATCCATACATGACCACTAGAAAAACCACAGCCTTGACTGGACGGACCTTTGTTGGCAAAGTAATGTCTCTGCTTTTGAATATGCTATCTAGGTTGGTCATAACTTTCCTTCCAAGGAGTAAGCATCTTTTAATTTCATGCCTGCAGTCACCATCTGCACTGATTTGGGAGCCCTCAAAAATAAAGTCTGACTGTTTTCACTGTTTCCCTATCTATTTCCCATGAAGTGATGGGACCAGATGCCATGATCTTAGTTTTCTGAAGGTTGAGCTTAGGCAAACTTTTTCACTCTCCTCTTTCACTTTCATCAAGAGGCTTTTTAGTTCCTCTTCACTTTTCTGCCATAAGGGTGGTGTCATCTGCATCTCTGAGGTTATTGATATTTCTCCCGGCAATCTTGATTCCAGCTTGTGCTTCTTCCAGCCCAGCGTTTCTCATGATGTACTCTGCATGTAAGTTAAATAAGCAGGGTGACAATAGACAGCCTTGACATACTACTACTTTTCCTATTTGGAACCAGTCTGTTGTTCCACGTCCCGTGGTAACTGCTGCTTCCTGACCTGCACACAGATTTCTCAAGAGGCAGGTCAGGTGGTCTGGTATTCCCATCTCTTTCAGAATTTTCCGCAGTTTATTGTGACCCACACAGTCAAAGGCTTTGGCATAGTCAATAAAGCAGAAATAGATGTTTTTCTGGAACTCTGTTGCTTTTTCCATGATCCAGCGGATGTTGGCAGTTTGATCTGCGGTTCCTCTGCCTTTTCTAAAACCAGATTTAACACCTGGAAGTTCACGGTTCACATATTGCTGAAGCCTGGCTGGGAGAACACACAGGCCCCGCCCATCCACACAGGCCCCGCCCAGCCACACGCAGGCCCCGCCCAGCCACACGCAGGCCCCGCCCAGCCACTCGGAGACCCCGCCCAGCCACTCGGAGACCCCGCCCAGCCACTCGGAGACCCGCTCCTCGGCAGTGGCTCTGGGACCCCAGAGTCAGAATGGGGCTGTCGGCGCCGACCCGTCGCCTCCAGGCCTGCGGGCTCAGGCGCTCAGGGGAGGCAGAGGCCCAGGCCCCGACGCCCCGCCCCCGCCTCTCGGCGGCCCTGTCCCGGGCGCCGCCGCAGCCCGGGCCCCACCGCCCTGGGGGAGCTATCGCCGCACCGCCGCGTCGGGGCGCCTGTCCTAGGGCTCGGCTCTGCAGGTCGGAGGCGCTGCTAATGCCCAACGAACCTGCGCGGTTCTCCGTCTTCCTGACAGTGGAGACGTGCGGAGGAGCCGGGTCAGCGGCGCACGGACCGGCAGAGCCAGGGAATGTCCAGAGAGAAGCCGCCTAGGCGTTCAGCTCAGGGGAAAGCGCAGAGGAAGAAGAGAGCTTCCCACTGTGTTTAGGTCTGTGCCAAGTAGATTAGCGTTTTGTAGGCCTGAATCTCTTAATTAGGACAAGCGACAGGACCAGTGCCTGCTGCCGTGTCCAGCTGTCTGGATCCAGACCCTGAGCTTGACCATTTCATAAAGAAAACACTCACTCAGAATGCTCAAGAGGAAAAACTACTCTTCTCAACATCTGGTAAAACTATTGAGCAAAGCTGCCAAGATTTCGACCAGTACGTCTGGAATAATGTCAAACCAAGAAAACAATGAGGCTTATAATGGAAACAGAGACAAAACTTTAATTTAGGATTGTGCCAAAGGCATGAGATGATTCTGTCCTCCTAATATTCTGAAGTTACCGCGTCCATGGCTGTTGACATGCAAAATTCCAGAAAGTGGCTACTGCACAAAATCAAATTCCTCCAGGAGTCCGCGTCAGAAAACGCCACAGGGCAAAAACCAGTGAAAACGGCAGCAACACAGAGACAGTTTAAAACCAGAAGATGTGTTGCATGTAAGAGCCAGCTGAAATCGGTTTTCTTAGCTGACATTTAGCTAGAAAAAGGAAACTAGGATTTATACATTGTTCGAAAAAAAGAAATTACATCCACACTGTCGACTTGTTCCTCTAAAGCTGATTTTAACTAGCCAGGATTTAATATACTTAGAATTTTTATATTCATTTACCAAACTACCATCATTTTACATTACAGTACTATTGTAGGACCGCATCTTACCACAATGGGGTCCAAGCTGAGGACCCCTTGGCCTTGGTATACAGAATGTCACTGTCACTTTCTGAATAGGAGTTTCCTTTGGTTCTGGAAAACGATCACTGACTTTAAAGTTTGCACGTGTGTGTGTGTGTGCACGCGTGCGTGCAGTCATATCCAGCTCTTTGTGCACTGTTTATCAAATATTTCCCTTCATCACTGTGCGAGGCTATATGACATCTTACACAAGGTAAGATTATAAATTGATGGGAGTTGGATTTTTTAACACATCTGTACCAATAAAGATGAAAGTTCAAGCCAGCTGTCTTTCAAAGAGGTCACTTCTGAGCACATATGACCATCCCACCTGTTTAGTCCTCATTTAAATTTGTGAATTCTTCCTTGAATGTCCCTTCATACCAAGTTAGGAAGGACTCAGGAAGATTTCATGCCAAAATACAGAGAGTTTTCTCCTAAGTAATCTCACTGGGTCCTGACAAGCCCTCGACAGGCTACTCAGGAAACCCTCCGTCCCTGCGCAGGCGGCCACACTGCTGCAGAGAAGCCTTCGGCGCGGTTTCCTGGCCGGCGGGCGGGGGCACGAGCGGGGCGAGCCTCTGAGGGCCGCTTGCGCCGCGTGTTGTCCTCTAAAAGCGCGGTCCCTCCCACGGTCATTGGTCCCCCGGCCACAGTCACCTCGAAACCAGGAGAGAAGCTCGTGCGGACGAGCCAGCGCTGCTGTTTGGAGACCCCATGCCTCACTGTGGTTATAATCATGAAACGCGTGAACTGGCTCCCGGGCTTGAATTTCCACCGCGCGGTTTCCCACGCGGTTTCATCCCCAGCTGTGACGTCACAGACTTGAGCATCAGAAGAGGGGAACTGCCAGGTCTGCATTAATCATATTTGATCAGCGGGCCAGTGGAGAACCTATTAGGGCCGCTGCTGGTGGCGGGGCTGTGGGTCTCCCTTGACGTCTCTGATAGTTCCTGATAGATATTTATCTAAAAGGGGAACTAATGGGGGAAACTGAAGTCTCGTGAGTTAAAAGTAAACCACGTAAGTGTGTGTGTGTGTGTTTGCATCTTTAAGAAGATTGATTCCAAGAAAGAGTATTCTCATGCAAATGTCAAATTGGAGCTTTCATTTTAAATACAATCGAGTTTTTCAGTTTAGACAAGGAAGGTTCCTTATCTTTGTCTGCACAAGAAATGTTCTCTTCGAATACAACTTTTCATGCACAAGGGAAAAAATAGATAACATTATTCTGTCTAAATAGATTCACTGGTAGTTTCAGAAGCAAATTCAATATTAGAATCAATTAAAATTTAAAGAGACTGATTAAGAGATTCAGTAAATTAGAAAACTGGCTTCTAAAGTGAGGAAATTAGGTTCATCAAAGAAAGAACGGAGGGCGAATATGTGAGTGGCCCTAAAATGGTGAAAACTTGTCTCAATTTCCTAACAAAATGAAATCACAAGAAAACTCAAACAGCATTTCTGCATCTGTGTCCATCAGACAAGATTAAAACATTCTTGCAGGTCATATGTATGGATATTTTTACACAAGTATGGGATTAATGTTTTGGTTTAAGTTTTCTTTAAGCATTTTATTGTTATTAATAACAATAATTTTAACCTTCAGATATTCACCTGAAGCTCTGCCTGACCCTGACGGAAGTCATCCATAAGCAGCTTATGATTAACTGACCTCGTTTTGAAAGACATGCGCTGTGGGCAGTGTCATCACAAGACTAAACCAAAGGTGCCTCCACCTTCCAGAACCTTCTCTGCCTCCCAGAACCTTTCCGTTCCTGGTCTCAGAAACATCTTTTCCTAGTTATTGCCCTTTATTCTCATCTCCCTCTTCAGACCTTTTGGAAACTAGCTTTTGCACTTTATCTAAGCATCCATAACTTCACACACACAAATTCACTTATGATTTTAATAAAATAAAATTTTCTGCTCAGCATTGTCTGTCTCAGGCCTCTGGAATTCAGATTCATCCAGCTTCAACTGGACTCAGATCAAAACCCCTGTGTTACTCAGATACATGATAGGAGAAATATTTGCGATGAATTGGGCTGACCCACTGTAAATTATACAAGATGATCTAGAAATATTTCCTGTTGTCAGGGGTGAACTGCCAAGAATGACACAAGGTCAGTCTTCACAAGGGAAGGCACGCCCCCTGCTCTAAGTGGTCCGTGAGCACACTCGAGCAGAGGCGCAGGCCCCCTGCCACATGGCTCCAGTCCCAGATGCAGTGAGGCTGCGGCTACGACACGGGAGGCGAGGTGCGTGGATGCGGGGTGAGAGGCGCTGCCTCTCCCGCAGAACAGGGCCAGCCCCGTGCATCCTGGCATCTGTGCTTACCCGCCTGCAGCCTCAGAGCTCTTCTGTGCATCCTGGCATCTGTGCTTACCCGCCTGCAGCCTCAGAGCTCTTCTGTGCATCCTGGCATCTGTGCTTACCCGCCTGCAGCCTCCGAGCTCTTCCGTGCAACCTGGCACCTGTGCTTACCCGCCTGCAGCCTCAGAGCTCTTCTGTGCATCCTGGCATCTGTGCTTACCTGCCTGCAGCCTCAGAGCTCTTCTGTGCATCCTGGCATCTGTGCTTAAGAGACCTGCAGTCTCAAAGCTCTTCTAGGCCGCTGCCTGGTTGCCCACTTGCCCATTCTCCCTGATTCAATGCAGATTTCAGCATTTATAAAACAGGGGCTTGCATGGAGTGATTTCTCGGGCCCCATCAAGTTTGCCAGACTGCCCCCATAAACCACAGGGGCGGTGGGCTTGAGGGGGGCGCATCAGCTCCCCATGGGGCCCATCCTTGCTGGTCCATAGCAGTGAGTTCCGTTCACAGGAACTTCTGAGGGTGCAGCCCTGGCTCCCGCCCCCGCCCCCCATATATTTTACTCTGTAACAGTGTCTTCCTGGGAGGACTGGGATAACTTGGCTGAGAACCTGCGTCCTGGTCGCTTCCCCCTACAAGGACACCCAGAAAGCTAAGACTGTCGCCTAGGCAAGGCTGGGGGTTTGAAGGCTGAGGGTATTATTGCGATATTATTGTGGGTTGAATGGTGTTCCCTCCCCTTGACAAATGCATTCAATCTGAACCCCCGGCACTTGTGAATGTGACTGTTTTCAGGAACAAGGGTTGCTCGCAGTAATCGATTTAAGATGAGGTGGTACTCAATGAGAATGAGAGTGGGCTTCAGATCCAACCACTGACGTCCCAGGTTGAACTGTGTCTCCCAGGAGTTCACGAGAGGTGCTATCTCCCTTCCCCTTAAAGAGCATCCCTATTTGGAAATAATGTCATTAGTTACGCTCATTGAGTCACACAGAAGGAAAGGGAGACTTTAATCCAAAATGACTGGGTGTCCTTATAAAAAGGGAAATTGGGGTACAGACACACACACGGGGAACAGCACATAAGACCAGGGCACAGGCTGAGGACCAGCGAGGAGCCGGGGAACCGCAAGAGCCCGCAGGGAGCCACCAGAGCCCGCGGGCAGCCGGGAAGCCGCCGGAGCCACAGGCCTGGGCCAGGCTCTGCCTCATGGCACCGAAGGAGCTGAGCCTGCAGACCCTAACCTCGAACTCGCAGCCGCCAGAGTGCGAGACGGTAAATTCTGTTCTTTAAGCCACGTGGCTTATGGCAATCACCATGGCAGCCCTTGGACTCCAGGACAGAGGGCTGCCGGGCAATAATGAGGGAGCGAAACAATGAAACGGTAAACTAACTGTTGACGTCATCACACTAAAAATCCCTCAGTCAAAATGACTGTAAAGTGCTCCTGCTTCACTTATAAAAGACACAGAAATTACCGCGAAGAGCACACAAAAGGGAAGAGGGCCCCACGTGTGTGCAGACTGCACCAGCGGCATTCTCGTCCTTGGATCATGTGGCAGTTTTTAAATCCCCTCTATCCTTTATCCTTTTATGGTTATGACACGGCCAGGTGCACGAGGAGCTCACTGAAAGCTGAGAGGCACTCTCCGGTAGCACACTTCGCAGATGGGTTTCCGTACTCTGAATATTTTAAAGATAACTTTTGCCCTCAGCCTGGTAAGAGGTGATCAGTTTGAATAAATGATAAAGCTAAAGATGGATCTCTCAGGTCTGCTCTAAGGTCACAGGTCAGCCAGGCTGCAGAAACTGGCTTCCCTGGCCAGAGACCGCCCTGGAGGAGATGACTCAGCAGACGGGACCACCTCCAGGCTTCTCCAGCAGAAGAGGACAAGTCAGAGAGAAATGGCAACGGGTCTGCTAAGTGCGGCAGAGATCAGTGAGCGGGCAAGGAGGAGGCAGGCAGGTGTGCCCAGGAGGGGCCGGGCCGGCACCACTGCTCAGAGGCAGCTCTGACACCCTGAGGCCGCTCACAGCTCGGCCCGAGGACAGGGCTCCCGCAGGGGGAAGTGCCCTCAGGGCTCGGAGGGGTGCAGGCTAAGGGTGCCGGGCTCCAGCCGGCAGTGTGCTCTGACCTCCTCAGCCCTTGAGCCAGCTGGGCCTTCCTGTGCAGTGCGTAAAGAATAAGGAAGGCAGACGCTCCCTCTCCAGCCCTGCACCTCACTGGCATAGCTACCACACGTCCAGCATGCAGCAGGACCTCACAGCCGGACGGCCTGGACGAAGGCCTGCACACAGCAACGCCCGCGGGCGGGGGCACTAATGCCCTTGTTTACGCTCCTCTTCCAGGAAAGGCAGCTCGCTCAAGGCTGAGGTCTCAGCCCGGACCTGACTCTGTGATGGAAAGCTACAAGATGTGGATTTGGACGGCAGAGACTTGGAACCAGGACTATTTTTTCTGTAAAACACTGGAGAACCGCAGGAGAATGTGGCGAGCTCAGCAGGGAATTGGATAGGTTTTCACGGATGGGCCTCCAAACGCTGTTGCCGATGCATGGTGAATCGCGATGGGCTTGGTCGTGCACAGCCAACACGGCTCAGGGGAAGGAGCCACGGAAGATGGATTTGAGAGAAAACAGCCCTTTCAGGCCTAACAATGTGCTGGTCAAACTGCGGACTGTGGCCACACGGCTCGCTCCGTCTTTGGAGAAGGGGCTGAGAAAAGACGCAATGCAGATCTCTTCCTTGTCTTTTTCTTCTCTTTTGCTCCATGGCACAGAGAGTGGGACACTAAGGCTTCCCACCACGCGGAGGATGAACACAGCCAGCAGGACGTGAGACCTCTGAACCGTGCCCCACAGGGCCGGAAATCGTGGCGCTGATGCTTCGTTTCTGCTGTTCGCTTGCTTTCACGACTTTGGGATACAACCCTTCACTCATCGGTTCTGTCTAGTTCTTAGTGGGTTACTGGAAACGGCTGGACCAGAGACAGCAGGGAAATGGTGCCCACAGGAAGAAGTAAGAAGGTTAGGTGACCCCATAGACTACACAGTCCATGGAGTTCTCCAGGCAGGAATACTGGAGTGGGTAGCCTTTCCCTTCTCCAGGGGATCTTCCCAATCCAGGGATCGAACCGGGGTCTCCTGTATTGCAGGCTGATTCTTCACCAGCTGAGCCCCAGGGAGGCGCGCCCAGCTGGGGGTAAAGTAGGAGGTTGGAACTAGCGTGTACATGCCGCTCTCCCCTCCTCATGCCCCTGTGCGCTGGGGCCCCACTGGCCCAAAACCTCAGGTTGGGGACTGGATGGGGGAGCTCTTGGGTGCTATCCCCAGCATCCATCAGCGGTTGGGCAGACTTTGCTTCACGGGCTTCACAAGCCAGCAGAGGCCTGGCAGGCCTGAGATCCACTCAGCAAAGCCTCACAAATCCCCACGTGCTCAGTGATCTTGGGGGAGAAACTGGGAGAAGCTGGGCTGGTGACACATTGCCCAGGGTCGGGAGGGCGTGATTGTGCCTTCAGAACACGCATCGCCGGGGCGTTGTCTGGGAGCCCTGGGATGTGTTCTGGCTGACATCGGGGCAGATATCCCAAAAGAGCGAACGTGCTGTGAACAGGTCTTAACATCACAGGCAAGGAGCCCTGCCTCTGTGCGTGTGTGCCTGTGTGCCTGCCTCCCGCCCCACCCCCTTCAGACACACACACACACACACACACACACAGGCACACACACACAGAGGCACACAGACACAGGCACACACACACGCGTGCATCTACCAGCTGCCACCCAGCTGCAAAGAGCCAGGCTCACAGACCGTGTGCAAAGCCACCCTTCGTCAGTGCTTGTCCCTCATCTCTTCCCTCCTGGGTCTAGAGGTGTCACAGAGAGTGGGCTCGGTGGTGAGCCCAAAGCTTCCAGACATGCTTGTCCATGCAGCAACGGAAAAAGAAGGTAGAGAACACCACTGGTCACACATTCTGGAGAAAGAGACTGATGACGGGAAGTGCATCTAAGCTCATGTCCGGTAATAAGGACCGTGTGACAAGCCCAGGGATGCGTTTCCAGGCTCCACAGACTGAAAAGGTGAAGAGCAGTGATTTGGAGGCTAAGGGAGGAGGGGCGGGCAGCTGTGGTCGGTGATCTCAGGCCCAGCAACACATGTGCTTGAGGTCTGGCTATCGATCCCAGCGACTCCATTCCATCTTGGAGCTGGAGAGTCCGCAGGAAAGACGGTTCTTCCAGGGTCTGGGCGCATCTGCTCCCCGTCCACAAGAGGCTTTGAAAGCGCAGAACCGCAGGAAAACAAAACTGCCGAGCCTCAGCTTTTAAAGGGAACCACCCTTAATTGAGACTCAGAGGCTAATTTAGTTCAACTTCGGTTAAAGGTTTGGAGTCATTGGTATTACTGCAAACAAAAGTCTATAATGAACACAGATCCTCAGATCAAAAACCAAGGAAAATGAAGTTGCTGATTCTGAACTTTCAGGGGCTGCTGGGCACTTCCAGCAGCCAGTCCCAGAGAGGCCAAATGTTCCATAAACACGGAAAGCCTGGCTAATTCTGTACTGTGTGTCAGAGGCCTTTAAAGTCCTGAAGCCCAGCAAGCCCACACCCACAGTGCACATGAAGAAAACATCGGAAGGGCCCACAAATCTGAAGGGCACAGCACTGCGCACAGCAACATTCTATCAGCAGCGAGGCGCGCCCGGAGGAGACAGTCTCCAGCAGCGGAGGCCTGGATAGACAAGCTACTCTGAAGCCTACAACAGAAAAGTGCCAATCCATTGGAAACCATGTAAAGGATGTAGGAAGCATTTTAAATAAAGTTATTTAAAATGGAAATGTAGAGTGCAATCCCAAGTTTATATATACACGCACAGACGTACGTACCTGCATCTAGAGTGCACACACACACACAATGTAGGTGAAAGACGGCAAGATGTCAGGACTGCAAAGTTCCATCAGTGTCCAATCTCCAGGCAACAACATCACGGGAGACTGGGACATTCCTCACCCTCTTTTATTTTCAGATCCTACAGTGGACCTCAGCGAGCTTTTCAAAAAATCATGCTGTATAGAGTTTAAATTTATACAACACTTAAAACCTACTGAAAATGTATAACCATATGCCCATCACCCAGACGGATATGTATCAATAGTAAAGAAAGAAAAAAGCATGAATTATTAAAAACAAGCGTTAGTCGTGTCCGACTCTTTACAAAACTATGGACTGCAGCCTGCCAGGCTCCTCTGTCCATAGGATTCTCCAGGCAAGAATACTGGAGTGGGGTGCCATGCCCTTCTCCAGGGGATCTTCCTGACCCAGGGATCGAACCCACGTCTCCTGCATTGCAGACAGATTCCTTACTGTCTGAGCCACCAGAAAAAGCCCATGAAAAGCAATAGTGAAGTCAGTCGCTCAGTCGTGTCCGACTCTTCGCGACCCCGTGGACTGTAGCCCACCAGGCTCCTCCGTCCATGGGATTTTCCAAGCAAGAGTACTGGAGTGGGTTGCCATTTCCTTCTCCAGAGGATCTTCCCGACCCAGGGATCGAACCCAGGTCTCCCGCATTGCAGGCTTTAACCGCTGAGCCACCAGAGAAGCCCTATGAAAAGCAACAGCACAAAGTAAACACTCCAAGCATCTAATGAAGCAGAAAACACACGCTACGGCCCCTTCGGACCAGCTTGGACATCGAATGAATGGTCACATGTAAAGAAGACTGTGGGTCAAAAACAGATTTCCATCACGACCACCACCACCGCGTCTGCTTTGGCGCCCCCAAATCTGAAACACGGCCGAGACGCTCCTATTTCCAGCCGCCCTCTGCACAGTTTAGGACAGCTAGAAGCAAACTAGGGCAGAGCTTAGCATGGAATTACCAAAAAGCCCAGGCTTGACGCCCATTCCTACGTCCACAACACTAAACCGCAATCCTTTCCACAGGGTGCTGCTGGGAGGCTTAAGGATGCGAGCCTCGTGAAGGCCCCGTGTCAACAGTCACTCAGCAGACACCGGTCCTCATGTCCCTAGACACCCCAAGGCCACCCTGTCCCCAGCCTGCCCTTCTCCTGTCCACCTGGCCACAGGCGCCAGCCTCTTCAGGAAGACCTCTGAGTCTCTGGAGGGACCCTGACACCTTCAGCCCAGCCCTCCCAGCCCGCCTGCTCTCCCCCCGCCCCCCCCCCCCCCCCCCCCCCC
>SJYG01000118.1:348608-364041 GCA_006410535.1 Litocranius walleri
CTTTACCCCCGCTCCAGTCAGCACAGGCAGATGTCCTTTTTTTTTTTTTACTTTATTTTACTTTATAATACTGTATTGGTTTTGATCTGCCATGGGTGTATATGAGCTCCCAATCCTGATCCCCCCTCCCACCTCCCACCCCATATCATCTCCCTGGATCATCCCCATGCACCAGCCCCAAGCATCCTGTATCTTGCATCGAACATAGACTGGTGCCCTGTGGACACTTTGATCTTTATAAATTGAGGGTTTGGGGCAACCCTGCCTGGGGCATGACTATCGGTGCCATCCATCCCACAAGCTTCTCTCACCCTGTGTGTCTGCATGACAATTTGGCAGTTCTCCTCATTTTTCACATTCTTTCGTTATTATGATACTTGTTCAGTTCAATTCAGTTGCCCAGTTATGTCTGACTCTTTGTGATCCCATGGACTGCAACACGCCAGGCTTCCCTGTCCATCACCAACACCCACAGCCTGCCCAAACTCATGTCCATCAAGTCAGTGATGCCATCCAACCATCTCATCCTCTGTCATCCCCTTCTCCTCCTGCCCTCAATCTTTCCCAGCATCAGGGTCTTTTCCAATGAGTCAGTTCTTCACAGCAGGTGGCCAAAGTATTGGAGCTTCAGCTTCAGCATCAGTCCTTCCAAGGAATATTCAGGACTGATCTCCTTTAGGATGGACTGGTTGGATCTCCTTGCAGTCCAAGGGACTCTCAAGAGTCTTCTCCAACACCACAGTTCAAAAGCGTCAGTTCTTCGGCGCTCAGCTTTCTTTTGATGATACGCATTGGGGTTTCTGAAATGCGTGATCTTTGATGTTGCTACTGAGACCCACTGAAGGCTTAGACGGCGGTTCCTATCTTTTGGGCAATGAAGTATTTTAACCACAGCACACACACTGCCTCTTCTGAGGTGATGCGGTTGCAGGTCTAATGGACTACAGTGCAGGGTGAACGGCACTGTCGTCTGCACCAGGAAACAGATCCCGCGTGTGCCTCACTTTATCACGATGCTGACTTTACTGCCGTGCCCGGACCCAACCACAGCATCTCCCGGGTGTGTCTTCATCTCTTCCTGGCCCAGCTGCGGGGTGTGTGTGTGTGTGTGTGATGCCATTCAAATACAAAGATGGGCCCAGACACACACACACACACACACACACACACACACACACTGGTGCATGCTCCCCTGTTCCAGGACAGCTCTACGGCCCCCAAGCATCAGGTCCTGCCCCCGTGTGGTCCCTTCCTCACGGCTCCGCCCACTTCCAGAGCTCACAAAGTCTGGCTGCCCAGCCCCAGGGGCTGCTGCACACAGAAGGGGCATCGGCACTATGCCCTCCTCGAGAGAGGCGCGAGGGGCCTGAGCTGTCCTCTCACCTGGTGGAGGAGACAAGGGGGTGGTGGTGAGCCCCCAGACTCACTGATGGGACCACGGCCCCACAAAGGGCTGGGATGCAAGACGGGGGCCCGCCGGCCACGGGAGCTGCAACCCACGGCAACCGAGGATCCCTGCCTCTGAACCTGACCCCTCACCCCGACGTGAGAGCGCAGGCCCCAGCCTGTCGGCCGCTCTGACGTCCCCAGCGGCCCCACCACCAGAACGTGGTGGCTCCCGACTGTCGGCAGGCTGAGGGGTCGCAGCAACCCCACCCTCCAGAAGACGGGGCGTCCTGCCGCCCTGGGCAACAGCGGGTGGGGAGCCAAAGCTTGTCTGGGTGTGCGCGTCTCTGCCCACCCGCAACGCTTGCAGCACAGAGGAGACCCTCAGGGCAGAGCAAAGGTGAGGGGACAGCTTCCCAGCACCAGACACGGGCCAGTCTGGACTCCTGAGTGAGACGGGAAGGTGTCCCCGCGGGCCCTCAGTCACGGTGAAGAGGGAAAGGCGGGGGACGGCTTTTTATAAGACAGGGACCTCCTTCTGCAAGTGGGCCCCACGCAAGCCTCGGAGGGAAGGAGGCCCGCCGTCCGCTGCCTCTCGAGGCCTGCTATTGGGAAATCGAATTTGGCAGGAGGCCTATGTGGCTACTAGCAGTTCAAGATGCCCTGAGGCAACATCGCAGGGAGGCAGAATCTTCCACGCAGGTCAACAGGAGGCAGGCTTGCCCTCAATAGCCCTCACCCAGAATTCTGCCGTGTGAGTCACGGACCTTTAAAGCTCCTAACGCTTACTTGTAGAGGCGGAGATCACAGTAGCACTATGTCCATGGGGTTGTACTTGGNATCAGGTCCTGCCCCCGTGTGGTCCCTTCCTCACGGCTCCGCCCACTTCCAGAGCTCACAAAGTCTGGCTGCCCAGCCCCAGGGGCTGCTGCACACAGAAGGGGCATCGGCACTATGCCCTCCTCGAGAGAGGCGCGAGGGGCCTGAGCTGTCCTCTCACCTGGTGGAGGAGACAAGGGGGTGGTGGTGAGCCCCCAGACTCACTGATGGGACCACGGCCCCACAAAGGGCTGGGATGCAAGACGGGGGCCCGCCGGCCACGGGAGCTGCAACCCACGGCAACCGAGGATCCCTGCCTCTGAACCTGACCCCTCACCCCGACGTGAGAGCGCAGGCCCCAGCCTGTCGGCCGCTCTGACGTCCCCAGCGGCCCCACCACCAGAACATGGTGGCTCCCGACTGTCGGCAGGCTGAGGGGTCGCAGCAACCCCACCCTCCAGAAGACGGGGCGTCCTGCCGCCCTGGGCAACAGCGGGTGGGGAGCCAAAGCTTGTCTGGGTGTGCGCGTCTCTGCCCACCCGCAACGCTTGCAGCACAGAGGAGACCCTCAGGGCAGAGCAAAGGTGAGGGGACAGCTTCCCAGCACCAGACACGGGCCAGTCTGGACTCCTGAGTGAGACGGGAAGGTGTCCCCGCGGGCCCTCAGTCACGGTGAAGAGGGAAAGGCGGGGGACGGCTTTTTATAAGACAGGGACCTCCTTCTGCAAGTGGGCCCCACGCAAGCCTCGGAGGGAAGGAGGCCCGCCGTCCGCTGCCTCTCGAGGCCTGCTATTGGGAAATCGAATTTGGCAGGAGGCCTATGTGGCTACTAGCAGTTCAAGATGCCCTGAGGCAACATCGCAGGGAGGCAGAATCTTCCACGCAGGTCAACAGGAGGCAGGCTTGCCCTCAATAGCCCTCACCCAGAATTCTGCCGTGTGAGTCACGGACCTTTAAAGCTCCTAACGCTTACTTGTAGAGGCGGAGATCACAGTAGCACTATGTCCATGGGGTTGTACTTGGAAGGTGGAAATCACAGTAACATTATAAAATGAAATAGACTCCGCAGAGTGTGTTATGGGATGGATCTCAGCATCTCACATTTGGTACTTTTTCTTTTTTGCTGTTTTAGCAAAAATTATCACAGAAGTGCCTCAAATGGCCACGGAGCTGTCTCCCTAAGACGCAGGGTCCTGGCGTCTGGGCCAGAGATGCATCAGTTAAGGCTTCACTCAAAAATAAAAGGTCAGAGAAACACTTTATCTGGAGCAGAAATATCTTTCAAGACTTGGCATTCCCTGTTTAGCATAAAACAAAGTCATATCACAGGTGGCCAAGGCTAAAAATTGGATTTTTTTTTTTTTGAAACAATAAGCTACACAGATATAACAAAACAGGTAGCCGGTGGGTCTCTTTTTCATGAAAAAGTGCCACACACAGGGACAGGTGGAAGCCTTGTTTCTAGATTTCCTATTAATGGAGTCGGTGATTCGCAGCCTTTGGTTTCCTTAAGGATCATCTCAGATTCTGTTTTCGAAACAGCCTGTCTCCACCCTGCAGGTCTTGACTCCAGGGACCAGGAGGGGATGAGAATCCACATTTTTTATCGGACACAGTGGGTGGTTCTGATGAAACTTCACCTTGGCTCACATCATGAGAAACTCTTCACCAAATCACACAGTCACTAAGACAGGCCAATTTTGAGAAAATGAATATATTTCAAACTCCGTATGTATTTTCTATGAGGAGATCAAGCTCAGAGAAAATTATTGTTTCTAATTTAGTCCTCCAGCCCAAAGACAAGGAAAAAAGACATAAGCACAATTTCACTGAATGAACTGGAAATTTCCATCCAGTGTTCTTGAAGAGATGAGGAAGCCTTCCTTCCTAATGAGACTGCAAATCGGGATCCTGGCGACACCCACATGTGGTCAAGGCTCTTTGTCTCTGAAAGGTCATCCGCACTGACAGCAAAGCTGGCGGGGACCAAAAGCTCTGCCGATTTTTACCACAAAGGCGTGTGATTTGGCTGCTGGTGCTGCCGGAATTTGCACAGTGCTCCGAATTGCTCGTTTATTGATTTCAGGACACCGTTTACAAACAGAAAGATTTAGAAAATTGCTTCTGTATTCAAACCCCGACCCTTCAAATCCGGCCGCGTCTCTACGCCCACCCAACCAGACCTTCATGTTTATATAAACTCGTGACCCGGGTCTGTTTACAAAACACGCTCAATTACCCCTCACAAAACCCGCCTGCTGTCAGTTTTGCCAGACTTGCCTCCTGGGGAATGCTCTGCTCAGGGATTTCCGGGAGAATAAGGCAGCGAGACAAACCCTGGAAAACACAGCCCTTGTCCTAGGATGAAGATCCCTCTACCAGGCGGACCGGACGGAGGACAGCTGGCCACGGCGAAGGAGGGGGCGGCCCGGGGGCAGGGGCTGCCCTGTCCCGCGCTGGTCCTGGTGCAGGAGCCCGCCAGGGGTGGCCAGACCCACATGCTGCTAGAGCAAAAAGCTACCGTGGTCGTTTCCGTTGTCCAGGACTGCGGCTTCCTTCTGAGACATGGGAAAGGGAACTTATCAATAAAACCACTCACCTTGTTAGAATATGAACGCGCACTTTGGAAGCAGTCAGCCTGTGAGGCCGGAGTCAGTTCCGCAGTCCCTGTTGCTCGTCACTCAGTCCTGTCCGGCTCTTTGCCACCCCAGGGACTGCAGCACGCCAGGCTTCCCTGTCCTTCACCATTTTCCAGAGTTTTCCCAAACTCGTGTTCATTGAGTCGACGATGCCATCCAACCATCTCACCCTCTGTCACCTCCCTCTCCTCCTGCCTTCAATCTTTCCCAGCATCAGAGTCTCTTCTAACAGGTCGGCTCCTCTCATCAAGTGGCCAAAGTATTCAGCTTCAGCATCAGTCCTTCCTGTGAATATTCAGGACTGATTTCCTTTAGGATGGACTGGTCTGGTCTCCTTGCAGTCCAAGGGACTCTTAAGAGCCTTTTCTAGCACCACAGTTTGAAAGCATCCGCTCTTTGGCACTCAGCTTTCTTTGTGGTCCAGCTTGCACATCCGTGCTGTTAGAAAGCTTCCTTATCAGCCTGGTGCTCCCTCCCTGTAGCACCTGGGCTCCCAGAGCCACTGCAGGACCTGGAGAGTCTGGGCCGTGAGCGCCCTGGAGGTTCTCATTCATCTGCCTGGAGACAAACATGGGTGAGTACACCAGGCAGTCTGTCTCCAGCTCCTTCCTTCAGTGCTAATGTCCTGATTCAAGAAGCCTCTTAGTTAAGCCAAGGAGTGGCAACAGCTGCGAAACCACCAGCCTCCTGCATGGTTTTCAGCGATAACTATTAATGAAATGCCTCCATTACACAAAAAGCACGATTAGTGGCGCCTTCTCAGAAACAGAGGAACTCACCGTGTGCTGCTTGTAGCTTCATTACAAACACAGCGAGTCCTTCCACAAAGCAGGGGTTATGTTGAATTTAAGAAAAGTCTAAATGAGAATAATCCCATGTTCAGCAGATCCAAAGGGAAAGCATCCCTGGTCCACAGGAGAGGTTGGAATCCTCTCCTCAGAGCATCTGACAGTAAAATAGCTGTTGGCAGCTGTGCTGAGCTGAGTTCACCTGCGACAGGACTCACACGGGCCAGCGGGAAGTTCTGTTCAATTTGCTGGTTTTGGCTCTGGGCTGACGCTGCAGCCGCTGGGGTTGCGGGAGCCTTGCCCACAAAGAATGAGCAGGGCAGGCGCACCTGCATCCGGGTGTGAAGAGTCCATCCTCGGGACAAGGGCCCAAAGCACACTCAGAACATGTGCACAGGACTCGGAACACATGCTTTCTCCTCAAGACGTTGGGCCCCCGACTCCAGCTGAGAAAAGCGGTCTCGTGGTCCCCGGTCCAACAGGTGGTGACCTGACTGTCCCATCCACACTTCCCTCCTGTGTCTCCCAGAGGTCCCGTAAGCCCTTCCCTGCCGACACCACAGACCGTGGGCTCCCCAATTTCATCGCATTTCATATCGGGTTTCACAAAACGCACCACCGGAACACAAAACCTCGAGGTGAGACAAGAGGGCAGGTTTTAAAGCTCACACAGCCACCAGGTCACCAGTTACCAGCAGCCAAGCGATTCTCTGCCTGAGGCTGCGGTGACCACAAACCCCTCCCCAGCTGACAACCGGCAGCCTCTGAATTTGGACAACAGAGCACATCTCTCCACCGGGAGCCCCGAGCTGCAGGGACTTAAGAGTCCGAGGTTGAGCAACGGCCTTCTGTCTGGAGCCCAGAAAGTGAGAGCTGCCGGCTGCTGCCTGCTTTTCCTGAGTAAAGAGCACGCGAACCCAGGGGGACAGTGCCAGGAAGCTTCAGCAGAAAGCTCGCTTTTCTGCAGATTAAACGAAGCGGTGGAGACTGGAAACCGGTCATTCCCCTCCCTGCGACGGGGGTCGTTTCCCTCCCCGCGACGGGGCTGACCAGTGCTGACGGGGTCTCCCGGAGACAAGGAGGCCATTCTCGGGGGCAGGCTTTCCCCCCGACGTGGAGCCTTCACCACCCTCAGAATGTGATCCTTCAACCCACCCCTGCCAGCCACGTGCAACCATGCCTGCCAGCCATGGCAGCCCACTCCAGCCACGTGCCTGCCAGGTCCTGAGGACCCGACCGCAGGAAGACAGCCAGTCCACCTTGGGCTCCTAAAGGGACCTCGGGCTTCTGGGGGCTTATTTGGAATTTTTCTCTCTAGTACTTTTATATTCTTTATTCTTTACCCATATGATTTTCTTTAACACAAAGTTGTCCAAGAAATACCTTGGACAGGAGATACCTCAATGGCAGAATAAGGTTAGCTAGGATAGTCCTGGGGGAAGTTTGGAAACCTGCCACATATGATGACTTACAAGTTCAACCGTCTGCATGTAACCGTCTGCGGCACAGGGCACCTTCGGGTGGCCCACCTGTGGCTCATAGCAGTGTCTACTAGCGGCACTGACGCTTGGGCTTCTGAGCCTTAGATGGAGAGGGTTACTCCTTGGAAGGAAAGCTATGACAAACTCAGACAGCACACTAAAAAGCAGAGACATCACTTTACCAGCAAAGTTCTGTATAGTCAAAGCTATAATTTTCCAGTAGTCATGCATGGATGTGAGAGTTAAACCATAAAGAAGGTTGAACGTGAAAGAATTGATGCTTTTGCACTGTGTTGCTGGAGAAGATTCTTGAGAGTCCCTTGGACTGCAAGGAGATCCAACCAGTCCATGCTAAAGAGATCAGTCCTGGGTGTTCATTGGAAGGACTGATGCTGAGGCTGAAACTCCAATACTTTGGCCACCTGATATGAAGAACTGACTCACTGGAAAAGACCCTGATGCTGGGAAAGATTGAGGGCAGGAGGAGAAATGCTTGGATGGCATCACTGACTCAATGGACATGAGTTTGAACAAACTCCTAGAGATGGTGATGGACAGGGAAGCCTGGCATGCTGCAGTCCGTGGGTTGCAAAAAGTCGGACATGACTTAGCGACAATGGAATGGAATATCATTCACAAAACTGATTACATCTGAGACAGTCACATCCCCAAGTGTCATCTTCCTTCTGGAGAAGCTGTCTGTAGCTCCACAGTGACAGTCATACAGCCAGATGGCCTGGATGCCCCGCGGGTGGGCTCGCCCCTGGTGGGGTTTGGACTTACAGGAGGACAGTTAATCTCGGAGGAAAGAGCGACCGCAGGGCCAGCTTCTGGTGCTGTTCTCAACGTGGAAACAGGTGTGAAATCCCAGGGACAAGCTGATGCCCTGCAGAACCCAACCCCAGCTCTGCTGCGGGAATCTCCCCCCACCCTCGCGCCACCCCCTCGGGGACGCCGAGCCCTGAGATCACCTGAGAAGTGCTAGCAGATAAGACTCTCCAGGTTGGTGCTTGCCCTGAGCACAGGAAATTACCCAGAAGGACCTTAATCTCCTTCATCCCTATCCAGACACCTCACTTCGTTTCATCAAGTTGACCTCCTTCTGGGGCTGCCTTCCTTCTCCAGGGGCCCTCACATTCCTTCAGGCTCACACCAAACGCCTTCAACCATCCACGTGCATCACGTGGGGAAAGACTTTAGTGAGCTCTCGAAGCCCTCGGAGCCACGGCTTTGCCCTGAGGACCACCGGGGACCACTCCTCCCCTGTGTAGAATGCGGAAATGCAGAGCCCCTCAAGGGCTGACCCTGCGCCACTCTGCCGAGAGCCGCGCCTTCCTTGGCCTTGGGGTCTACACAGCTAAAGTCTCTACTTACGGGAATGAGTGGAGACAGCGATGGCACCCCCTCCAGTGTTTTTGCCTGGAGAATCCCAGGGACGGGGAGCCTGGTGGGCTGCAGTCCATGGGGTCTCGAAGAGTCGGACACAACTGAGCGGCTTCACTTTCCCTTTTCACTTTCATGCATCGGAGAAGGAAACGGCAACCCCCTCCAGTGTTTTTGCCTGGAGAATCCCAGGGGCAGTGGAGCCTGGTGGGCTGCCGTCTACGGGGTCACACAGAGTCGGACACAACTGAAGCGACTCAGCAGCAGCAGCAGTGAAATGAAAGCAGCCTTAGGGTGAACACAGCGGGGAAGGGGGCGTGTCACGTGCTGTTATGCAGACCCTCGCCCCTGCATCTTGATACTTTCCGTTTCCAGTTGGGTCAGTGGAGTATTTTAAGGGCAGAGAACCTAAGACCTAGCTGGGCTGGGAGGGGTGGGTGACTCCCTGATGACACAAGGCCTTGGAGAAAGAGTCCCCGGGAGCTCATGTCCACTTTCCTGCAGGAAAAGGACCCAAAGAGCACCCTCAGATAAATAGGGGAAACTCTATACCAGGTGGGACTTCAGTATCACAGGTACCACACAAAGGTTACCTGTAACTTGCAGGTAACTTACCACAAAGTTGCTTTAATGCGGCCACTGTAGAAATGGAGAAGGAAGTGGCACCCACTCCAGTGTTCTCGCTGGGAAATCCCATGGACAGAGGAGCCTGCGGGCTGCAGTCCACGGGGTCGCCGAGTTGGACATTACTGAGCATGCAGTACACGCGACAGGAATCTGTCTCTCCCACTTGCCCACCACCCACCTGGCCTTTCCAAGGGTTCTTCCCACTCCTGGTCCCCCACAGGGCTAAGTGGCCACATAGGCTGCGTGGACAAGACACCCAGGGAGCCCCTGAGCTCAGGCCATCCATGCTGGCCCCCTCTGCCTTTTCCTCCCGTGTCCTGTGAGCCCGCCATCCACTCCTCCGCCCTCCCATCCCTGGGGGGTGCTGGAGTCGGTCACCAGAGCCCCCTGGGGGTCGGCAGTGGAGCACGGTAACTGGATGGGGCAGGTGGGGCCTGGGCCACGAGGGACTGCTGGGAGGAGGACAGGGCCCACCCCCGAGCAGACAGCTTGGGGAGCCCCAGAACCTCAGGTCAAGGCCACCCGGACAGGGCCTGAAGCAGAGAAGGCCACGCCCTGCAGGGAAAGGACCAGTCCATCTCCAGGCACCAGTGCACCCAGGACTCGCCCAGAGCCAGGCTTCCCTGCAGACACGCTGCTGCAGGTCGGCCGGCAGGAGCTCCGGGGCGCTTCAGACACTGGGTCCCCGGGGCACCCAAGAAGCAGGTGCCGAGACAGACTCTGAGGACCCGGGTCGCTGAGGCAACAGAGAAGTGCCCACAGCTAAGGGGCAATCAGAGGGTGAGTGGGTGGGGCAGGGCACAGCTCAGGCCTCGAGGTCCACCGGACAAGACCTGCCACAGGGATCGACTGGAAGGGAAGCCGTGCAAAGGGGAGAGAAGGAGGGGGCGGGCAGCCGTCAGTGGGACCACGTTCCCGAGGAACAGACACGTCCCCTCAGCGCCCACCGAGCTCTGGGTCCAGAACATCACAGCTTCAAGGAGCAGCACCCGAAAACCTCCAGGCTGGCTGAGCAGCCCGTGAGCACCTGGACAGTCGGCACCTTTGGCCTGGGGGCCGCATTTCCAGCAGCTCGGTCCCCCTGCCCACTGGGTGTGTCTGTTTGCTGATTCACTCAATGGAATGATGACAGCTGCAGGGCTCCGAGACAGTCCTCCAGCACCAAAGATGCAGACGCCACGGCAGTGAAGCTTCTGCCGCAGCTGAGACTCGCTACCACCCGGCACGCTTTCAGCGGCCCTGATCCCAACCTCAGTGCTCACCAAACCTCAGAAGAAAGCATCAGAGGCTTGAGACAAGGGCCAAACAGAAGGCCACCAGATGAAACCTCAGCTTGCTTCCGGCGAGGGGGAGACACCTAGCAGTCACCTGAACAGCTCGTTCTTAGGTTGTCTCTAAAACTGACGCTTCTGAACTGTGGTGCTGCAGAAGACTCTTGAAAGCCCCCTGGACAGCCAGGAGATCAAGCCAGTCAGCCCGAAAGGAAATCAACTCTGTGTATTCATTGGAAGGACTGATGCTGAAACGCCAGGACTTTGGCCCCCTGAAGTGAAAAGCCATCTCAATGGAAAAGATGCTGATGCTGGGAAAGGTGAAGGCAGGAAGAGAAGGAGATGACAGAGGATGAGATGGTTGGATGGCAGGATCAACTCAATGGGCAAGAATTTGAGCAAGCTCCGGAAGGTGGTGAAGGGCAGGGGAGCCTGGCGTGCTGCAATCCATGGGGCTGCAAAGAGTTGGACACGACTTAGCAACTGAATAAAAAGTGCCCAAGACCTTACAAAAGGCTCTTTGAAATCCACAGTGGGCCCAACACCGTCGAGGGTGAGGTGAAACTCCTTATCCTCTCAGCCACAGCCCATGTAAGGTGTCCTGGGGTCACACACAGGGCTCGTAGACTCAGAACCAGGGTCTGGGCGGCTCCTGTGGGCCCTCTTCACATCAGGACGCAAGTCATTACTAAGTCACACGACCAACGTGATGTAAGCCAGAGAAGAGGCACTACATTCATGCTACATTCACGCTATTTTGGGTCTTTAAACCGTAGTGTCGTTGTCTGGGGTCTTCCCAGGTGGATCAGCAGTAAGGGCTCTGCCTGCCAATGCAGGAGACACAGGTTCGATCCCTGGGTCGGGAAGATCCCCTGGAGAAGGAAATGGCAACCCACTCCAGTGTTCTTGTCTGGGAAGTCCCATGGACAGAGGAGCCTGGAGGGTTACAGTCCCTGGGGTCGCCCAGAGTCGGACGCGACCGAGCGCAGCCCAGGCACAGATAGTGTCACGGTCTCCTAACATGCTTCCACCTAAATCAGTTCTGTATAGCGTGATGCAAGACACCAGGAAGATTTAAGCGTCGAAATTCTTTTTGTTAAAATCCAGCACTAAATTTCAGCCAGCAGGGGAGGGTGGACCCACTCCAGGGTTCTTGCCTGGAGAATCCCAGGGATGGGGGAGCCTCGTGGGCTGCCGTCTATGGGGTCGCACAGAGTCGGACATGACTGAAGTGACTTAGCAGCAGCGGGGTGGAGGGGGTGTTGGCAGAAATTGGGTGACGCTGAGTCCAGACACCTAGGCTGCCTACCTGGGTGTGTGCAGGTATGAATGTGAAGGGCTGATTCCTCCTTCTGACGTGAGGAAGCTGGCAACCAAATCCCTAAAAGCTCCTCTAGACCCCATGCCCCGCCTCCGACAACAGAGACCCCGTCACTTGCTCCTGGGTGGCTGCATGAGGGGCTGGAGCTTAACGGCAGGCGTCTGCTGAGGAGCCCCACAGTTCTCCATCGCACGCCTCCCCTCGCGTGTAAGCGTGCAGTCCTGTAAGCCTGGGGCAAGTGATAAAAGGCACCTGAGAAAACCTTCTGTGCTATCAGTCAATCAGGGTAAATTTTATCTTATTTACACTTAATTAAAAGAGTCTCTTAAGTTCAAACTCTCAGTGAGAGAAGCAGGGATCAATCAAAATACAATCCAAACACCTGCTACTTGAAAGCGACGTGTGACTCAGAGAGCAGGAAACAAAGGGAGAATCGGGCAGACCCCCGCAGTCGGGGCCGCGCCTGCCAGGGCACCTCAGGCTCTCCCTGAGCAGCAAACACCTGCCCGGGCCCAGCCACAGGTGCACGGCGCCCTCCGCCCTCCCTGCGGCCGTCCCACACGACTATTCCCAGAACCCGTCTCCTGAGGATCCTCTGGGGAACGTGCCCTGTAGACACCGCAGCAAGCTTCCGGCCCGCAACCCACACCTCTGGTCCAACGACCCCACGGCCTCGGTGACACCCCTGGAGTGAGTCCACAAGCACTCAGGGTCCAGCCAGGCTCAAGTCTTTGCCTGAGAGCCTCATTCAGAGGAGCTCAGAGCGTCCCGCCGCCTGTTCCCGCATGTCAAGGCTTACCCGGCCCCGGGGGTCAGCTGGGGGACCCTGGGCCTACCCGGCCCAGGAGGCCTGCCAGATGACTCCGGGCACTTCACTTAATCACCTCTGTCCCAAGTTCCTCATCTGCAAAATGGGATCAACCAAGTGTCTACCGCACTTAAGACTGCAGCCATGACACTAAAAGAGGCTTGCTCCTTGGAAGAAAAGGAAAGAGAGCGAAGGTGAACTCACGTCCACTCTCTGCGACCCGTGGACGGCAGCCCGCCAGGCTCCTCTGTCCGTGGGACTCTCCAGGCAAGAGTACTGGAGTGGGGGCCACTTCCTTCTCCAGGGGATCTTCCCGACCCAGGGATCGAACCCAGGTCTCCTGCATTGTAGACAGATGCTTTAACCTCTGAGCCATCAGGGAAGTCCTCAAAAAAAAAAAAAAAGAGCAGCACACGGCCCCACTGTGGGGCCGGCGCACCCCCCCCCCACCTCCCACGGGGAGGGCGGGGTTTCTGCCCCCGAGCTCTGGCAGTCGCCACAGTCGCCACTGCGCGCTTGGGAGGGGCAGGGCTGGGAGTCTGGTAAAAGCAGAGACATTACTTTGCCAACAAAGGCCCGTCTAGTCAAGTGGTTTTTCCAGTGGTCATGTATGGATGTGAGAGTTGGACTGTGAAGAAGGCTGAGCACCGACGAACTGATGCTTTTGAACTGTGGTGTTGGAGAAGACTCTTGAGAGTCCCTTGGACTGCAAGGAGATTCATCCAGCCAATCCTAAAGAAAATCAGTCCTGCATATTCATTGGAAGGACTGATGCTGAAACTGATGATCCAGTACTCTGGCCACCTGATGAAGAGCTGACTCATTTGAAAAGACCCTGATGCTGGGAAAGATTGAAGGCGGGAGGAGAAGGGGAAGACAAGGGATGAGGTGGTTGGATGGCATCACCGACTCAATGGACATGAGTTTGAGCAAACTCTGGGAGTTGGTGATGGACAGGGAGGCCTGGCGTGCTGCAGTCCATGGGGTCGCAAAGAGTTGGACACGACTGAGCAACTGAACTGAAGTGTCCACCACAAGGAGAGCAAGCCGGAAGGAGCCGATGTGGGGTTCACTGTGAACGGGGCCCTGGACGCAGGGAGAGGCCCTACACCCTGCCCCCTACGCTTCCACCACAGAGCGGGAGCCCCCCACAAGCTCCCTTGAGCTCACCTGCTGCATCGTACAAATCCCCGAGCTCCACCGGCGGGGGCTCTCAGTTACAAATGAGATCATCACGCCTTGCTTAACTGCAGGCCCCCAGCTTCCCACTCCTCCACAGGGGTAGCCTGTCGGCTGATCCTGGGTTAAGAAGGCTTCCTCGGGGAGGAGCTGGGATCTGTAGAGACGAGGGGCAGGAGCAAGCAAAGGACCACAGGACACAGGCTCACTGCGGGCATGAGTGAGGCCACCGGAGAAGGAAGCACAGGCCATGCCCGTCCCCAGAGCCGAGCGGGAAGGAGGTGCTCCTGGAGGACCCGTCCAGCCCAGGACCCACTTCCCTCCCAGGACGGGGTGCAACCCTGGTCACCCCTGTTCTGCAGCCCAGGAGGCTGAGAACTGGCGGCTCACCCAGTCCCCCAAGAGCGGCCAAGCCAGGAACCACAGGCGGAGTGTTGGCCCCAGGCCCCCGGACGCCGGGCAGTGAGCCCACCACCCCCGAGGAGGCCGGCTCCGTCCTCCGGCTGTGACCATGCGTCTCCTGAGGACTAAGGGTGGGCGGTAAGGAGGTGTCATCCTGCACCGAGCCCCGCGTCCTGGTCTCAGGGCCACACCCGCAGGATTTCACCATCACGAGGTCCCACCACGTCTCCTCCAAACAAGAGCCCCGCCTTGCCCTCAATTCCACGTCAGAGCATGTCCGTGACAGGACATCCAGGGTGCATCAGAGGACAGCAAGCCCAGGGGGAGGGAGCCAGGAGCCGTCACGGTAGCGACGCAGACGGGAAGAGAAGGTGAGCCTGAGAGGGCAAAGTCCTCGGAAAAGCAGCATCTTCCCTCCGCCCACCTGCCATCCAGCGGAGTCCCCGCAGGCCTCTGGGGCACTCGGCTCCAGGCAGGAGGCCCGCTGCCCGCCCGCTGTGGCCCCCGGCTCCCAGAAGCGGCCCGCAGCCTGTCCGCGGCGATGGACGACTCCCACCACACACGAGGCTGCCCCCAGCCTCCTGCGCCTCTGCCAACCGCATCTCCACGTCACTTTGTGATTCAGAGTGAGACTGACCTTCAGGGAGTCCGGTAGGGGGCCGTGTTCACTGCCTGTCACCCCCCCAAGGCTCACCAGGACCCAGTCCCCTGAAAGATGGGCTGCGGGGGCCACGCAGAGGTGCAGGCGGCAGCTGAGGCTCTGTTTCCTGGGATCTGCTTAACCCAAGGTCGCACATGCTTCTGGTCAAGCAGTTTAGGCATCTGTTTCACCCAACACCCCGACGTGAGGGCCTCAGGAGAGGATGCTCACGAGCCGGACAGGCACCCAGGCTGGACTCTGCCCTCCCGAGCTCCACGCCGCATGCCCCGTGAGGAAACACCAGGGACAGGGAGGCTGCCGGCAGCTTCTCACGTGTCCACCCGGCCCCGCCAGATCTCCTCATGGCTCCCCTCATCTCAGTTCTGCGTCTCCTCACCTGAACCTACGTCTCACAGGCAGAAACACAGAGACGACGTGCGGTAACCTGACATCGAATGGCCCCCTGGGCCGTGAGCGTCCTGCCTCTCCTAGCCCGCGCCCCCAGCATCATGGCTGCACCACCAGCCCCCATCACACCTGCACCACCAGCCCCCCAGCATCACTGCTGCACCACCAGCCCCCCATCACCCCTGCACCACCAGCCCCCCATCACCCCTGAACCACCAGCCCCCATCACCCCTGCACCACCAGCCCCCCCGCCTCCCCCCCGCCCCACCCCCCCCCCCCCC
>SJYG01000118.1:364130-374829 GCA_006410535.1 Litocranius walleri
CACCACCAGCCCCCCCAGCATCACGGCTGCACCACCAGCCCATCTCCCCTGTTCCACTGCTGCCCCGGAGCCTGCCTGCCCCTCTGCTGTGAGAGCCCGGGAGGCCGCCCGGCTGCCCAGCCCAGCCCCTCAGGGCCCTCCAAGCCCCTGGGAGCCCTAAGGGGGCCCTCGCCCTCCCAGGCCCTGAGGAGGCCCCATGTCCACTAGGTGAGTCTCTGCACAGGGTGCCCATGGCCCCTCCCCAACCCCCAGGGCTCGGCCTTCGGAGCCACATTTCCATCAGGGATGTGGGGATGACCCCTCCCCGGTCCCGACCCCTCCCCGGTCCCGACCCCTGTGCACGGCCGTGTCTGCTGGATGACAGGACCCAGGATGGCTGCACGGTGACGGCCCCCAGCACAGAGCTCGTTGCATCACGCCTCTGAGCGCGTCCAGGCACACCCATGTGCTGTGACGCTTTATTTACCTCTTCTCCACTGGAGCCCCCCGGTCCCCAGGACAGGCACTAAGGGAACCCCAAAGGCAAAGGGACAGATGCCAGGCTGCGCCCCTCCTCATCCTCAGGGCACCCTGGAGCGTCCCACCTGATCACCTGCCCCCCCAACCCTGGAAATCCCGAGACAGCGGGGGCAGCCGCCCCGAGAACTGGGCTCCCACGACTGCGACGCACACAGGGCTGTCTCAAGCGCTCAGTGGCACCCGGACCCCCAGAAAGTGTTAAAAGAGAACAGCGAAAAAAAGGGATTAAAACAAAGTCTCATTAGGATCTGGCTTTGAGCCAAGTCCTGGGCTGGCTCACATCCTTTCTCAGACCTTGCAGCTCCTGGAGCCCAGTCCTCCGCCCCTGGTGTGGAGGGGAGGCCACCCAGCTGCAGCCCCGGGGCCAGGGGGAGTGACCACAGGCCAGGGGACAAGGCTGCAGAAAGTCTAAGGGGGTCAGACAGAGATAGAGGGAGAGAGAGAGAGAGACAAGGAGACAGGGAGAGACAGAGACAGAGAGAGAGACAGAGAAAGACAGAGATAGAGGGAGACAGAGAGATAGAGAGAGAGAGACAGGGGAGAGAGACAGAGACAGAGAGGAGCAGAGACAGAGAGACAGGGGAGAGAGACAGGGAGACAGAGAGAGACAGAGAGACAGGGGAGAGAGACAGAGAGAGACAGGGGAGAGAGACAGAGAGATAGGGAGAGACAGAGAGACAGAGATGGGGAGAGACAGAGAGAGACACCCAGAGAAGGAGGGACAGGGAGACAGAGATCAGCCTCTAACTCTGCCGTTTCCTGACCAATGAAATTCTTTTATCCTTTCTTGTGTCACGTTTGGGGGAAGAACACAAAGGGCAAGGGAGCGCCCTGGAGCTCCAGCCTGAAGCGCCAGCGCCCCAGGAAGGGAGGCCTCAGTCCGCATCTGGGCACGCCCTCAGGAGCCCCCCACGCCCTGACCTCTGCACACGTGGGGGCCACAGAACTGAGCCCAGAGATAGGACCGAGCATCGGGTGTGTCCACGCAGCACTGCCGTCTGGGGGCTGAGGGGCAATGCCCCCCCAGAGCCCCAGGAAGCCCCCGGAGCCCAGGGCTGTCCACAAGGGGCCACGCTGAGGCCGGGCTGGGCCTGGAAATGAGCGCCAGGTTCTGAGAAGGTCACGACCTCCAAGGGGCCTGAGACCACAGAGGGGACTCACCTCCCAAAAAGGTCCGTAGAGGACCTCCGGCCATAGAGACTGGCCTTCCTCGGTCACAGAACAAGAGAACAAAGCCTCAGAGAAAGGCGCAGGGGGAGGGAAAGGGGACGGGGAAGGGGCCACTTAGGACTTTCTACATCCTCCTCGGATCCTTTCATGCAAAGAAATGTCGACAGCTTCTGGCCAGAGGTAGCAGTTGGTAAGAACTCAGCTGAGGGGACAGGGGCTGGGCCTCACCTCCCAGGACCCTCACCCCACAAAGCCGGGCTGCAGAACCTGTGGGGAAAAGGCTTGGTTGGAAGAGAGGCCTCGAAAGCCTGAGGACCGATGTTCTTCTGGGTTAAAATCCATCATAAATCGACGTGTGCAAGCACTTGCATTCCAAGAGAACACTGAAATGGGGTATCAGCTTAGCCAGCAAGTGAAGCCACTGCTTTAAATAAAACCGGTTTACTAACTGACCAGACTCTGCACCAGAAAGGAAGGCCCATCTGGCGGGCAGCCGCCCGCAGAGAGCGCGGGCACCTCCCCGAGAGGGGAGCGGCCCCCTGGGCCCCGGGCGCTCCGTCCGCCGGGAGGGGCGGGCTGCTCTCGGGCGCCGCCGCGTGGCCGGCGCGGGCACCTCCGCATCCTCGGCCGGAAGAGGCCCTCGGCCCGGAGCCGCACCTGCGTTTCCTGCGGGTGTAAACGGGCGTCAACAGCCCGAGATGCCAAGTGAGCGGAGAAAAGGATCCGGGACTCCACCTGGGCTTTATCTCCAGGTGAAAAGAAAGATCTCGTTTGGGCAACTCCCTGCAAAAGATACACCTTTGAAGAAGGAAGACCTGAGCCCATCACCAGCGGATCCTGCAAAGCCGGGACTGCGCCGACGTGTACGTTCAGGTCAGAGCCGTCTCTCGCTTTCCTCACCCCCGGGCGCCGGCAAACATTTAAATGCATCACCCACGAAAGGAACAGGGCGGCTCGGCGGGGCGGGTGCCAGCCCAGGAAACGGCTCTCTCTGCCTTAAGAGGGGAGCGGCAGGGTGTCGAGGCTGAGCTCACAGCCCGGGTGCTGCGCGCTAGGGTCGCACCTGCGTGTGTGGGAGACAACAGTCCCGGGGCGGGCGGGGCTCACAGCGGGCCCAGCACCCTCCCCACAGAGGAAGTCAGGTGGGTGGCCTTGGGAGTTCTAGTCGGGGCTGCGCGCTTCCCGAGGCACTGCTTCTCGGGAGGGGAGGGGACTCCCCTGGGGCTCTTTCCTGGTGCAGGGCCTGGGTGCAGCAGCGGGAGGCGCCGGCCCTGGCCTCACCTCCTGGAAGCCCACCCCTCCGGGTCCCCCCACAGCTCCACTTACAGGATGGTGAGGAGCGCTCAGCAGATTTCCCTGAGCCAGAGGGGAGAGTTCCAACCTGCGAGTGGGGTCAGGACACAAGCCTAGTTTTGACACCAATAGCATATAGAACACCACTTACAGTCTCTAGAAATCCTGCACCCCCCCAAAAAAAAAACAGTGAGGGGGAGACATTGGCTTCATGGAATCTCAGATTCACAAAGTGACTTGGGCAAGTGCGCCAACCTACACGCCAGACAAAGGTGTGCTCCTCGTCTGAGGTCCCGCACCCCGTCGCACCCCGTCCTGAGGCTGTGAACCAACCAGCTTGGTTCAAAAAGCGGAGGGGAACACGCAGGGCCTTAGATGAGAGCGTGGGAAGGCAGGAGCAAGCGGACCCGTGGCGGATGACATCCAAACGTCCCTCATTCTCAGAGTCCTCCCGACAAGGCAAGACAGAATCGCTGGGGCCTGGGAGGAAGGGCCAGGTCAGAAAGACACAAAGGAGGTGCAGAGGGTGTCTGGCCTTCCCAGACCTAGCAACCTGCTGTAAACACCTACGCTGACGGCCCAAGGGAAGCAGACAGCGTGAGCTGTCGGCTCATCAGTAGGTGGCAGTTTAAAGATATGATTCCCAGCCTGCATTCAAACCAAGCCTGCCAGCCCGTGCGCCCCGGCCCAAGGAGAACCCTCCCATGACAGATTCTACTCCATTGTCAGTGGCATTAAGGCAGGCAGCAGAGTCTCGCACCATCTCTTTCTGTAATATTTAAAACTTTCCGTGCACCTGTTTATCCAAAACAGAGGTCTCCCTGGCCGAGACATTCCTGGGCGAGGCCCCTTACGTCACGGCCAGTGTGGCCCCTCGGAAGAAAGGGGCCCCCTTCCCCTCTGCCACCGACAGGAGCAGGTCTAAGGGAGGAGTGGACAGCCCGGCCTCGCGAGCTGAGTCCTGACCGTGGTCCTGCCCTGGCTCTGTCTGTCCCTGACTCAGCCACTTCACCGTGAAGAAGCTAGCAGTCCCCTGAGACAGGTGCAGAAGACATTTCTGTGGCTGATCTCTGGGAGGGAGGCCGAGGCGGACCTTGGCGTGTGTCTTTGCCATATAGAGTTGAGAGCACTTCCCAGAAAGGATGCTGGGGACACACACCTGCAGCCCTCGCCCCAAAACCGGCCATGGAATCCCCAGACACCACTCACTCGGCCGTCTTAACCCTGGAGTCATCTCGAAACTGAAGGACAGTCACTTCTGTCTTTCAAAGGCCAATCTTTAAATTAATTTTAAATGTACTATTTTTTTTTTTTAATTCTTGATGACACAAACCCAAGTACTCTGTGGAATCAATTAACAGACAACACAAATGATACCCTGTGTCCGTCATCTGGGCCTCCTGGACTGTTTTGAAAATGGTAAGCATAAACGGAGTTTATCATTTCTTTTATAATTTCTACTCCACCCTGAACAGCGATTCTCATCAGTGGGGTGAGTGTGTCTTGCAACTTGCACTATGCGACTTACAGCAAGCCTGTTGTATGCGACTCTAACGTGTGATGTGAGGACACCACAGTGATGTCCAAACAATGAGGTGGCCCAGGGTGGCTCTGGGGTCTTTCTTCGGATTTGTACGTTTTTCTCAACATTTTAAGAGAAACTGTGGTAGAGCAAGCAAAGTGCAGCCCTGTGGACGGAGTTCCCGTGAGGAGAGCTTGACCGGGGCCTGAGCTAGTCTGTTAGAAACCGGGACAGGCTAACCAGATTCAGGGAGGAGCAGGCAAGTCTACGCCACGTTCTTATGAAGCTGAAGACAGGCCTCAGAAGTGCTTGATGAGAAAGGGGCAGTGACATGTAAGAACCCCAGCATCGGGGCTCAGCTGTGAACGCACATCAGAGTCGTCATGAGACTGCTCAGCCAGGCCAGAGGGAGCCAGGTAACCACGACCTCATCGTCCTCAGCCGGAAAAGTGGCCCCCCCAAAATTGTCACTGCCCACTCAGCCATGCACTCCCATCATCCCTCAGGGTAATGAAGAAAAAAGAACATTTCTTACCCACTTTCACTGAAACAGAGAGATGGAGTCCCAGGCAGGAGTGACAGGCCCACCGCCCAGCACTCACATCTGCATCAGACAAAGGCCACTGAGACCCTCTTCCAAGGCCCCAGGCCCATCTCACGAGCACCCGACCGTTGCCAGCTCCAAGGGGCCGTGGGCTGGGCAACAGAGGGTCTGTCTCCCCGGTCCACTGGGGGCTGGGAGGGTACAGAGCTGAGCAGGGCAGGCAGGGGCGTGGGAAGTCAGACAAATGTCCTCAGTCCCAGGAAGGGAATCACGTGTCTGCCATGCGCTCATCTCACAGGGAGGATAGACCCGTTTGTTCCTGGAGCCGTGATGAAAGCGAACAGAGTCAACGACACGTAAACAAAGCAACCCCCCTCGGGCCAGGTCACCGATAAGACGAGAGCATCTGGGGCCAGCCCACTGATGAGCGTGTTCTTTCAGCAGTGATAAACCCAACAAAGTGATACACCTTGAGCGAGAGGGGCCTGGCAGGCTCCGCTGCACGCCTCGAGGGTCCTGAGCCAGGGCTCAAGCACGCCACGGGTCTCCGTGCTCATCTGAAGCCTCCGTGCCTTCTGAAACTTCACTATTATTGGAAAACCCTTTGCCAGCAACCTCAAATGTTAACAGCTGGCTTGCCCCCCACAAAAATAAACATAAACAGGGCGTGTGCTCACCAAGGGGATGGGGCTGGTCACACGACAGAGGGTGAGGGGCCTACCGTCCACAGTGAGTCAGCCGCCAGGGCAGAGGGGCCCTGCGGATGCTCTCAGGGGAAAAAGTGTGAGGGGAAGGAACCAGAAACTTCTCGTCCACTCTCAGCTCAAACGGAAGCAGTGACATTAAAGGCCACAGGAGAAGCAAAGGAATCAGATGTGATTAGGGCAGAGGCATAAGAGAGAGGAAAGGTGGCCGCGGAAAGAGGGAAGTAAGGGGAATGCAGACGCTCACGTTGAAGGAGAAACACGTTCCCAGCTGTATGGACATTTCGCCTCCCCTTAAATGCCAGCTTCATTGATTAATATCCCATTTTATGTCGGACATAATAAAAATCTGAATATGATTATAGTGTTATGAGTCATTCTGAAAGGGCCTCCTATTCTAATGAAAATTTTAATTAAACCTGGCCAGGTAGTACAAGTTTCCATTTATAACGTCTTGTTTCTCAATGCTGACAATATAAATGAGAGTCACCATTTTACTGGGTTCTATTTATTTCTGTCTTATTACAAATCTCTGCTCTTTGGTTTTCAGCCTGGGACTACAAAACCGCATAAAATGCCTGTTATTATCACTTCTAGAATAACCTCTTCTTAGCCCACATGGAATTAGGATTGCACTTTCTGAACCCTTTCCTTCCTTGGGCTTCAGTTATTAATAAATATTCACTATATTAAGTGTTATTCAAACTCTCGAGATGCACAGAAATTAAGAGAAGGGTCTTATCCCACTGGCTTCAGATGGTAAAGAATCTGCCTGCAATGCAAGAGACATGGGTTCCATCCCTGGGTCAGGAAGATCCCCTGGATAAGGAAATGGCAACCCACTCCAGTATTCTTGCCTGGAGAATCCCATGGACAGAGGAGTCTGGTGGGCTACAGTCCATGGGGTCGCGAAGGGTCAGACACGACTTAGCTGAACAGCAACGTGTCCCATTACCAACGCCATCGATTAGGGAAACATAAATGAACTCAGAAAACTATGGCTGACTCTTTCTTCTCTAATGCCAAAATCCACCTGGAAGCTCTTCACTCCACATCTATGGCTTGTAAATGTGTAAACAGTTATGTTTTAATTAAAAATATATAAAATGTTACCCTTGCCCTCTATTCCAGTGTTACATTGCCAATCTTAATAACAGCCTCATTCCAAAACCCTAGACTCTCATGAAGGCTTATTTTGATATAGAATTACTTAGAAATCTGTTCTGCTCTGAACCATCGCAACCTATGGGTTACATCGATGCCCATTTACTGCACAATCTTGTTATAGCCTGAAGTTGCTTATAGTTTTATTTATGGTCTTGATTTCAAATCAGAATTAAAGCGACTCCTCCAGATGTTTGGGTTTTCAGTCGCCATGTAAATGGGCTTCTAGGTTGGAAAATTTTGATGATGTTTAGTTTCCTTTTCCTTAACCACCTCCGTGGTCCCTCTTCTGCTGATGAATGAAACGCAGCTTTCCCAGAGCAGCAAATGTGCTCAGAGTATTTGCAAAGGGAGAAGAAAAAAAAACCATAATCGCTGCCTGAGAGCTGAGCAGTCAGTGAAACGGTGGGCAGCCCTGGAGCTGAGGGGCTTCTGACCCCGCGCCTCCGCACCGTCAGCGGAGACCCGCTTGTGCCGGCAGATACGCCCAGTATGCACCCAGCGGCGTTTCCCTAGCGGCTGCTGTCGCTCACTCCCCCGGTGGCGTTCGACTCTGCGACGCCATGAGCGGTAGCCCACCAGGCTCCGCTGTCCTTAGAAGCCCCCGCCCCGACCGACAGCTCCTCACCACGCGCTGGAGGCCCGCCAGGGAAGGGGGGAGGCCCAGCTGGACCGGCCTTGAAGGTGACCCGGCAGACAGGCAGGGAAGTCTGCACCCTGGCCCCCGCCCCCGCCCCCGCCCAGGGAAGCCTCTGGAAGAGAGCAGTGTGGAGGGCCCCAGCAGGGCCTCTCGAATGAGGGTAAAGCAGAGCCTTGCTGGTCAGGCTGCTGCGACGTCAAGGAGAAAACACACACCAAGTGTCCCCGGAGCAAAGAAAGCTCAGCCCGTGGGCAGCACCCGGGATGCATCCTCACAGGTGGCCAGAAGCCACATAAGAAGCAAGGCCTTCTCAGTGGGGGCAGAACTCCCGCCGGCAGCTCTAAAATCAGCCCGCGGCTCCTCCCAAACACTGAGCAAGCAGCCCCTGGAAACACCCAGGAAGGAAACACCCACGTCCGGGCTTCTGGACTTCTGCCAAAGTCGGCACCGCTGCACCCGACGGAAGAGGACTGCGGTCATCTGGACCACGTGTGAGCAGGCAACCCACGCTGGAAGGTGCTCCCGAGGCTCGGCCACGAGCAGGATGGAAACCGGGCCAGGTCCAGCCCTCAGAGAAGGAAGGGACAGGTGAGGATCCCAGCAGGGGTCAGAGACACCTCTCGCCCCCACCTGTCGACAGGAAAAGCGCGCAGTTCGTGGAGGACCAGGCAGTCACGCAAATCCTCAGAGTCCAGGAATGTACACGAAGGCGCCGCTTCTAAAGAGTGGCTTTAATGGGGAAGAAAAGGTAATTACTGAGCAAAGCAGATTCTCTTTGTCTTGAACACCAATTATCGGAGGTGGTCAAACCCACCAACACACGGGGGAGGCACGTCCCCCAACCAAGACCGTCCAGTGCAGGGAGCGGGGGGGACAAAGGCATCACCCAGGGATGCCAGTGACAAGCTTCTGACCCCCAGGAGGCGGGCGGGCCGCCTGCTTCCACCTGAGGAGACAGGGTGGCCCCGGGCGGGCAGCCAGGCTGGTTTCCTTACTTGCTGGTCCAGGCTGGCACCCCCACCTCAACAAAGCTTGCGCTCCCCCAGGGCGGTGCGCTGTGCTCCACACCCCAAGGACAAGACCACCCTGAGGCCAGCGTCCCCACGCCCGAGGGGCACAGCCACCTGGGGAAACCACGGCGTCAGGACGAGGGCACAGCCACCATCAGAAATGGGGTGAGTTACAGAACACGTGTGTGCTGCGAGTGGACACGAAAAGCCTCACGTTTAATCCTGGCACTGAGCTAAACAGAAGGCGTTGCTTGATTGCACTTTACAGCGAGAACACCGGCGATTAAGATGGCTAAGCAATGTGCCCAGGACCACACATCCACAAGACGCCCGGTGATCACTCCCAGGCTCCCAGGGACTGGCGCTGTCTCTCTGATTTATTGAAGACCAGATGTAAATCCTGCAGAGAGAAAGCCCTCCTGCTGGAAACAAGCGGTCGCCTCCCCACTGCAAGCTGGAAATCGGTCTGAAGAGAGGTGAGCACCCCAGAAAAATCCAGCACCTCCAGCGCGCCCTCACGGCCCATCAGCCAGCTTCTTGATGTGCTTGATGAGGGGTGGGGCGGGGAGGGGAGCTTGCCAAGATACGTCAGGGCTTTAAGCTTTTCTCCTGGAGGCTGAAGCCACATAGCATTTTACTTGCAAAACAGTGTTAAGACAAACAGTTTCGAGGGAAGTGCAGCCAAAGGGGGCTGGTACCTGCACTGCGTGCCATTAGCTTCCGCACGGGATCCTCTGCAGCCGGTGCCACCAACACCCAGGAATCCCTGAGAGCAGCCCTAGGAAGGCCAAGGACAGGGGCAACCTGAAAGCGAGTGCCTAGCTTCTAAGAGTGCGGGACGGAGAAGAGAAGAAAACCCACAGGGAGTCCAGCAGTTCCAGGAACGAACACCCTATCCTGCTTTTCCACCCAGAGACGGCAGATCCAGGAGGCCCCCTGAGGTGCCATCTGCTTTGGGCACTTTCAGAACAGCTGTGGCCGCGGAGACAGCCTGCTGCGAAAGAAGCGCCAGGTCTCAACGTGAGGCTTGGTCTCCATTTCTCTGGGGCCTCGGATGCCCTGCCGTGGGCGGCTGCTTACACAAGCGGGCGGCTAAGCCCGTCATGTGTGTCCAGATGGGCAGAGGCGCCAGCAGGCGCAGCGAGCCTCGCTCCGCCGCCCCTCTGCAGAGGTGAGAACCCCACACGGGCCGCTGGGCCTCTGGGAACCTCCTCGCCATCGGGTAGGCAGTTTCTAATCTGCACGTCATTCGTGAGACACAAGGCAGGGACCAGGGCCGCCCCAGAAGAATTTTAGGTATGAACCGTGAACTCACTAACTCCTTCCCCCTGGTACTGCTCGAATAGGAAGAAAAAAAAAAAAAGGCTCCCGGCCGGCTTGAGCTTTGCTGAAAAGCAGACCGACCACAGCCCAGCTCACCCGTTGGTATTTTCGATACAATAAGCGCCTTCAGGACCGTCCCGGGCACTTAGAAGCATCTCTCCACCAGACGTGTTCTCTCTCCCTGCGTGTTTTCTCAAGCACTTGTTCAAAAACACATTTAAGTGGAATGTTTTCGTTTCTGCAGATTGCATTAATTATGGGTTTGCAAACACTGCAAGCCCACGAGGTCTGCCCGAGCCGGGGGCTGGGACAGCCGGGCCGGGCCGGCGGCCGGCGGCTTGGCTCGGCCCCTGCGCGGCGCTTCGAGCTTGGCACCGCGCAACGGTGGCCGGGCCTCGCCGACAAGTCGCCGCTAAGAAAGCAAACCCGGCCGCGGTCAGCGCGGTGACCCTGGCGCACCCTGCCCCGGGGGCCCAGGGCCGGGAGCGCAGGACGCGGAGCCCCCGGGGCCCTCCAACGTCTGCCCGCTTGGACGAGGGGGAGCAATCTCCATGTGTCACGGCGTCGGCTGCTTCTAAGCTCACGTCCCCCGGGAGGGTGGGGCCACCCGGCGGAGCCCAGGAGCCGGGCCCCCTCGCCCGCCCGGCAAGAGCCGCGGGGTCCGCACCGCGCGCCCGGGGCCGCCCGGACGCACCGAGCCCGATGGGCGCCGAGGCCCCGGCAGAGCCGCCCTCGGACAGCCCACCGGGCGGCGCCCTGGCTCCCGGGCCCGGTTTTCCGCGCGCGGCCCTGCCCCTCGCGAGGGGGCGG